>VXAY01003868.1:1204-144346 GCA_013399855.1 Oxyruncus cristatus | reverse complement strand
CCGGCGGTCCCCGGTTGCGGTGGGGCTCGCACCGCTCCCCGTGCTGCGGGCCCCGAGCCGCCCGCCCGCCCCCGCAGCCTCCCTCCGCGCACTCCTCTCCCCCGCGCCCCGCAGCCGCTCCCCGGCCCCTCGCCAGCCTGCCCGGGGTCCTGGCCCGCACCGCGGATGCTGCGGGCGTTTGGCCCCGGTACCCTGCGCTCCTCCGAGCCCGGAGCGCGTATCATCATGTGCGCGTGATCATGCACTGCTCCAGGTAGCCCGGACAATGAGCCTTTTCTTTGGTTTCTCCGTGCATGCACAAGACCTGCCCAACATTCCCCGTGGCCCCTATTCCCTGGCACTCTGTACATCCGTATGTGCAGGCAGTTCTTCTCCCACCTTTGCACCCATAAAAACATGCCACACTGTCACCGCGGTTGCAGTTGCTGGACGAGCATGGAACCTCTACCCGAACAGCACACGGACAGACTTCAACGATCATCTCTTTTTGTTTACAAGCATTTAACATGTCATGGTGCATTTACTCTCCTTCCATACTTTTCTGCCAAAACGTCGGAGCTTTTTGTGATTTACTTTCTACCCTCTTATTATTTCTCAATTAAGTTCGTTTTAGCTGTCTATTTCTTTAATTTCAGGGGATGTTACAGTTTCCTCTTCCCTGATCCCACTGTCCGGGGTACAGTTGTGGGTCTTCATCACTTACATTTGATCCTAGGTTATAGACCACATTGTAATAAGTGGATCATATAAAATTAAAGAATTGTTTAGTCCTTAGAAAGAGTCCTAGCAGTGTTTAGTAGACATCCGTAGTTATCCTCACTTTACCAGTTCAGTAATGCAGGTAAAAAAAAGAAAGCAGGTAGGATGACCTGTTTTGGCAGCATTCTCTACGTCTGCTGCCCTAAAGAGATTGTGAAACTGGATCCATAAATACTGCAGTATGACTGGTAGACACTTCAGAAGGAAAAATAGCAGTGTATAATTTTCTTTGCAAATACTTCTAGGATATTATCCACAAAAACAATGTGAAGTCTGTATCCTAGTGCCTGAGTTAATAAGTAATTAATCTTTCCTTGGTGCTGACAGAAAGCTGTAATCAGGATCCCAAATAGTACAGTTAGAACTCGTGCTGGTAAGTACTTACTGGTTACTTAATCTAGAGGACTGCATTATCTCTTATATTTCATACTTTTCCTGCCTGCTTGTGATGGGCTGCAGGATGTGATTTACCTGGTATTTTTCATGTTGGTATTCTATTTGGGTGACTTTACAACCTGACCACATTTCACAGCCTTGCTACCTCGTTTCTGGTTCTGTTTTGATCTCTTCTAAATGAGTTTCCTTAAAAGTACAGAGGCAAACCAAATCCTTTTCTCACCACTGCTTTTCTCTTCCTTGGGGCCAAAATCAAAAGCTGCCGTGTTCAGGAAGTGGAATGCAGCAGTCTCAAACTTGTCTGAGAACTGAGCCTGAGGCTGGCAGGTCTTTCACTGTCTGGCAGGTCTTTCAGTGTCTTACTCTCAAGAAGGCATCTGGAGGTTCTTTAATCTGTTTCTTTCCCCTGAGAATTTTTTCTTTTTGTTTGTTTTGCTGTTAATTTAACCAGCATTTCCGTAAAATAAACACAGTGTTAACCAGTTCACTGCATAATATTTAAGAAATGGTACCTAATGCCTTTATATCTACCTTGCAAGCAACATTTGTTAATTTTCAGCATGTTTCCCAAACTTTAATACTCACCAAGTATCTGCTGTAAATAGTCTTAGCCCAGCACACCACATTGGTTTCCGGATTCTACAAAATGGTTAATGATAATACAGTCTGTTTGTTTACTCTCCATAATGCTGAGGTGATATGGTGGAGCTTTCCCTTTTCGACTGATATGTCCACTACAGCAGTGTAAATGATTAGCCACGCTGTGAGAAGGGTATCAGTGGTACTCACACTTGTACGTGTACAGATCACAGTAGTGGAGAAGAGGGCATGCAGATCCCTGTATCACGTGTGTAAAATGTATTCTGAACTTCAAGAAGACCCCCAAACCCTCATATTTCAAACTTTACAGAACCTCATAGTTGTTGAGGTCAGAAGGGATCTCAGGAAATTTTCTATTCAGCCATCTCTGCTCGGTGTAAGGTCACGTAGAACAGGTTACTTGGGGCTGTGTCTGGTTTGGTTTCAAATATCACCAGGGATGGAATCCCCATAATCTGTTTGAACTAGTGCTCAACCGCTCTCATGGTAAAAAAATCCATCTTAGTTCAAATTCCATTTTCAGTGTTTCAGTTTGTGCCTGCTACCTCTCATCCTTCCAATGAGAAGAGTCTGGCTTCGTCTCTGAAGACACAAAAAGAGTCTTTCAAGCCAGAAAATAATCCGGCTTTATCTTTGCTTATTATGGCAAAATATTAAAGTTCAGTGTTTTGTTAATGTTTCATATTACTTTCCTGGATCCCTTTCCAAGACTTGTTCTTCTACTGAGGGTTGTTTCTCAGACAGGCACATTTATTCAGTTGTATTTTATTATGGACTACGAAGGAGTGCAACGTAGAGATGATTATTGCTTTAAAAGAGCACCTGTAAAAAAATGTTGGAGCTTTTAGGAAAAATGGGTTTTGACTATGGTGTTTTTAGCTTTGGATTCTGTGAAAGCCCTCAGTGTGACTTCAACAGGTATTATCTTTTGGTTTTGTTAGCCACACTCTGAAAGAAATCAGAAATTTCCCTAGACCTAAACTTTGATAAATATTTGTTTTAGCCTTTCATAATGTTGACTCTGCAGAAGTTTCATGCTCAGTTCTTCCCTCTTCTCCTTTTTCTGAAGGGTCTTAAAAGATCACGGTGATTTATTGTGTTCATACTTTAAATAAATTATTGGCAGTCTAATCCTTATATGAACAAATTTAGCTGTAGAATCTGGTCCCTTAATCCTGCTGATGCTAGATGTTCTTTAAACCAAGGGAAAGTATAGAAGAAGCATTTTCTTTCCCATGCTTTTGAGAACTGCATTATAGGTGTGTCCAAAGCAATGTTGACAATTCTTTGGGCAGTAGTAAAGAGAGTTCTTTGAGCCTCTTCCTGAACAGTTACATTTTCTTTGTTATCTTCATCTTTCTCAGATGAATCAAGCCAATCAAAGGCAAAGGCTTGAAAAAATGTGATAATGATCAGGTGTTAAGTTTCGTAGCTGAAGTATCTGACATTTTTCCAAAGCAGCTACGCATTTCCAAAAGTCAGCATCTCTTCCAGCTCATGGTCCTATTTCCACAACATTTACTTCTGCCTGTCCATTTTCCACATCGTATGTACTGTGTCCATGTGTATTTTTTAAATTGCTGTATGCATCAGTTGTATTAATTCTTATGGGTAAAATTGGTTTGTTCTCTGTTAGATTGCCAAGTGCCTCATTTTTCAGGAACACATCTTCAGTGAATGGCAGGGTATGGCTCTATTTCTGATTTGTTTATGTTTGTAGGACTGTTTGTTTATGTTTGTGTATGTTTGCAGGACAGAGAGAGAGGTAAATACACAGTAATTGGGGTATAAAATGTGTGAAGGGAAATAAGAAACCATTAAAAATAGGTACTTGGGAAACAATAAAGAAGAGGGAATGATTATTTTCATGGCTTGGGCACAGCTCATTATTTTGCTTGTAGTGACAAAGACAAGGTGTCCTTTCATTTCACATACAACATGCCAGATATGATAAATTTGAGGCTGCTTCCTGGCTCCTCAAAGGATCTTTGCCTCTCTCTGTTTGTTTTTTTTTTTTTTATTTTCGTATTTCACCTTTTACTGTAACCTCCTGATTATATGTTAAGAAACCAGATTCACTTATCTCCTGTTCCTACAGAGACTGGGAATGAGATTTTTGAGATTTTAACTGCCTTTTCTTCATATGAATTACTCGAGTAGAGTTTGCTTCTTTAACTCCCGTATCTTTTCTAGACAACACAACAACATAGGCATTTTTCTTGTCAATGATAAAGCTTCTCAGGAAGTTCTTACAGTTCCTTAGATGGTTTGCTTCATCTTGTAGGTACAAAAAACCCCTGAAAGTACAGCAGTATTAACATCCTAAAAAATAGGATGAAAATATTGACATTTGGAAGGTTACGTTTATTGGAACAGGTTTTTAGAAATGAAAAGTTGCATTCAGAAGTCTTCATAGTTATCTTCTTTTTGCACGCTCTGAGGGAGTAATTACTCTTCACTGTATACTATACTATACTTTTCCAGGCTAAACAATTTTGTGATTCTATATTTTTCAGTTTATCTTCTTAAATTCTTATTTTCCAGCGTTTATCATTAGTTCACTGTTTGCCATGCTAAATCTTTTTGGTAGAACAAACATAAATGACTGTCATCCAAACTGCTTCATAATATTTCAACTGCTAGCCTCTTCCTGCCTTTGGACCTTGACCAGATAATTTTTCTGTTCCCCTTTCTTTTTCTCCTTTTAAGTGCCATTTCTATTTGTTAACACTTTCACATATTAAATGAAACCACAATCTTTCTTAAAAAAAAAGAAAAATACAAACTTAAAAGGAGAAAAATCCATATGATAGAAATATATGGATAATTAACACAGATATTTTTGGCAAGATTTCGAGTTCCATGAGTCATGGTCTAGCGCTCTGGTGATGTGACTGGAGGACATATGGGAGAAACGGCAGTGAGAGCCAGACTACTCTGCCTTGTTAAAGCTATCAGAAAATTTTCTCCATGTATTTTACTGTGAGTGAAATAAAATTAATTTGTTACTTCTCCCCTCTCTTAAAAAAAGATACCCCCCTCCAAAAAAAACCCAGTGGGGTTGCTGTGGGTTTCAGTATGTATCTTTTGTCACGAGCACTTTTACATCGTAATTCTACATCCCATTCTTGAATTCTGTCATAAAGTCTCTCTAATCTGGATGTTTCTTGTGACCAACTGATACTCAGCTGGCTAAAGTGATCCAAAGCTTTCCCCCTAGGAAGCTTCCTAAGAACTACGCCACTTCCCATCATCATAAGTCAGTTGGCAACCTTCAGCACCTTTGGCCATACCCTTCCTGAAATTTTGATATTCCTCAGTTTCCATGAACTTCTCTTGTATTCCTCTTAATCCTTCCGTAAAGTGATTTTCTGTTGACATAGAAGTTGATAATGGTTAGGTTGATGGTTTACTCTTGCATGTGCTCTGATAGTCTTTTTTTTATGCATGGTTTCTTTTGTTTTGTTTATTGTTTTACATGGATAATGCCACCCTTGGGCCAAGAAGAAACAGAATTGCCCCTTCTTGTTCTGTCTCTCTGTAGCACTTAACAGAGCACCATTTTGGCCTGTGGTTAGAGCTCCTCTGGGATAGCAGCAAAAGTTGCGTTGTTACTCATAATTAAAGTGTGTGGAAACCAGAATTGAGGCCTTGGAGTTTTTATGCACTTAAAGGTTCAACATAGCACAGTCTGCTATAGAGCAGCGAAAAATCTTGGTTTCTTAAACTCCTGTGTTGGTCTTGTGGAAGAAAAGATTGCTCTTTCTTGCAAAATTTCCTTCTAAACCAGACCATAAACTTCATTGTCATTTTTAAGATACTCACTTCTTGGTCAGAGTTCCCTTGGATAAAGCATGTGATAGAGGGAAAATCATCATGTTGCTTCTGAGTCATCTCTTCACTCAAGAAACCCAAACCAAGTAATCCTGTGAGCAGCAGGAATTTTGAAGTTGGCTTGCTCTGACCATATAGGAGTGAATTATCTTAACTAATGTTTGAAGATGTCTTAGGGCAAAGGCACACATTTGGGTCTCTTGCAAGGCTATTGGTTGCTAAAAGCTTTGACATCTCCCCTCACTGTAAAGTCTACCTGAAATTGCTCCAGAAATATTGGACGGCTTAAAAGCCTTAAAACAGAGCGAATGAAAGTGTAGGGATCATAATATAAACAATATGATCTTAAGAGCTTGATTTTCTCAGGAAACGCAGATTAAAAGTCCTCCAACTCCAAAATATTTTTATTTCCTGCAGTCTGTAAAAACACGTTTTCGCAGCTTTGCATAGATCCAGTGTCATGACCTTATGGAGTTGTGTTACCCCATATCATGCTGGTGTAGGTCTGCCTGAACTTTGTTTCTTTGTTTATGCCGGTCATTTACTTGTATTCATGAAGTCTACTAATAAATACTGAAGTCAGCAAAGCTTCAAGTCCAATTAAGACTGTTCTTTTCGTAAATTACCACAACTATTATCACAGCATGAAAATTGAAGAGAAGGAAGGTAAAGTTGCTTCTGATGGAGGAAATGTGAAATGACTTGAGACTGTCAATATATCACGTTGATGAAAATGTGAAAATAGAAACAACTGCACATTAAGTCACAGTAAACAGAAAAGGGAAAAGATAGTTTCTGTATGATTTGCAGAAAGCAAAACTAACTGAGCACATCTAGTGTTAGTATTGATCAAATAATTATATTTTAGTGATTATTACACATCAGAATAACCTATTTTTTCAGAAAATATCTGCAACCTACACCTCATGCAAAATTAAATTAAAATAAGATTTTTAACCCTTTATTTGAATTATCCTAGGTAATAGCCCTTATTTTTCTAGTTTAAATTAAATTCTAATGTGCCATACTTATGAGTACAGTAGGTTTATTTTTTATACTAATTTAAAGTATTTTAGACTAATTGTTCGGAATGTCATTACTGTCTTCTTTCCTTGATATTGTAGTATTTCATATTTCCCCTAATTATTATGTTTGCTTCAGAGAAAAATCAGTTGTTATGATTTTAAATTAGGATGATTTTGAATTTTACCTGCTAATACCGCTTTGTCATCTTTTTATAGGGATGGAGGGCTGGGACTGTCAACCCATAAGGCCTTTGTTACCCAGAATATTGCTTTGGGCTTGCTACCTCTGATGTGTTTTGAAAGATTTTTGGGCTTTTTCCCCTTATTTTTCCCAGGCTCTTTGCCATTAGCATAGAGTGTGAGGAGCAACAGTGGCCCTGCTGTGCGTCACGTGGGTTCCATTTGTCCTTACCCTTGCACCTTGCAGAAATATTGCCTCCAAGGCCACTGAAGTCTGGGGCTACACACAGTGTCTGCCTGAAGATTTTGGCTTCCTGGGCTTCAGGAAGGCAAAAGCTGGGCCTTCACCAGTTCACTTACGGTCCACTCTGCTGTTTTTGTCTTTCACTGGAAAGTACACAGGGTTGTGAAACTTCATCACCCACCAACTTTGCCTTTTTACCTTCTAATTTCGTTCAATTTGGGCAGTTGGAGGAGATTGACATTTCTATAAATACTTGCTTTGGAAGGATACTGGGTGATCTGAAAATTCAAACCAGTATCTCGTGTCTTCTGCAGGGTCACAGTATTTTAAAGTTTGAGTATATACTTTTTACTTCTTTTGCAGATCCAGTCTTGCTTATGGAATTGTTGAAGATCTGAGAGCAATGAAAAAGCACTTTTGCATGCAAAAAAAGAACATTTGGGTCCAAGTGTAAGTGTGGCACTCGATGACTCACCTACAAGGTTTCTTTGCTGGCATCTGAAGAACGAAGCGCTTTTCAACCTGTACTTCTGTAGCACTATGACTAACTGTAAAGGCAGATCTACCGTCTTCAAAACAAATAGCAAAGTCCATGACAGAGAAGGCTTTGTAAACTGGACCATAAATCTCAATACAATTCAGTCTGATAAATTTTTGAGACTGCTTTTAAGTATGGTTCCTGTTGTTTACCAAATAAACCAAGATGAAAGACACAAAAAGGTGAACGGTGTCTGGCAAGATGGATTACAACCAGCAGGACACAATTTTAATGCTAGGTCTGAACAACACACAGAGTACCATCACTTCTCAGAACCAGGTTTTCATGGTAGCAATGGACACAGCCCATCTAGCTGTAGCCCTAAATATGATGATTTTACCAGTTATAATTATTGTGATGGATTGGATACGTCAGAAACAGATGCCATGTTGCAGGAAGACAATCTGTCTAGTGACAGTAATGAAGATATCATTGTGGAAGGAGGTAGAAAACAACCCAAAGAATCTAGTAGTATTATGGCACTACAGATACTTGTACCTTTTTTGCTGGCAGGATTTGGAACTGTTTCTGCTGGCATGGTTTTGGATATTGTACAGGTTGGTATTTGCTTCGGAAGATTATTTTTTTTTAACAGATAGTCTGTGGGGTGTGTAGTTGTGATAGAAATATAATAACGGTTCAAAATTCTGTTGACGCTAATAAATGTGTGCATAGTTCAAGTGGGAGTTGTAATTAACCATAATCCTGAAATACACGGGTGTTTAAAAAGACTAGAAGAATGTATTGCATCACCTCATCTCCTTGTGTGATTCAAGTCTGTACAATTTCTGAAATACTGTGTAGATTTGGTCCATGAAAATGCATATGGCATGTGAAAATGCATTACATGAATGTGTTATATGAAATTCATAAGAAGTGATTTAGAGGGTTTTTTTTGAATATTCAGGTGTGTCTAAGTGACTTTTTCGTGTAACAGAAGGTATGCTGAACACTCGGAATTATGAACATCAGTGTTGTGAACAGGGCTGCAAAGTCACATCCACCTCGAAATATCATTGTAATAGGCCCAGAGTGGACAGATTGTCTTGGTTTGTGGTAGCAAATTTAACTGACAGCAGCTATTCAGGGCTGAGATAAACCAGAACTTTCTCTCAGTCTTAAGATAAAATTTGATAATATTTTTAAAACTTGATTTTTAAAATTTGATACTATTTTTGGAGTATTGTATCAATAAGACCCTACTGATAACAGAATGTTTTTAGGACTGGTTTCTGGCATAGCAGTTGTAGATGTCAGCAGCATTTCAGTGGAGTTAAACGTAACAGTTGCCTATGAAAGAACTCTTTGTGCAGTGATATTTGAAGAAAATTCTGAAGAGAGTAGCAGTTCAGAAAAGTTTACTGGACTAACTGATTTTCTTGCCTTCTCTTTGCATTTTGAAGAGTATATTGACTTTTATTTCCTACCTAATTTGTTTTTTAAAAACCAGAAATCTCTTATAAATAAGTCTCATGGATTCTCTCTCTTCCTGTGTAAATAGATTCACAAAAAATGATTAAAAAATTTGAAATAACCACAATATTTAAATGGAAATGCTGTACATAAATTAAACTGTGCAGGTTTTTTCCCCTTTTTTATTGCTTTTGTTTCATTTAGCTTTAGAGTTTTCTTTAGCACTTGAAGGGTTTATAGAGTTAAAGGTGTCTGTCTCTCAAAATCTTGACAGACTAAAGGAATCTTGGGCTTCAATCAGTTGTAATGAAAATACACTTCATTACCTCGAGAAAAAGGAAAATAAAAATTGACATGCAAACTTTACCTCTTCCTTGGGCTGTTTTACACCAATCTTGTGCTTTGTTCATGTACAATCTTACCCATTTATTCTTTGTACAGATGCTTTGTTTGTATCATTAACATATGATTTTCTGCATGATACAGCATGATGATCAGACAGAAGAGACAGTTGTGTCTCCCAAATGTTTCACCTTGTCGTCCTTCCCTTAAGGAAATGTGGTTTTATACCTAGTTTTTGAGCTGGACTGAGATATATCTTGATTTTTCCCTCTGTATTACAGTCCAGCTCCCTATGAATGAGAGAGATGTGACATAAAAGTAAAAATAAATAGATAGTGTCAGTACTATCTTTTTTCACCTTAAACTTTTACCTTAAACCAAAGCAGTAAACTTTGATGTCAGTAAAGCAGAATTCTGAAATGTGACAGAACATATTTTAAAAATGAAAATTTGAATACAAAAAAGCATACTAAGCTCAGTTTTTTAATAGTTTTTCATTCTATTCTTTCCCAGTAGTAAATACCTATGTAATTTCACATGCAGGTAATTCTCAGATCTTGTTTACATTCGAAAATTGAATCTTTTTATTTTAATTAAAATGATAATTTAAGTGCTTGCAAATCCATGAATACAAAGACAATTTACAGGTTTGTTGGTTTAGATGAAGTTGGTAAATGATTACAAATTAAATAGGTGGGTTGACAAGACATATAAAGTAGCACAACATTTCTGTGCTGAAAACTTACTGCATGGAAAACTAAGAGAATTTGCTTTAAAAATCTGGATTTGGGAAAACTGTGCTCCTCTAAATTTCACACTTAGAGGTAAAAGAATAAAGACAAGTTTCCAACAGGGAATTAGTTGTCATACGAACAGAGCCCGTAAGTAAAAACATGCTCACGTAGTTTTATGTGAGGTTTCTACACCACTGGAAGGGAAAAGATAAAATTATTATTGAAAATTAAGACCAGAATTCAAGAGCAGTCATAGTATCTGGTACTATTTTAAAGTCATGAAAGAAAACCCCTTCAAATTAAGACATATTTTTTTAACTAGATTTGTTTTAAGGCCAAGTTTTGTATCTCTTACTTACAGTCTTCTCATCTTTGAAATATTAATATGCAGTCATAAATCTATTTTATCTAAATAGGTAACAGTTCTGACTTTAAACTTTTAGGTGTAAGATAAAAAGGTTGAATACTTTTTTAAAGGGGATTAAGTTATGATTTATGGATTTTTTGGAATACTTTGTGGATGGTCTAAAGGGAATTTTTCAATTAAATGTTTCCCACTGTATCCTTTACATAGCACTGGGATGTGTTCAAGAATGTTACTGAAGTCTTTATCTTGGTTCCTGCACTTCTTGGTCTCAAAGGAAATTTGGAAATGACCTTGGCATCCAGGCTGTCAACTGCTGTAAGTAACTTTCTCTTCCCCATCACTCTTTGGATACATGTTTAAAATATTTCAAAATGGAAACAAATCTCTGGGACACAAGTGTTTTCTGTTTATGACTTCATCTGGCTGTTACAGGGCTCTTTAAATCTGTTATTAGGTTGGCAAAGTTAAAAAGGTGACCCCCTTCTCCACACATCAAAACTTTACTTCTGTAAAGTCTTTTCTGAATCATCATTTAGAACAGATAAAGTAGAATTTTAGAATTTACGTGTGTATTCTGTAAGGCTGAGAGATATCTTTGGCTTTGAGGGAGTTTGAATAGGCTAATAGAATGTTTATGTTTTAAACACATTTTTCTAAAGAACCATTGAGTGGCAGCAAAATAAAGCATTGGTAACATTGCTATTCCAAACCTTTGTTGATCAAACTGCAAGAAATGTTTTTTGTAGTGTTCTGGGTAAATATATTTATTTATTTTTGTTGTGGTCAGGTTGGGGGTTTTTTTGTGTCTCATTATTTTCTGCGTGTATCAACACTGTAACGTAGCATAATCAGTTTTTTCCTGTGTGCTTTCTTATGTATTCATTATAGTTCTTTTTTACATTTCAGGGGATGTTCCGTCCCTCCATTTTTTTAGCCTAAGCAAGCCAGATTACCTTAGCATATATCTTTTGTGTGTGTGTGAATAACTGTAGTGAATAGATTAGTCTAATAATGTGGCTAAACTATTTCTGTTAGGTGAACTGCACCTCTCTCTACGACACTGCCTAATGCAGTGTTTCTGTTCACCAGCAGGACCCCCACTCTCTGCCTGTTCCTGAATAAATTTTTCTAGAACATGTCTGGTCGAGTGTGTATGTAACTCCAGATGACGTTTTACTATGTCTTGTAGAATATTGCTCTTGAAACTTTCTCGGTTTATATGTATTTACTTACCTAGAAGTGTCAGGTTTGGACCTCACCGTCACTTGGTGATCCGTGATTGTGTCCCAGTATTTATGCTTTTGTTTATTTCCAGCTGTCACTCCCATCTTCTGGCAGAAATATTGTTAGTCCATAAGTGCATGACCTTGCATTTCTGCTGTTGAATTTCATCTGTTTTTGTTGCTGTAATCCTCAAGGGCATTCAGTTTTTGTATGATATTACAATGCTTTGTACTGACAAGGTCTCTGAGTGCTCTGTCATTAATAAATGTCATTGCCACATTATATTGAGTTGTTGCCCAAATGCAGACTGTGATGGACGTAGCCTTGGCAGTCCTGTGAAGGTTTGCTTGTGTCATGCCCATTATAGCAATTGATTACTTTCCTACATAAGAATTGATGTGTTTTCTTGTAACTTTATCAATGTCAGCCTTAGCTATTCAGTGTTGCTTTCTGTTTGATTTTATTGCTCTTACTTTTCTGAGTATCCTTACTGTTTCTTAACAATATTTTGTGTTTAAACCTTATTGCCTTTACGGTCAGGCATGAATGCTTTTGCTTTTTACCTTACCTTCTTTTTTTTTGTTGACCTGTTGCTTTATTTGTTTCTGACTGGTACAGTTCATGGCCTGAGGACTGAAAGTGCTTGTATTGCACAGTGAAAAATGCACCAAGTCCAAGATCTCCCAATGCCTTACTGAAGGCTTTAAAAAAAGGGGGTCAGAATCAGCTTCACCACTTCTGTTTCAGTTAATATGATCTTTGATTCTTTGTCTCAGTTGAGCTTATGACCTTTGCCAGATCACAACTCTAGAACTTCTCTGGGTCCATCAGTGGCTGAATTCCCCGTCCTTAAACAATGTCATCTCATTTGTGAACATCACTGTTCTCAGGGGACATTTGGAAAGGGGTCATGCAGACCCTTTTTCTGCACTGGGACTCTTACTATCCACCAACTGTAACCAAAGCAGGAGCTGATCCCCCTCTTACAGATAAACACAAATAGAAGATACTGGAGTTTCCACAACACAGGCTGCATGTCCAGTGGTAAACAAAAGTTGGCATCATGAGTTTCAGGCCACTCCCCTCAGCTCAAAATGGCATTCCTAAGAGTACCCCAGTAACTGTGATAACATGATCTGTAAGTTAAGGGTGCACTAAATGTTTTCTTCAATATGTACATGTCTTGAATGGGGTTTTTCAGAGCCAATTTGGCCATTTGAGCCCCAGGCTCCTACCAAGAATCAATTCAATACCGAGAAAACTTAGTTTTAGGAGTGTTACAAGTGCCACTTACCACTGTCATTAAGTCTCATCAAGACATGAATCAGCTGATGCTTCAGAAGTTTTTATTCAAGAATGCCATGAAGGCTTCCTGTCATCCCAGTACCAGACATTGTCATACATCTGTCTTGGCCAAGTCAGGTTAACGTGTTCTGTTCACGTCCTTCTACCGTGAGGGTTAATTAACTAAGAAGAGATCAGTGAAGTGTATGTGTCTTCCAACAGTGCTCTGTGGTGTGTGGGAGTTCCAGTTTCTTTGGTGTTGCCCAATCACAGCACCACTGGCACCGAGCTACTTCCCAGTTTTACATCAACAGACTTGTGGGGGTTTTTTTGGTTATTCGATTGTTTGTTTTCTAATGCCTTGAATTTCCTTGTATGACCTGTTTTCTTCAAGAATCATGACAGACCGTGGACTAAGTTACAAAGGTGATTGAAATACTTTCCAGGACTTCCTTAGGCGTAAGTTCATCCGACAGCCTTCACAGGGAGGAGGTGGAAGCTTGTTAAAGTTCAGTGAATGTTCTCTCTTTTGCCAGTGGTGGCTCTAATTTATTCTTGCTAGTGAAGAGCTCATCAGTAAATATTATAGAGCGTGTGAGTGTATGTGCATGTGCACAACACAGTGGAGGTTTAAGAGAACAACACTCTACAAAATAAGAACAGTATAGATCATTCCTTATCCAGGTAATGCTAAGAAGGTTATATTTAGGTTTTTTATGTCAAAAAGAAAACAAAAACCAAGAATAAAAGGGAGAAGGTTTTTATCTTGTAAAGAACCTTCCAGCTTTGTCTCCTGTGTCTTTTTTCACATGCAGCACCAGCTGCAATGTGCACAGGTCTGTGACCTGGTGGATTGCCAGCCCCATTCCCCCAAAGTGCTCCTGCAAATGCAAACAAATACACAAGAACTCTAGTATTTCTAAGAGTTAGTTAAAAAAATAAACACCCCCCCCCACCAAACAAAAATCCCAAACAAAACCCCCCAATTACAAACAAAAAAACCCCCCAAGCTGTGGAGAACTGTTACAGGTAACTACTTCTAGGTTGGTGGCTTGGACTTAGTTCCCAGATATTAATTTTACCTCCTGGGCAGTTGCCTTCATTTCTCTGCTTCCCCCATGTTTTAAAAACAGGTGCTGTGTCATATTGTATCGTTACCTACTGGAGAGTTTCATCAAAACCTCTAGACTACTAGACCTGCAATTTACGTGCCATTTCTCTCAGAAGGAGGTTATTCTGACCTTTGCATTCTTCACATTGATCTCATTGACCCCCCCTTACTCTTTTTAGCCACCCAGCCTTTGATCTCATCATCCTCCACCTAGGTGGGAATGGAAGGAGGATATTAATTCTGAATGTATCTAAACAGTTATTTGGAGGCCATTTGTATGATTAATATTTCCTTCTCTAATTTGCACCTAAATTTGCACTAACTGGCTCCCCACCAGACACTTTTCTTTAAGTAAATACAAGACTGTGCACTTGTGACTAGCTTAACCTTTTGAGGAGGAAATTTCTAACATGAGTTCAGCACTGGAGTTAATTTATACCCTGCTTGCTCACTTAGCTTAGTATTGCATCTGAATTTGTAGACATGTCTGTGCTCTTGGAGCTGTTAACTAATTACCTTTACTTCATTGTGATTATGTGGTCAGCCAGAAATTAGTGTCTTATTAGCAAGTTTTTGTTATCTGTAGTACACCTGGTTTCAAGTCTTGTCGGGTCATTTTCATTCGCCTTGTTGCCCAAATTCCTACTTTAGCTGCTTCTTACTGATCACTCATTTTCCCATCCACTTTAGAATCAGTTATGTCACTAAATCTGTCTCAAGACTCTATTTTTAATCTACCTCAGGGCATAGCTTGGACTTCTCTTTGTTGTTCGTGTTAGCTCTCCATACACTGGCAATCTTACAGCCTACTGTTTTTAAAACATTAATTTTATTCCAGAAGAAGTTACTTCATGTGTAGAATACAGACAACAAAGAGCAAACATAGTGTTTCTGGAGTTTTACCTCTGTAAGCCCTTCTCCCTCTGCCCACTGCTGTGCTGGCATAGCTGTGTGAGGTGCACTTAGGTCAGCTGCCCATTCAAGCACAATATTTATTTTATATTTTGTTCTGTGTTCTTCAGCTCTTCAGTTTTGTTCTGTTCTTTGGGTCATTCTCATTGTCTCAATTTACACTGTTGCCTTTTCTGCCTATTCCTTTTTCATTTTTCAGAGAAAAAAAATCCAAACCAAAAAACAAACCAATGAAATAAAACCTCACCCACCAACCGACACCAAAACACCACTTATTCAGTCATTTTAGTCCTGTAAGCTTGTGCAGGCTCTTTTTTTTTTTTGACTGTGTGTTATCAGGGTTAGGCAATAGCAGTATGACTTTACAGATACTTTATATAGGTCCATCTATTTCACAGTATCACAATAAACTTGATCTTTGTGGAAATCTGCAGCTGCGAGGAGTGGTCCTGCTCTTTCTCCCTTCCAAGCCCTTAAAGCTGTTGTGCACAGTTACATGGTTGCATGTGATGGACCAGATAATTTTATAGAAGATGAACACCTTTTTGCTCCCTGAAAAAAAGTGTTTTCCATCAAACCAGCGAGGAAGTTCATGTTGCCATGACCTCACTCACAGAGTTGGTCGATGAAAGAAAATGTGAACGTGTGGCTGACAGTGGGGGAAGAAAGAACCATGGCATTTGGTGGCAGCTCACTTTTATGCTGGATTAAGCATTTTGCAAGATTACTGTTTGAACAGGGATTTTTTGGATGGTTTTCCGAAACTTCTTCAAAGGAGAGAAAGAGTGAAGCTCTCCACAGCCTGTCCTTTTGTTCATTTAACGTGTATATTCAAGAAGGATGCAAAGGAGATTCTTATCCGCCCTTCCTGAAACATTGTTGTCCTATTTAAGCTTTGTGGATATGTTTGTGGAGCTTTGACTCTCCTTTGAACACTATATTTGTAATTTAAACTGAGATAAAGTGTCTTAGTATATTTCTAAGTTTTTAAATTAGCATTTCTTTTAATACTTTGTTCTGTGCAAGTCACTACTATCACAAAATTAAACAAAGTGGAAAAGGAATTGAAATCTACTGAAAAGTTATCAAAAGATTAAAAATATATGCATGAAGACTCTCTGTGTTTTGAGAAATATTTTATCTTATAAATCAATATTACATGGGGAAAAACCTACTAAAATCTATGCTCAAAATGTAAAAAATCATTCTGTTATCTCAAAAGGGAAGTTATTTTAAACACAGTCATACTGCAGTGCTTTGTACTATTCATCAGATTTTGTCCTCCAACTCAAAAAGAAGAATAAAAATAGGAAATACATTATAAAAGAGTATGTATGTACTTTTTAATTTCTTAAAATAATTTATTTGCTGTCTTTCCAGCTACTACCTTAGTACTGGACTTAGATCATTTACAGCATCATAAGTCTCTAGCTGTATTGTATAAACGAAAAGTTAGAATGCTAAACAGTATTAGATTTTAGCGTTTTTTATTTTCAGAATTTAAGGGCCATAGAAACAAGTTCAGTCTAAAGGGATCTTCCAACCACTGGTGGTGCTTGGACGTTCCTGGAATGTGAGGTGGCCAGTATATCTTGCACAGTAAGCTAATGTTAAACAAGTTACTATGTAAACCTGCATCAAGTTTAGCTGCTTTTGAAAAGATACTCTACATACAATTTAAAATCAAAAACAATGTTTGACTTGGAAAAAATGTGGCTTGTTTTCAATAGAAACGTCTGTTTTATTGTATTAGCTGAATTATTTAAGGGGTCCTGCCTTATTAGTTCGTTTTCAAGTAGTAGAATTTTAAACTCAAATGTCTGAATTTCTTTTGTGATTTTGATAGGTAAATATTGGAAAAATGGATTCTCCCATTGAGAAATGGAACCTAATAATTGGCAATTTGGCCTTAAAACAGGTAAATATAATAGATTTATTTGACTAAATCTTGTAAGTGAGCGAAGTTACTGAAAAAGTCAGATTACAAACATTGATAAGTTTGGAGATGGAGAGTGTTAATGGGGAACTAGCTCTGCCATGCTGGCTTATACTTACTTTACAATATTTGCTTGATTTTTGTTTTGTGTGTACAGTGTTGCTCTTCTTTAAAACAATATGAGTTTCTATTTATTAGAAGAAGAGGTAAAGTATTATTTGTGACTGTACCAAGGGTGTTTTCTTTTTAATTTTTTTTTGGAGAGGATCTGAGGATCATTAGAGAAATATTTCAGATTTGGCAAAACCTTTTGTATTTGACCTTTCAAATGTTTCTAGTACTGTATTTGCATTGTATGCAGTGTTTAAAGGATGTATGTGATAGAGCTTTTGGATAATAACAGTATTTTAAATAGCTAGGTCATTTGAGGAAAAGGAGTGGTTGTTCTCCAAAACAACTATTTTTTAAGGTTGAGAACTATTTCTTGTTCATATATTATAATATAACATGCTCAAAAAATAGGTGGAATATTTATTCTGTGACTTCACTTTTTTAAGGGATTTGGAAGACCTCTGTAGGCATTGGCCTCTTCTAAATCCTGAGCTCCTCTCCCTGATTTTACTTTTGCTATTGGGGAGTCTCTAGAATGCTGGTAAAGCTTTTTCTGCTGGCCTAAGACTTTTATTCTTCATCATCCAAGGTTGTCATCATCTCTACAAAATGGATGAGCATGTAAATGTGGGTAGGAGGAAAGAATAACAGAACATTATTCTGTAGTCCTCCTAAGTCTATCAATTATTTTAAGGATTGTTCACCTTCTTTTTCTTTTCCAGGTTCAGGCAACAGTAGTTGGTTTTCTGGCAGCAGTGGCAGCCGTTATATTGGGCTGGATTCCAGAGGGCAAATACCGGTTTGATCACTCAGTCCTTTTGTGTTCTAGCAGCGTAGCAACTGCCTTCATAGCTTCTCTTTTACAAGGTAAGTGCAGTATATGTGTTACTTTTTGCAGTTTTTTGGTTTTCTGTGGATGCTGAATGTGTATTATGTTGCTATTCCTTAAAAATTTAAATCCACTCAGGGATAATAGATGTGAAAACCAGCAGAGGATAGGATGCCCTTCTGCAATTTCCATACAGGAGGGCATATTGCATTTCTCTTCTGTCAGAGCCTTTCCAAAGCTTTTGATTTTCATGGCCTCCTGAGCATATCTAAACCAAAAAGTATGGGTTTGAGATTTCACCTGATATGATGAAGAACTTTTCCCAGTGCTTTCTATATTCATTAATGTACAAAATATATTCTTAGTTCTAAGCAGGTGAAACTTATTTATAATTAAACTTAAGTGAACCTGGATGTTAGCTTAGCTGAATTCAAAGTTTCAGGTTGCCCATGCTGCTTATTTGTTAGTTTGTGCTCTGTTTTGTATCTGAAGTAAACAAATTGGCTCATTATTTGAAGGGTTTGAGCCAAGGTCAAGTCCCACTATAAAAACAGTGCCAGTGTCTGTTTGGAGCAATATGGCATGATGAATTTAATCTTCTCTTTGTAATTGTCAGGAAACATTTAACCGTAAAAGACTGCTCTTAATGGACGTGAAGGGGAGGACGAAAAGTACCTCTTACTTGTGACATGTTCTTACTGAAAATACAGTCAGTAGTCTTAGGAATAGTCAGTCAAGTAAAATGAGTAACTTCCTTGTTTTACTAATTTGATATACTTTCTTATGAGAAAATTACAAAATGGCTGAAGTTTTGTGTGGAATTGAGAGCACATACGTTTTTTAGGTGACTTACAAAGCCATTGAGTTTGATCATGTGCAGAATTAAGGGCAACAAGAGAACTGAGGAACATGAGTTTATTTTTTCCACTTCTCATGTATGATTTGGGCATGAAGAGAAACTTTTGTTGTTTTCTGGTGATGGGCCAGCACAGGAAATTGCTTTCTAAGCTTCATTTTCCTACACATGAAATAGGTGCTTTTGAAATACTGTGATCCTACAGGATCATTTCAGTTCTTTCTTTTGAGAATTTCATGGTGCGTAATTCTTTAGGCAGTTTCTTGAAAGTGAACTCCTGATGTAGCCTACAATACATAATATAAAGGATAGTGTGCACAATTGAAGCTCTTATGTATAATATATGATGGGAGGGAAGTTACTCAGGTTGTGCCAAAGACTGTTAATAACAATGTGAATTCCACTTTTAGTAGCCACTTGGATTCTGCAGGGAGATGTGTCTTAAAAGTTAGTGTTGCTGTTTATAGGAAAAAATAGAAACCAACTCCTTTAATTTAATTTTTTTTTAGCTGTGTAGCAAGGAAGATTTTTTTTGTATGTTGTCTTGTTTTTAATCTATTATGTAGCTTCTTGATGTTTGGTGCGAAGGCCATGGCAGTTTTGCACAATATCAGATGTCAAAGTGTTTAATCTTACGTTGTTTTCAGCCTATGGTGATTTAAATTTCAGTAAGCGAAAGTTATTACGGTCTGGAGATAATACACTGCATATTTTTTTCTTCAGGAAATGGCTTCTTTACAATTTCAATAGTGATCATTCTAGTCGTAAGCAAAGTAGTTCATAGTACAGAAGGTTCTGGATTGTTTTTTTGTGTGCTTACTGTATTTTTTTTTAAATATGTAACTCCATTTTTTAAAATGGCTAAAACTTAAAAATACAGACAGCAATCAGGTGGGAAGAACAATCATCCTGGGACAAAAGCACTGACTTCTTATTTGTTAAGTTTGAAATTACCATAGTCTTGGAATTTTCTGTGGAATTAGAACAGTGTGTATAGTTACTGTACTGTCTTCTTTGCTGCATTTAGGGATAATAATGGTTGGAGTTATTGTTGGATCCAAGAAGACTGGTATTAATCCTGACAATGTTGCCACTCCTATAGCAGCAAGTTTTGGAGATCTTATCACTCTTGCTATACTAGCTTGGATAAGTCAGGGTCTTTATACTTGCCTTGGTAAGTATGTTTCTAAGTGTGTATGTGTATGACTCCCAAGAAACCTCTTTTGCCTTAGGAGGGTGGGGAAAAGGCAGGGAGGGGAAGGTTCAACAGACCTTTTAGTTTGACTGACTCCTCTTGTTATTTATGCCGTGAAATGGTAAGTCTTAGAGTGCAACATTATGCCATGCTTTTTAAATTTTTTGTATAAGATCATAGAAGTCACTAACCTGAACTTTGGCATAAGCTATGAGTATTTGAAAGTCTTTGACAGTATTGCATTCAATCTACGTGTGAATTGCAACCTGTAGTTGCTGAATTTACTCTGCATGCTTGGAGGGGAGGGGAGTTATCTTCATCCAGGAATGTTTTCTTGAATGTCCACCCCCAAATCAAATATTTGCTTCCCTGAGTCCTTTTGAATCGTTCTCCCCTTGCACTGAAGGGAAGGAGTTAAGTTGGCTGTCTGGAGAGGCTGCTGGGAGAGGAGTTTTGCTTTGAGCGTTTTTGTTTTAAGGTGTGGTTTTAGACACCATTCAAATGTATTTTGACCTGCAGCTAGCTGTGCCTGGAAATCAAAATAAAAATAATTGAAGTAATTTGAGTAACAATAACGAGTCAACCACGAGTACATATTCAAAGAAGTTAAGCCTAAATTTAGATAGATTTGGGCTTAATACGAGTTGCGCAAAGACTATTGTAAATTTCCTTTTGATTCCATCCAAGTGCTTTCCAGCTCCCATTGCACTACTTTCTTGTTTCCAATACCAGCTTCCAATACCAGTTTCCTCAGCTCTTTCCTGTTTCCCTCACAGTTTCCCTCCATGTCTCCCTACTGTTCCCAGTATTTGTGCTTGATTTTACCAGTGTTTCCTTCTGCTTTTCAATAAATGAAGTAACCACTTCCAGTTTCTCCAATAATGTCCCAGCTGTCTTCTGTTTTGTTTGTTTTGTTTTGTCTTACAAATTTGATGACCATCTTTTAAAAATAAATATGCTTAACCACACTGAATAGCTTAGGTCCAGAGGGGAGGCCTTTGTTGACTGCTGACTACAGAGGGCAATGATCTAATCCAGGTTCATGCACAAATTCTGTCTGGCTTCTTCATGACAGCTTTTTACTTACTGTTCACTTACTTTCCCACTGATAGCTGTGAACAGGTGAATTACACACAAACAGTTCCAGACTAATTGTTCTTGTGAATGACTTTTTACTTCAGTCTGCAGTTCTTCTCTTCTGCTAGTTATTTGCATGTTTATATACTCCCCTTGAAACTTTTTTCTCTGATTTCTAAGACTTGAGGTGTCTAAATCCTACTTTTTTAAAGGAAAGGAGGAGACCACTGACAAAGGTCCATAATCACAATGTCTGCTAAAATGAATATATAGTTATTATTGGAAGCAAGCTCAGATGGTAACTTGTGCAATAAAATGCTGGATTGTCACAGAGAAGGTGTGAGCTTGGAACATGAGAATGAGTAACTCACAATTCAGTCTTTTTTCTTCCTGTTTCTTAATCTCCCCCATGAAGAAACAAAAAAATAAAAAACATTTTCTCAGGAGGAGAAGAATGTTCAGAACCTTATTTAAAATTAGATCATTCCGTAGAAACTATTTAAAGTTTATTGTGCTTTAAAAGACATAACAGTAGACAATTATAGCGTAGTTTAGCGCAGGTCAGATATTGTTTTGTCTGTAATTTGCCAGAGATGCTGATATCATCATGTATATTCTTTACAGCTGTGCTCATTATTCAAGCCTTTTCACGTAAAAATTTGAGCTGTCTTGTGTAAGTAAGGCTTTAAAACTTAGTTGCATGTGCTGGTATTTTAATAGTAGTTACATTTGTAATTTGTAAATAAACAGCATACATTACTTTGTACCGTATTAGTACTGCTTCCAATGCTTTATATAAATTACAGCTTATATGTTTCTTCTTTTTTTCAAGAAGTAATTAATAACTAATAATATTTCAGTTTCTCCTATAACATGCTTTTCTTTTTAATCTCTAAAACCTAAACAAAAAACACTCAACCCCAAGAAGAAGATGAGGAAAGAAACCTGGACTTTCTTCTTCCTTTCACATATTTCCAGAGAATTACACCTCTACTTACAGATGGCCTAATGTGTCTCAGAGGAATAAAAAAAGAAGTGTGGCCAGTTTGAACTGATCCTTTGCTACTTTTACAGCTGTCATGACCACTCAAGTTTTATTCTGCCACTGCAGGCGAAGAGCAGATCTCACACATGTAGGGGGAAGGATTAGCGCATTCAAGTGTGTTTCTAAGAGTTATTCCTAATTTTCTTTCTATAAGGTCTTCTGGAAATACTTCTCTTTTGGTGATGTATGAAATTATCTAGTTACTGCTAAAAGAACCACTTCTGCTCTTTGCATTTTTTTTTTTCAGTTTCTTGGTATTTCTTTCTTTTAGGAAACAGAGAGTTTCTGGCTGCTCTCTGCACGGGACGGGGTGTTTTCAGATAAGACTGTAAGGAGGGAAATGATTTGTGTACAAGTTTATGCATGTCTGTAACAGAGGCGTACAGACTTAGCTTAGATGAAATGCTTTATGGCATACCCAGGAGAGGCAGGGGAAGGGACTGTAGCATTTTCACCTGTGCTAGGCCTGAATTAAACATCTTCTTTGGTTACTGGCATGTATGTAATTTCTTAAAGGTTCATCTGAGTGCTTCAAAAGTGATGACAAAGCTGTCAAACACAGGGATTAAGTAGCAGAAGGTTAACAGTTCTTAACAACTCCCTAAATGGGAGTGTGTGAGAATCCTTGTTAAATAGCCGAAGGAAAGCACTAGAGGGCTCCCCAGGACCGTCGGTGTGTCCTGGCACCTTTCCTACAACAGAAGACGAGGAATGGGAACTGGAATAGGAACACCCAGTATATTAAATGTGGAGGTCCCTATTGATTGTCACGTGTCAGTAATGACCTGAAGACTTTGTCTAAAAATTTCCTTTTTTTTCCCCAGAATGTGTTTTAAATATATGCATTTATATCTCTTGCGTGTTGGATCCGGGTTGAGAAGACAAATTGTGTGATTCATATTATTATTTGCAGCTTCCTATCAGTTGTTTTGAAGTAGTATATTTCCAGCTTACCTCTAATTTCTACCTGAGGCTGCATTATTTTCAGTGGCACTGCACTGAACAGTATGTCACAGTAAATACCCTGCACAGGGATTAAAACATTAAACATCTGAGTTCTCTGAACTAGAACATTAATTTATATCACTGTTTACTAAAGGAATGAGGGCTTAAAGTAAATAAAGATCAGAACTTTGATTTTTCCTGTTCCCTCCTTCCTTTTTCTAATTTAATGTCACAGTCAGAAGTTCACCGAAGAGCTGAGTGCTTTTAGGTGTTTATCTTCTGCTGTGGGATGGTACAAATTCTGTAGCAGAGACAGGTTGAGTGAGATTCCTTTTACCATGTAAGCTACCTGCTATAAATCTATCAAATCTGGAGTGAATTGAGCCCTAAAAGAAAGGTCATTTATTTCTTCTTCCCGTTCTCCAGCTATTGAAAAATATATTTGCTGTTTCTGCGAATTAAATATGAAGGGAAAGATAGCTACCCTTCCTTAAAAGATGCATCTCAAGGTTAATCTTTTTAGACTGTTATAGTAAGGTGTTCTGCAAGTGGAGTCTCACATAGCTCACTTGTAACAGATTCTGTAAGATAATTCTAAACTATTAATTGCTTTTATAGTTCTGTTTTTAATTTAGTTGAATAGACGGACAGTAGAATTTGAAGTTCTGGTAGGGTGAATTTCAGTTGACTAGTTTAAATGGTGGTCTTTTACCATTGTTCAGCAACATGGGGAGGGTTGGTGTCCAGTTTATTTATTTATTGTTCCCTCTTGTGTGTTAAAACAGAGAACCCCAGTAAGGTGCGAGTATGTTATCATAGCAGAAGGTTTTTTTAAAAAACATTTTAAACTCTGTCTGTGTCCTGTCCTTAGAGATCCCTCACTATTGAGAGCCACTGGTGGCTTTTGTTCTTTTCAAGAAGACACAACAGAGTTACAGCAATGGAGCAGCTTTTATAATCCATTTTATGTCCAACTCAATTTAAAGGACTTGTGTATAAAACCTATTATCTGTGTGTTGGAAAGAAGGGGGTGTCCATACACTATGAATTTCTGTATAAACAAAATGCATTTTCAATATATTCAGGGTTTGGGGTTTTTTTAATATGACTTACAAAGCAGTGTTTTATGTTCCATAGCGTTATTACACTTTTATCATAAAGCATCAGACGAAAATTGTCTTCAAAATTTCTTTGTACAGATAGTTCTGTCCTTGAGAAATTGGGAGACAACGATCACAGATGGAAGATGTTAAACATATTGTTCAGTGCAATAGTTGAAACTTTAGGTGCAGTAGTGATGAAGACTATTAAAATTCCTCAATTATATGATATAGAGTATAATTTATTTTTGAGTTCTAGTTTTGGAAAAATGTATAGGAATGTCTTGAAAGTAAAACGGGTTTGTTTTATTTCTTTATTATTATCTTAGAGACATATTCCTATGTATCTCCTTTGGTTGGTGCCTTTTTTTTGGTTCTGACTCCGATGGGGATTGTCATAGCTGCCAAACACCCAGCTACCAGAACTGTCCTCCATTCAGGATGGGAGCCTGTTATAACTGCTATGATTATAAGCAGGTCAGTCTATTTGTCTTGCTTCATAGAAGCATCTTAATAGTCATCCTGTATCTCTGTATATCTTACTTAACACCTGGTTGTACTTAGAAGAAACATTTAAGGAGCCTGTAGAATTTAGAGTATGAATAAACTTTAGTCTTCCCAAAATGAGGAAGTTACAAATTTAAGTCAAAGCTGGGAATGACTGGGGGAGCCAGCAGTAGCCAGGGACTAGTGATGGGTTGCTGTATCTGTGATTGGCAAGTGTGCCCTGTCAAATGAGGGAAATGGGGAGCTACTCATCTCCTGCAGCTCCCAGTAAAGGCTGTGCACTGATCTATCAGATTATTTAACCCAATGACAGTTATGAATCTGAAAAGTAGAGTGGCTGGTATTCTGTGGTCTTTGTTATATAAGAAGTCCATTTTAATAAATTAACTAACTACAGTGGTGTTAGTCTGTAGCTCAGAATGAGGTGATGGCGCAGGGGAGAGGTGAATTGAGATGAAAATTGTGTCTTGAAGATGTTCTCAGATAGATTGCTCTGAAAAGTTTTTAAATACTAATTAATGGTCCTGCTTGCCTTATTCTAAATATTGTACTTTGTTTTTCAGTATTGGTGGCCTTATTCTGGACACAACTGTATCTGATCCTAACTTAGTTGGAATTGTCGTTTATACCCCAGTAATTAATGGTAAGACTCTGACAGCATTATTTTCTACTGTACATCAATTGGTATACCTTGGTTTGAGAAGCGTTTATTACAGTAAATTTCTCTTGTGCTAATTAGTATCTCATTTATTAATTTCAAGGTTTGATTTTGATGTCAACAGCTGTGTATTTGAACACCTGGGAAGTGCTTCCTGTTTTTACTACAACCATTAAAACATGAAAGAGAATGTGAGAAGTAGAAACCTAAAGTAGGCCTTAAGAAACTGAAAATGGTAGTATTGAAGTAACATAGTCAAATATTAAATTATCAAATGTTATATTGAAGCAGTTATTGCTGTGGAAAATATATATAAAATTTTATCTCAAGGGATTTTCTTCTGAACATCCAAGGACAAATTTTCAAAAGGGTAATTTGCTATTGATAGGTAATGTATATAGCTATAAGAACTAACAAGGGTGCTACAGGCAAGTAAATAAATTTCTCAAGAAAAATGTGTGTTGTTTCCAATGCCTGGCATGCACTTTGGAGGTGTGTAAGAATGCATTTGTGAAAATTTGGTCCTTGAATTAAGTGTTCTGCTTTCTAACAATAAGAACAAGGCAAATTTTATAAGAACAGTTGATATCTTATACTGGTGTGGTTTGAAAATGCTTTTCTTTCCTACTTCAGTAGGACTGGGTTGGTTTGCAATAATTATAAACACCAGATCTGTTCCCATTGTATTGCTGCTAGCTGTTCTTTCCCCTTTCTGTATTTCTTAATTTCATTTCTTACATTAGTTTGCACTTTTATGTATTGTTGATTTTAAAACCATTTTCTCTGTTACCAAGATGATACTGTTTTGACTTAGGTTGGCCCTTGCAAATTCCAGGGGCGTATGTTCTATGCTGTTTTCTAAGCTATGAATTAATTGAATTATGGCCACTTCTTTTCCACCTTGATAAGAAGACATTAATAGCATAGCTGAATTTTAATTTTGAAACACATTGGCCTGATATAATGAATTTTCCAGACATTATTAATGGAAATGTAATGTTGGATAGAACCAAAACAGCACATACTGTGGTTGACGGTATATATATCTATTGCTGCAACCATTAGGAAAGCTGTTCAGTTAGTGGGAGAAATCGTATTGTTTTGACAGAAGCCTGTTCTTGGCAAATTCATGTTAGCTCATGTTTTACAGCTTTCATATCTTCTGCATGCTTCTAAATTGTCTTTTTAATCATTTGTTCTAATTCTCATGTAGGAACATAAATTTCACTGATATACAGGTTCTCTGTATCATCCTTTTTGATCCCCTTTAAGGATATATTTTCCATTTTCTCCATTACAGCCCTCAGGTATTCTCTAACCTCCAAGATAATCAATTTGCAAAAAGGATCACTAATAATTTATGGATTGTTCATATAGCTCTCTAAGGACTAAATTTAACTTACCCCCAGGGCCTAGTACATATCAGTTTGTGATCAGGTATCATCATTTTTATGAAGGCAGTAGAAAAAAGGACTGAGTATTTCAGTCTTCAGCAGAGCATGTTGCTTGCTCTTCTTTCTCATTAGGGTTCTTTATTTTCTTTCTTCTTGCTTTTAACATGAAGCATTTCTGTGTTGCCACTCATGTTCCTTCCTAACTGTAACTTAATTCTTACACTTCAGCCTTTATGTCTCCTTGCCTATGCCTTGCCTTTGTATTAAATCAGAATTGCAAGTACTTGCGCCTAACTTTTGTGTGTTTCCATTTTGATTTCCAGATATGTGAAAAGCAAGGCAGACATTTTTCTGCTTTACATCTGCTACTTTTCTTACAGTAGTCCTTTTTCAGTAACCCCCTGCATTTACCTCCTAAGAGAAGAGGATTGTTTTTTCTTTTTAGGCAGGTGTACCCAAACCAGTGCTCTTACCAGTGGTCCTGCTTTCCTGGATGACATCCCTTGATAACAAAAGCCAATAACTCTTGTCAGTGGAATGTGGCATCCTATTGGATTGCTTGCCTGTTTACATTTTACCGTTTTATCATTTTTAGCTAATGACTAGACTTAAGTAAGTAATTTCAATTGCTAAGAATGACATCTTCCTGTTAACATACCTCTGGAGAAAAGAGTAAATATGCTGCTTTATTTTTTGTTTTCTTTCATATCTTTTTTTTTTCATAAATTTATCGACAGAAGTAAGGCAATGCACATACATTCTTTTGAACTGTCTTTATGGGAAAAGAATTAGCTAAAAGCTATATAGCCCTGGATGTTGAGCTGATAGGTCAAAAGATCCTTAAAGAATTAGGCAGGTGGAAGAGAGCAGGCAGGGAGAGAAAGAGTCTTTCCAAGAGACATGCTTGACTCAAAATTCTAAGGGTAGAGGCATTTCTATTGGAAAATATAGAGAAAATATATTCTGTGTAGAGGATGCAGAATGGGCCTGTTTTATAGTACATCCCCTGGAAAAGGAAATTGTAGGTAGGTGATTTTCTTGGTTGTTGTTAGATTAGCCTCTCCTGGGTTTCATAATTCTACTGACACCTTTTGATATTGCTGGTCAGTACAGTGTAGTAAACTGGGGTTTAAGAAGTCTTTCAGTTAAAAAAGCATGTCTATTGACACTCATTTACTGACATAAAAGGTGTGTTAAGTCACTTAACAGATGGCTTTTTAAATATTACTGTTACAGAAAGTTTTCTCTAATGGTGCTTTCCTGGCCTTAGAATTCTCATTGTAAGCCTGAGTAGCAACAGGAGCTGAGGGTTTTCCCCTTAAAATACTTTTAAAATGCCTGTTTTTTATCTCTTTCCCTAATGTTTGTTACTCCCATGGCATAGAGGACCTGAAAAAAACCCCAAAAACCAACAGGGAAACCTGAAACAAATATTGTATTGTACTGGGATCGTGTCCAGCCAAAATTTGATGACAATGTAAATTTGTCCAGGACTTCGAGGTGTCACGCTTTGTTTCAGTGCCGGTTTCTATATCTCAAAAACCTGAATAGTATGTACTACAGAGTTGTCAGTTGTTAGGCTTGCTGTTTGAGCCATTAAGCAGCTTTTGGCCAGGTCCTGTCTAGATGGTTTGTGTATTCTTTGATGTGAGACAAGTTACTTTCATCATGCGTTACGGTGTGGAGCCATTAAATCTTTCAGTTTAAGAAATATTGGTCTGAAGTATGAGCAACCTCAAAGGTTACTACCCCCATTAACAATAACTACAAATATTTTCCCAAATATTAAAATACTTTTTAAGCAGACAGGCATTTATAGTCCATTTTACTGCTGGTGGCCTGAAGTATTTCACAACCGCCTTTCCATTTTCCCGCTTTTAAACACTTTTAATGAGATGAATAATTATTTTTTTAATCTGTGGTTGGCTGGGTTAAGTTGTATCTCTGCTTATTAAAAGTAAATAAATCATATTATTGTTTCAGCCACTGTGGTACTTACAAACTACTTGATACTTAGATGTCTGTTTGATGTACTGAAGTTCTGAATAAAATAACTTAGCCCAAGAGTGGTGGTGCTTCAGTCTAAATACTCCAGTTGATCATTATGTTTTCTGATGGATGAGGTGGTTAAAATTTGCAAATCCTCCTATAGCATCACAGGGTGTTGAATTTGGCTCAGGAATTGCAACTCGCAAAAAACTGAGTTCCTTTTGCACGGAAAAAAGATAATATCTTAAACAATTATATGCTTCTGAATATGCAACAGAAACCAACTAAGTGCAGTTACTGTATAGAGCCACTTTCCTCTCAATTTTCATTGTGTACTTAGACAAAACATTGTGAGATATCTTTTAAGTATTTGCATTTCATCAGTTACTGCGTAATAACCAACATATCAGTAGAGTTTGCCCTATTTTTGTGCATCTTGAAGAATGGAGGATCTTCAAATTAATTGCTCTTCAGCTGTACGCATTTTAAAATTATTTGCTATCTGGAGGAAATAAATGTAGATCAAAGAATATGAGAAAAATCTATGAGAAAATTTAACACAAAACTTCATGAGTATTGGTTGTCTAGGAGATGAAAATTAAGTTTATGTAAGGGTAAATTGAATGACAGGCTTTCAGGTTTTTCGGAGAGATTTTGCTGTAAATTGTTTGGGAGAATACGGAAAGAAAATACCCAGAAACCGTTCCTCCTCGAGAAATAAAATGCATTTTTTAATAGCTATGCATTTTAATCTCTTTTAGGGTAGTTGTACTTTGAGTTTTCCCACAACAGAGTAGTGCTTTGATTAGAATATAACAATTGTCTCAGGCAGCTGAGCATCTGAAGTTTGTCTCTGTAAATGACAAGGGAAAATGTTAGTGTACCTGTATGGCAGTAGAGCAATTTGGCTGAGCAGCAGCTTAATTTTTCTGCATCCTGAATTAGAAAGAATGTGTTAGTCTCTGAAGGCACCAATGCTCTACGAGAACTATTCAGTCTTGATTCTGGCATGAATAAGGAGGAGGGCTTTGATTCTTGACATTTACTTCTGACACATTATTGGGTGATAGTTTTACCACTTTTTAGTTCCCAACCTGCGTGTGTAAACCTGCATATTCAGTGCTATTATAGACATGTGATCTTTCTTGGAAGTCTTTCTTGTAAATTTTTTATAAGATCTCAGTAATCACTAGTTTTCACAACACAACTATATGCAGCATATTTTCATTTTTTGACCGTCAAAGAACAATTTTTTTTATTAGGGATAGGAAATAACTGCTTTATGAGTCAAATCAGAATATGCATACATAATGCTGTCTTAAAGACTTCTCTTAATAAACATCCCTATAGGAAGAGCTAATATTTTCCATCTATTTTCCCCCAAACATTTATAAGTATTAAAAGAAATGCCACAAAGTAAAGATAGAAGAAATATGGATGAAAAAACAACACAAATAGGTAGCTATTTAAGGTAGATTTCTAATCTAAGTATTTCACTTGCATAAACATGATTTTCTGAAGTTAGTGGTGGCGAGGTCAGGGCAAAAATTCATCTTGTATTTTCTGAAAGTTAATATGATTATTCCAAAATTTAGAGCTTTTGGTCACCATTCTAACTGAGATTCTTTTGCTTCCTTTTTGTTTCATTGTTATGATGCTAATGATGAACTTCAAAAAAGACTAATTGGCAAAACTGACTGTTTCGAACTGTGGATTGTGCTCAGGAGTGTGCAAAAGTGAGAATCTTCTTGCCTTCCTTCTCTTGATAGTTTTACAAGAAAAAATAATTTGGGGATTATGTTGGCCTAATTCTCTCCTTATGTAGATATTAATTGATTTTAGTCCCATTGCAGAAGCTGTATTATAGGTGCTTGGGAACAACACGATATTCTGTTTCTGATTAATCTCTCTGCATAGAACTGGATTTCTAGAAATCATTAGTCTTAATGATTTGGTTTGTCTGTTCTTACACAATTATTTGTGTGCCCCATCATGCAACTGTTTATAGTCTTATGATCAGTTATGGCACTGGCCATTAAAGCTGAGTGTGTTTGCTGAAACAGAGTTGGGAGGAAGAGGTGGGTTTATTTCATTCTTTCTAAAGTCACAGAAGTATTTATGTTGGAGAACTTTTGAGATCTAGTCCCATGCCACCAGAGCAGGTTGTCTCATGCTGTGTCCAGTAGGATTTTGAATATCTCTATAGATGGAGACTCCACAATCCCTCCGAGCAACCTTTTCCAGTGTTTGACCACCCTCATCATAAAAAAAAAAAAGAAAAAGGTTTTTTTTTTGTGTTCAGGTGGAATATTTTGTGTTTCAGGGATTTTCATTGCCTTTTTTCCTGTGAGTGGGTACTAATGAGAAGAGTCTGGCTCCCTTGCCTTCATCCCTCATGTCAAGTATCTATACACATTCATAAGGTCCTCCTGAGCCTTCTGCAGGCTGAACAGTCACAGGTCTCTACCTCTCCTCATATAGAAGATGCTTCAGTCCCTGTGGGCCTGTGTTGGACTCACTCCAGTCAGTCCATTTCTTGTACTGGGTAGCTCAGAAATGGGCATGGTACTGCAGTTGTGGCCTCACGAGTGCAGAGTACAGAGCAAGCACTACCTCTTTTGGCATGCTGGTGATGCCTTCCCTAATGCAACCCAGGATGCTGTTGACCTTTGCCATGAAGGGGGATTGCTGTGCCATGATCAACTTCTTGTTCTTCAGTACCCCCACGTCCTTCTCTGCAGACCTGCTTTCTAGCCTGCACTGGTGCATGGGTCCAGCTGGAGGACTTTGCTTTTCCTTTTCTTGAATTTAATGAGATTTCTCTTGACCCAACTCTCAAGCCTATCCAGTTCTTTCTGAATGGCAGTACAACCCTCTGGTTTATCAACTACTCCTCCAAGTATTCCCTGGAAAAGCGTTTATCAGAACATACAGTATGACATCTGAGGTAAAAAACAGCGCAATGTGTTACTGGGAGCAGTGAATGGTCTCAGACTTACCTGTGTCAGCAACACCCCTCCAGCTTCCCTTATCTTCTGGGGTTTTTTTACCTGTAGCGAGGGTTATGAGGTATGGATTTGCTTTGAAGTATTTTTCAAGATGCATTGATGTAAAGTACTTTTAATGTGGTTTTCTGAGTAGCCTGGTTACTTCTATTATTAGAAAAAAGTCCTTTTTCCTGATGATGATTAATAGAATCATGCCCGTAGGCCTGTTTGCAAATACGTGACATGGTTTTAGCTCTACTTTGAGTATGGGTTTTGTGTTTGTTAGACAAAAGAGCTGTGATAACAATTTTCAGAAGAAACATTCTTGCTTAGCCCTTAACTGCCTCAATAAAATGATGAGGTTTTCAATTTTCTTTTAAAGCTATAAGTCAGTGTGACATTCTTCGCACTTTAGCAGACAGCAACTCTTCTGCTTATTGACAAAGTAGCACTTTCATATTGAAGTTAAACACATTTGCTGTTCTGAGAGGAATGAAGTAACAGTTGCTGGATTTTACTTTTGAAATAAAAATTGTTTTCCTGCGTTGTAGTTCTTACAAGAGCGAAAAGAAGCTAATGAAGTTAGTCTTTGCGAGTTCAGTATTCATTATGAAATAGGAGAAAAAATTTCTGCATTAATTAAGTGTTCATGGAAACAGTCCTCATATATGTCTACAGAGATTTTAATAATATGAGCAGCTACCGAGCATGTGACCATTTTGTGCATTCAGAAGATGCTGAGAAGTTACCAGTTTTGTGTATTGACATCTTGTCAACCTACACAGTTTTATCTGTGTTCTGTTTCTTGCAGGGATCTGATTAATGTGGTATAGCTGAGATGGTAACTTCACATGCACGGTAGCTGCTGTTACCAAACAAGCTGAGTCTCTCTGTACATATCAAAGTGATTCATTCAGTGCAAGCACAGCTTTATTCTCTCCATTTTCCCTCTGCTTTCCACAGCATCATCATTCCTTTTCTGTGTTGCTGAGCTATTGGCTGAGCAGGAGTCATCATGCCTAGCTCCAAGCTAGGTGCTGACTGGCCAGCTGGCCCACTTATGTCCTTAACTGTACAACTCATATTACTGCCTTTGTCTCACTGAGGGCATGGGTTTGAATCTTTCCCTTTATGTACCTTGCCACTGTTTTCTTTTTGGTGGCTTGTTTAACCATACTTGGAGGTAGTTAGCATCTCTGTCCTTGTGTCAGACATGGTTGAATTTGGCCCAGGGGTTTAAAAATAATTAGGAGAATTGGTAGATGAATAGGCAGAACTAAAAGACAGTGTCACTGCTGCTGCCCATCACTGTACATTGTCAGCTGGTTGAGACTGGATGTATGGATTCTAGAAACACTTACACTTCACTACACTTACCTGTCTTCTATGAGTTGAAATTATACCACTAATACTAAATTATTGACACTCAGACAAATGAAATTTAAAATAATTTTGCTTAACATACAAATATTGCATTTCCATTTAGCTAAAATAGATTGTATATGTTCAACTTAGCTGTAATTAGTTACTCTTGAAATCCCACTCCACACTGGATGTTTTGGTTGGCATGTCATCTTCCTTTGCAGAGCAGGTATCACTTTTACCAGTGTTCCATGGCTGGCCAGGTTTTTTTTAGAATCACATTTAATGCTTTTCAGTAATTTCTTGTTAGCTCCATGAGCAACAGGGCTTGGGGCATACTTTCTCTGAATGATGGTTATAAAAGTGAAAAGATTTTTATTAATAGTTGTCCATGAAAGGATTGACAACCAATCTCACACCTTCTTTCATAGACTTGTTCATGTCTCTGTTATCCAGACAGTTTTTTTAAGCACCATTTCAAGTGGGCAAATTTCCGTTTTCCTCAATTCTTTTATCTCACTCAGTTTCCCTTGTTATTATTAACTAGGGGAAAATGTCCAGATCATCTGTCATATCTCTGAATGTCTGAATTTGTTGAAGCAAATAATTATCAGTCACAAGAGGAAATTACATACATCCTAGGAAATACTTAAAATCTAGGGGGTTTGTGCCAACATGGTTTGCACTTGCATTGCTACAGAACTTAAACCAGCCCTATTTACTTCCATCTTTTATTTGTTTTTGTAGTGCTATAAGGGATATAGTGAAGAATAGTTTACTATTTTTTTGTTTTAATATTGTTTTGAATATATCAGTTATTGTAGTTGTTAACCTGCTTGTAATTACCCAGATTGCCTTTATGTCCTCTTTTTTAGCAGAAATAGTTTCATATTTTGCAGTCATATGGCACCATCCCCAGCTTTGTAGCTCTATTAAGAAGCAGGTTTATGTAACAGCTTTTTTATAATTCAGTCACAGAAATTATCTGATCCCCATCCAAATGTGGTGCATTGATACTTAATTTTATTTCTGTCTCTCTTTCTGTCCCTTCGTCTCATTTCTCAGAAATCTCTTATTGTTCTCAACGAAAGAACAGACTTTGGACCCTACTTAGATTGGTTTTAATCTGTTTAAACCTCTTTTGTAGTTTAGATAAATCCCTTATTTTACTACTTTTTCTGAAAAAAAACCAAAAAGCTACTACTATTTTTATTTTCTTTGCAAACTCTGACACAACCTTTTGGTAGTTTATATCTTGCCCATCTGTCTCCTGACTGGAAACATGGATATCCTTATTTGTATCTGAAGCTTGTTACTTAAAAGACCAACTTCCTTGTTAGGTTCAGCCATTTACTGTCTTTAAGCAGTGGTGAGGTGGGAGTTCTTTGAGTTCTCAGTATTAGATCTCTCTGCTAACCACTCCATAGTCACCAAAAGAATTTGGGAAATAGTGTCTTCTGGTCACCACTGATATTTGTTCTGCAACCAAAGCCCTAAGCATCAGATAAACAAATTAATTCAACTATGATAAACAAGGGCTTTCTCCTTCTGAAGCAGGGTCAAAATCTGCATTACTTCTCTACTTCTCAGAGCAAACCATTCCTACGTAGAGCATCTGAAGAGGGGGAAAGAAACAGCATGTACTTGATATGCAAGTAGACAACTTGAGTATAATAGTAGTAAGGGGATTTTATGCTAGTGCCACTGCATTCTGCAATGTAGATACAAAAGCTTTTGTTAGTTTTCTATTCATTGAAGTAAAAATTCACAGAACATAAACCAGCCCATATTGGAAGGATCCTCAAAATGTCATCTGGTCCAACCTTTTGTGGCAAAGGAGCCCAGATGAGATTATCTAGCTCCCCATCCAGTCATGTCTTGAACACCCTCAATGAAGGGACTCCACCATGTCCCTGGGGTGGTTGTTCCCGTGAATGATTGTTCTAACTGTAAGAAATTTCTTTCTTATATTGAGACAAAAGCTCTTCTGGTGCAACTTGTGCACATTGCTCCTTAGAAAAAACAAAGCAGAATCTCCATCACTACCATTCTTTTAAAAATCATCTATTCAGACACATATCTTGTTCTTTCAACCTGAATTATGAGTGACAGAAGACTCTAGTTAATCCTGCTCTGTGTCAAAGGGGAATGAATATATTAACTCTTGAAGTCATTTCCAGTCATGTGATTCTGTGTGTGAAATCTCCATTTATGCTTGTGGCAGTGAGTGCATCTGCTTTTGTTACTTATATTTGCCAGGTAATCCAGCAGGGTTACCTGGCAAATATAAGTTGTTCCAAGAGGGATTTCCAAAAAAAAAGGGAGCAATAAAAGGCAGTTTCACTTACGAGAAAGCATAGGATTGAACCTTTTGGAAGGTTTGGAATTTTTTGCACTTGCAGTGATTCAAAACTGATCTCCAGATATCCCATGATACACCAAACTGTAGCCCAAGTTTTCTGACTTATTTTAATGCTTGGTGTTTGCCTGTCTGTAACCAATATACATTCTAAAGATATTTTTCTTTTTGACTTCTGTATGTAGTGTACTGTGATAAACACAGAGGAATTTGGTAAATTTGCAAAAATATTGCCTACTAGAGGAAAAAAAATAGTTGAAAACTTTTCATTTGTTCCCTTTTGCATTTCAGGTATTGGTGGTAATCTAGTAGCTATTCAGGCTAGCAGAATTTCTACCTACCTCCATTTACACAGCGTTCCTGGAGAGCTGCCAGAAGAAGCCAAGGGTTGCTATTACCCATGCAGAACATATTATGGTACAGGTATGGATGAGTCGGTTAAAACTACTGTCTCTCGTCCCCTCTTTGCCCCCTGTGTGCCAGATCTACCACCAGGGAGAAAGGGCGATGGACTGAACTGGCTGTGTGCAGTTTAAAGGCAGCAGAGGCTTGGCAGTTGCCTTTCCCTGCAGCTGTTTGCCTGCGAGAATCTCAAGGAAATCCTGGAGGAGGCAGTGAGTAGAGAGGAACACAGAGCAGGGTGTAACCCTGGCAAGGCTCGAGGATAAGGGCTGATGAGGCAGGATGCTGTGATACCCACTCAGGAGGATTTCAACCTTCATCCTTCCTTAGCTTGTCTACCCGCTCCTAACTTTTGTCGTTTACCCCCAGAAGTTCAAACCAATTTCCTGTCAGGGCCAAGCTTTATAACTAACATTATTACTAGGCCAAATCATGGATTTCCGTTTCCCATTTGCCATTTTCTTTCTGGACTCACAGCTTCACAGCTTATTCCTCCCCTGTATTTCCCACTTTCCTAATGATGTAATAACTGTGGTGAAATGTGATGTCTCAACACCGTGTGTTACACTTTCATATTTATTAAATGAATTGGAACAGATCTGAAAGTGGTAAATGGGGGCTTACTTTTTGGAAATATAAGGTACTTGAAAGGTTGTCTTGAATATGGAGTCCAAAAGATTGTCTTTCCTAGGAAGATTTAGGAGGTCACTGCAGCTCCAAAAATGTAGATGGTATTACATGAGCATAGAATGAAGGCTGACAGTTTGCACCCTCTTCTGGAAGAGTTCTGCTTTCCTTTTCTGATAGACACTAGAATTGTCTTTTTCCCCCACCGTGGAATTCCTCAAGGAATCTTTTAGTGGAAAATAATGCCTGCTGTTCCATAGTTCCATAGTCAATGCTGTGGCATTCCAAACCCATTTTCTTTTTGTATTAAAAAGAATAAAAATCTGCTGTAGTAATTGAAGCGCTTAATCAATTTTGTTTTGTTTTGTTTTTTTTTTAATTGTAGGGGTAAATAACAAATCAGCCCAAGTTCTGCTTCTTTTGGTGATTCCTGGACACCTGATTTTCTTGTACACTATCCACCTAATGAAAAGTGGACATACTTCCTTAACCCCTATCTTCATAGCAGTATATTTGTTTGCAGCCCTGCTACAGGTAAGAACAACTTGCAAATGGTTGTATAAAGTCAAGTGCTTGAAGAAAACTATGTCCTTTTCTGATATCTAAAATCTCATGAATTAGAGACAAGGAGATACAGGTTAATACAAGCTCTCAGCACAGCTCTGAAGTAACTAATTATCTCCACATATCTGCAGCTTGCACAGGTGTATCTGTATTGTGAGAGCTTTCCAGAAGACACTTGATTGCGGTTTTTTCCCATTGTGCATCTTTCACATGATTCTTGGAACCATTGCATCTAAACTCCGCATCATTTTAATCAACTAGAGGGGAAATCGAAAGAAGGAAAGCTAGCACTTATAAATATTGAATATACCAAGGAAAACTCTCAAAGAAATCTCCTAAAGTGGTTCCTGTTACTGTTTTAGTTAACGTATTCCAGTAAATGAGAATGTTACAGCTTCCTCGGTTCTTAATATTTAACAAAGTTTAAATTAGTCTGACAACAAACACTATGCAAGAAATTTTAATTGCATTAATTGTCAAACTTTGTTACATTATTTTGGCTGGTCTTAGCTGGTGGTCTGTTCGTGCCCAGCAAGGGCAGTTCTTGAAAGATGCCTTTTGAAATAATTTCACTTTGAGAAATCTTTAATACAAAAGTAATTATTTTTGTTAAAACCACAGCTATTTTTTAGCTGTAACATGGCTGAATTAACTATAATATTTAATTGCACCTTAAAACCAAAAATTGACTGTTCACATTGCACAGTAAAAGTGTAGTTAAAATATCCATAATTTAAATATACCCACTGCTTCTAAAAACAGGACCACTTTCATTTTAAAATACAAACTATATTATTAGCAGTGAATCCTTAATAAAACTGTGATTTTTAATGTTCTGAATTTCTCTCTATGTTTATTGCACTGCTATTTCAATGAGGACAGGTTTCAAAAGGTGTTACCATTTCATATAAGAATTGTATACCTTTTTGGTAGGACATCACTGGTAACGTTCCAACCTTTGAAAATGAGAGTGTCGTACTAAAAGATATATATTACTTTTCATTTTCCTCTTACATAATATTCCTAGTTTCCAGCCTTATCGCTTCTTTTATAATGTATTTTCCTGAGGAAATGATGCTATTCCTTCGCTCTAGCTGTTCTGTCTGTCTGTCCTTTCTAAGAACTTTTGAATCCTTTGCCCCAGTTCAGTCAGGTTTATCTAAACCAAGCTCCCTCAGTGGTAATAGGTTCCTGTAAATCTTGAAAAGAGGCTGGGGCAAGAGTCCCTGTTAACGCCTCTGCTGAAGGTAAGCAGTACTGAATGCAGTGTGATTTCAGCCATTATTAAACATCAGACATATCCCATGGGAATCAAACTGAATTCGTTAATCTAGTCCTCCTGTTCACAGAACTGCAATCATAACATATTTAGGGAGACAAACCTTTCCTTCAGCAGCAAGGGGTAGGATAAGACTTGAGAAATGCAGAAGTTCAACTGAAAACCAGTCGATGGCATTATGACGGGACTTTCAGATCACACAGCAATTCAGACCCAGCATCAGCATGTACAGACATGTAAAGTTGCTTTTTCATAAATTCATGATGTGATTAGAATATTCAGTTTTGCAGCCATGCATCTCCAGCGCAGTACCTAAGGCCACACTTGATTGTGTTGATTTTTCACCTATAAAGCAGATATACAGCTTTTCGCTTTTTTTCCCTGCTCCCTTTTATAGATTATTTTTTGTTCTTTATCTTCAGTCTTTAGCCATAACAGGCATTTTGAGAGGTATTTACTTGGAAACTGAATAACAGTGTTGCACACTATAACTTCTCATGAGTCTTGACATATTTACGATTTGAAACCCCATGGTTTTTAAGACCTCCTGAAAATATTTAATAGATTCCTTTCTCCATTTTAATTATTCTGCTGTTTTTCTAGTAGTGATTATTGTAGTATTGCATACCTCTAATTAGAGCAGATTCAAAAATTTTGGACAGACAATTCTTGCTTTAAACCTTAAGTCTTCAACAGATTTTATTTACCTGTCAGTCTGAGGTATTTCCATACTGCAGTTGCTTTTAAATTTCTCCTTTCTCAAGGAAAACACTTAAATATTTGTAGTTATTCCTCTTCCCTTTTTCAGTGACTTCATCTATGTGCCTGGATATAGTAAAGAACAGTTTTCAAGCTGCCATTTCTTTTGGCATAATCTAACATCTACTGATCTCATTTTCCAGAATTTCTTTATATTTTTGTCCTCCTAATGAGAGCATTTCCAGCTCTGCTGTAAAACTGGAAAACCTCACAGCTAATTATTATTGTCTCAATTAGCAACAAACCAACTCCATTGCCAGTCTTCTGAGCAGTGAGAGATCTGCATTCTAGGTCCATTTTACAATATATTGGGCTTTGTATTTATTTTCACTTTGCATGGGAGGCATATGAAAATGGATGTCAAAAATTACAATCCTGCTTGCAAGCTGTATCTTTTATGTTTGAGGTGGTAGATGATAATTTAATAGAGTACAGTGATTCCCAAAGGTAAGAGTTAATTATTGTTAGTCCTGTGTTTGAGGAAGTTTTATATCACTACTTTGACCTTTGCAGTTCCTTACTAATACTGAGCTGGGGGGCAGAAAGGGTAGATGAATAATCATCGTGGCAATGTACCTCCTTATATCTTTCTTACTATGTTAAAAAATAATGATAAATTTAAAAATAACAGCATCAGTGAAATGAATTTTCTATCTTTAAAATTCAAGTGACTGTTGTAAGATGTTAAATTATTTAATGACATATCTTACTGTGGACTGAAATGGATCATTAATTGACTTCACGTTCTGTTTATTATCTCTGACTGTCCAGCTCTGTGTTTGTTTAAAATGGAGAGGAAGGGGCCAGATAAATGGCAAAAGTACAACAGGAATGTTAGAATAAATGGGAAAAAAATCAAGAAAATGTTGATGCGAAGACATTGATTATTACTTTTATATTTCTCTCTTCCTCTCTCAGTTTATGCTATTCCACATTATCTCTACAGTAAAATTGTACATATATATGAATTCTATTTGGCATTTTATCAGGACTTTTTCAGATTGTCTGTAAACTTCAATATTCATCCCAAGGTGATAAAATGGAATTTATTTCCACTGAAAGTTCTATGCAGTATTGCTGGAGTTCCAGTCAGAGAGTTAATTTCATTTTCATCCAAATCTGATACTTTCATTGTTTCGCTTTTGTTTTTTCACCACCCATGCCTACCAGCTCTTTTCATCTCTTCTCCCTACCTTTTCTGTGATATTCATTGATATTTTCTCCACAGCATGTCATTTAATTGAAATATTTATGGAAAATAAATAATATGACATGCTGTACATTATTAATAGTGTAATTTAGTTATTATTGACTGAAAATATGCTGTGTAGTAAAACAAAGTAGTTTCACTGAATATGCAGTTGTTTCTAAAAATCGTTAAATTAAGATATTTTAAGTAGTATAAGTAGCTATACTGTTATGATCTTAATTCTTTCTGATTCTCTATGAATGAAGCAGTTTGGGGTTTCTAAGAAAACCCAGAAAGTATTTTATTTTATTTTATTTTATTTTATTTTATTTTATTTTATTTTATTTTATTTTATTTTATTTTATTCTAATGTTCCTAGCTCTAGTAGTACAGTTGTTTTTTTTTCATTAAATTAATACATATTCTTGAAATGTTCTTCAATTAATTTTATAAATTGATTCTACTGAAAGCCAAGGCTGTACTCCCTTTACTGCACAAATATTTCTATTAATCTGCATTCAGCTAAAACTTCTAAGCTAGAGTTCAAAAGGTCTGAATTAACACTGTAGTGAAGGGCCTGTTCTGTGTTTATGAATGGCAACACCAGGGGAAAATACAAATAAAATTGTTATGAGGGAAGTATACCCTCCAAGCATGTAGGGTACTTCACATAATGCAGGGTACAGTATCTGGGCAAGCCAGTGTGCCTCAGTGAAAACCAGTATAATGATTTTAAATGTGTTTTGGATTTGGTGAGCGGCTTCTATTTAAGAGGAATACTCTTTCCTTGAAAATTTTACAAGAACACGTCACAGACAAACATGTACCAGTACACTGCACGCAGTTACAATACGGCGTTTGAGCAGTAAAGATTATATTAATTGGAGAACAGTCCTCCTCTTATACCTCACAAAGGCACAAGTATTTTTTAACTGTATGAGGCTGTGCACTGAGCAAAGTTTCATCCCCTGTCTTGTCAGCCTGCAGGAAAGCGAGAGCAGCTCTGGAGTTGCCAAGCCGTCGGTCCTGGCACACGGCTCGGAGCATTCAAAGGCAGCCTCTGTTCCGCATGTTCTCACTGAGCCAGTAAAACGCCCTCTAAGGAATTTTCACACCTACTAACCAAATCTGAGCACACAGTTATGTTTAAGACTCAGGGAATAAACAAACAATAGGAGATTCCCAGAGCTATTACCAAGCAAATAAGTAATTCCAAAATTCTTCTTACCCAACGAAGGTCAGATGTGTACAGCTGTGAAGTCACTTTTGCAGTGCTTCGGGGCTGTTTGGGGCAATAGAAAACCAAGAATTCAGCACTGCTCATAATGGCTCCCAGCTCACATCAAAAATATTTTGGATTTCTCACTAGTTTGTGAGGATTCTAATGATGGTATGGGCCTCTTTAATGTGGAAACATAATTCATGGGATACCCTCTACATAACAGAGAAATAAGAAAGATTGTGTTTATAGACAAAACATTGATACATTTTAAATGCTACTTTTTCTAACAGGAAAGGTTACTTCCAAAAGATAGAGCAAATAACTGCTAAAGAGACCATGAATTATGGAAACTGAAGTCCAAATCTGGACAGCTCTGTATATTCAGTGCTTTCTCATTGCCAGCATGACAAGCAGACTTGCCAGATTCATTGGGATGTGAATGCGGGTGTCAACCGCTCCTTCTCTTCCAGCCATGTTGCTGTCTGTGGTAGAAGTCTGGCTCCTACCAAGTCCTTAGCAGGGATATGTCATTTTTGCCTTCAGAAGGCTGAGCTCCAAGTGCTTATGGATGTCACACGACACCCTGAGTTGTGCAGCTAATGCAGGCTGAGAATACCTGAACACTTACTGGTCTGGGTCACACGTCTCGTTTCTCAGACAGCTGAGGAACAGCCTGAAATTAGGACTGCTTTGGTCAAACCAGGGTGTCTGGCAAAGCTACAAAGGAATCAAGATGGCAATCTGAAAAATTTGAATCAAACTGTGGAATAGAAAAAAAACTTGCTTCCCACTAAGTTGCATCAGTATAATCATACTGACTTAGTTTTTACTTCAATGAGGTTTTAGTTCTATAAAAATGTATGCTGTGCTGTCTGGGCACTTGGATACCCTTAGAGGAGCTAATACCACTTAGCTACAACACAAACAGCAGCAAGAAAAAGCTCGCTGTTCAGTGGTTTCTTTGCAGCCAGACATTGAAGGAAATCTCTATATGTTTGGAGGAAATAGTGACTTGTTTCCCCGGACATGATACACACCAGATATGCTACCTGAGAAAACAGTGGAGAAAAATGGCTTTTTAAAAACATGTGTAGACCCTACTCTGAGAGTTCACTGACTACAGATTTCTGTCTGTAGGCAGGGGAAACTCAGCAAGTTCAGTGTAGATCAGTTACAAGCACTTTGCATTTACTACTTAGTTTCACATGAGGACATCAAAAGCGATTTAAAATTGGAGATATGTAATATGTATAATTTGAAAATTAACTTAATGTAGGGTCAAAACCACTAGAAGACTTAAACTATAAATCTGGCAAGAGTGACAGAGTGAAGACACAGTAGTCTTTAGAGATCCCTAACTGGGATTTTTTACTCATAATTAAAAACCAAATAAATAAACTTCCCTTTGAATTTCATAGATTGGCAAGAGTTCTTATGCAGTAATTAAAAGATCTTTTCATAATTATGTTATAGATGAATTTTGAGTCTATAATTTTGCAAGTAAAGGAGACTTAAACTCCATTTAAAGAAAAGAGGTTACCTCAGTTTATTTGCATCTGTGTTTCCTGTCTAAAGTAACAGAATGCAACTATTTTGTAATGCACCTTCACATGGAAACAATTTAAGGTGAAATCATCAGTACTAACAACAGGCGGGGTGTCCTGTCTAAGGCATGCTAAATAAACTGCTAAAGGTTCTTTGTTCTACATACTAAACTTATAGTTGAATCTTGATAATGCCCATCTGAAAAAGCATATGAAATTATATAACCTAAATTTTAATTTTCCAGTTTGGTATTGGAATTCATTCATCACGGCAACTAACGTATAAGCCAATATAAAGTTGAATGATTCTAATCTGCTTTACAAATATTAGGCATTTGAATGTTACACTTTTATCACTATGAATTTGACATGCATTCACTGAGAAAATATGGACATAGCAGATGAAAGAAACAATAAAAGTATTATAGCATCCTGCAACTTATTAATTAGGCTATAGGAAGCTTAGATAGTAGTAAGAATGTTTGGAAGAAGTTGTGTATCTTTATTTTAAATAATAGAGTTTCATTCTTTTCCCATTTCAGGAATCATAAGAAATTAATTCCATGAGAAAATGCAGATGTGCTACATGAAAAAGATCAAAAATAACTTTCCTTAGCTAATCTTGTTATTGTATCTAAAGACATGCAAAGAATGAAAGTGGATTTTGGGCACAATAACAAAGGATAAAACCCCCTGCTTTGTAGTATATAATGTTCCCATTTCTAGTTGTGCAGTCATAAGATTTGAACTTTAAATGGTGAAGCTCACTCATATTTAAGCATTCATCTTCAGTTTCAGTTTCAATCTGATATTCATAATTTGAATCAGAAAGTGCAATATCAAGAATTACTCTCTATTGCTGTTCTTTGTTGTAAAAAATAATACAGATACTTATATTTCTTATTTTTAGGTTCTTCATCATTAGGATTTGATAAGCTCTTTTTCTCCCTCATACTCTTATTGCTGTATTGTGCTGCTTCTGTCTTCTGAGGACTTGTTTTGACAATGTGATCAAAGGGTCATTTTAAAAATGCAGTCTAAATCTGATCATGTCTTTAGTTTCATTTTCCTCAATTTTTGACTGTGATTTTTTTTTTCCCAGAGGAGTAATAATATAGCATGAACACTTAATCGTTCCCTTCCTCTGTATATTAAGTAATTTTAGGTCATATCTTGAACATGTTCTTCATGTATTTCAAGCTTTTCTTATCACTTTTCTCCAGCTTTCATGCTAAACAGAGCATTTTTGTACGTCTGTGTAGGCTTTTCTGTGATGTTGGTCCCTTTATTTTTTCTCCCAAAACCAGCTGGTTTTCAGTTGGAAGTAGGAAGTCTTTCTTCTTCATAGCAAGAGTGCTGGGCAGAAGTACACAGTATTCATACTGCTGTGCCATCTGCGTTATTTTGCTGACATAAGTATCCATCATTGATAAATAAATCTCAGAAAATGGGAAAGTGTTGTGTCTTGTAATTGCTTTTTAACGATTTTTCTCCGTTTTTTTTTTTTTAATCTGTCAGATCTTTGTGAAATGATTTTAAATTCATGATTGTCTTTCAAAATATGCTGTAACCTTTTCCTATTACCTACAGAAGCCAGACGTGTTATAATTCACGTTATTTGTTGAGCACCCATGGGTTAATACAGCACAAAGAATTATTTGGGGAGGTTCACAAAAACTTAGTTTCCAAACTACCGATTTTTCACAGAAGCCTAATTCGGTTATTTCGGGGTGGAAAATACATAGACAAATGAACGGTATTCACATTTTAAGAGTCAAAAGTGTATACTGTCATCTAAATTTTACTGTGTATGTTATGTCTAATTGGTTGTGTTATATGAATGCAGTATATATTTTTCTTGGAATGAATGCTGTCATCTTCTAATGGAACATGGGTAACTATTGTTGATGTGGGGCACTACAGGGTCTTCTGTGCACATCCTGTAGGAGATGTTAATGTACAGGATCTTTTATAAACAGGTCTCTTTTTGTCTCTGTAAGAAGAAGGAGCTGACTTAGAGAATCTGATAGTCTTCCAAAGAAAACATCTGTTTTAAATATATTTGTTTGGACTCCAGTCAGCGCACCTAGGACTTGCATAATTAGCTTAGACTACAGAGTTCCCTTTTCAGAAGATACATTTATATAAATAAGCCATGCATTTTTCATTAAGCAAATACTCCTCCTTTTCTTTTTTTTTTTTTTTTTTTAATTAGAAATTCAGGCTTATATTTGAACATACACTTCTGCAAAGCAAAGATTAGTTGAGAAATTTTTTCAACACAGTTTTTTGTATAACATTCATTTTGCTGTATTTATTATGGAGAAGTGTCTTGCAACATCTTATCAATAAGTGAGTGTATGCATTTATGAGTATGCTTTTGATGCCAATGATTGATTATTTACTAAATAAAATGTAATGTTATACTTTTTATTACTTCTGATGCTGCATATTCCTTTAAATGTACATAGTTGAGTTCTTAAAAAATGAATGAGTAACTGTCTTAAGTTTACCCTTCTTAAAGATCTGTTTAACTAAAAATACATAAAATACGGTGTTTATTTCATCTTAAGCAGCTCCTTAGAAGATACAAGAAGAAATGGAACTCAGTTAGTGGTCCTTTCTCCATTCATCTTGTGCCATGCCACACCACATGATTCCACTGAACCAGAATCTCTTATCATACAGCTGTGCAACATTAAAGGATTCTTTTTTAAAATTGGATTAATGATTATGCTTACCTTTGGTATTAAGATCAAGCTTCTCAAATGTTCAGACATTCACAGTTGGGAATGAAGTCTTTTACTTTGGGACAAATTCAGCCTGGAGTGACAATTTCATGATATATATTGCAGGTGTGCCTTATTACAGAGGGGCTGAAGATGGTATTTCAGGCATAAAAGTAGGTTCTAGGACATTTTTTGCAGTTCATACAACCCAGAGGTTGTATGTTCTTAATTTGACATGATATTCTTTATATCACATCTGATTTCAGGTCAGTGCTACATCTGTGGAAACAGGAGTTAACCTGGGTTGAGTGTATTCATGTGGGACAATATGATTTGGTTCTGAATGAACTCAAAGCCTCACTTAGTCTCTCTCTGTACAGAACAGTGTGTTATGTGAGAAGTGCAGTTGCATGTCTGGTTGGGCTTCCTGTTTTTTCTTTCCATTTTTCAGAAGTCCTCACGCACAGAATGGGTGAAGAATGCTGCCAATAATTTGATATGTTCCTCCCAGCTGTGCTTGTGATTGACTGAGAGAAGTTAGCTAAGTGTCCCTCTCTCTAGTTGTTGGGAGTTTGAGTCTGAAATTCATTCATATTAATTACTTACATTTTTTCAAAAGCAATTGGATACAATAATTCTGTGTGGTTAGTAAGGAGACAATAATGTTGGTTGTTGACTTCCTTTTGCTGTAACTTATGTGATAATAATACAGATTTTGTTTGTTTGGTGTTATGTAGGTGTTTACTCTGTTATGGATTGCTGACTGGATGGTGCACCACTTCTGGAAAAAAGGAAAAGATCCTGACAGTTTTTCTATCCCTTATCTTACTGCACTGGGAGATCTGCTTGGAACTGCCTTACTAGCTATAGGTTTTCATTTTCTGTGGCTCATAGGTGACAGAGATGGTGATGTTGGTGACTAATTATTCCAGTGGCTGCAATGACTTTTTCTGGAATATTGACAAGACTGATCACTCCACTTGAAGGTCCTCAAAGTGACTGTTCCATTTGATCTAAGTAAATCAAGTTGACACAGACATAAAACAGCCTTAATGATTTTAGTTTGGTTTGCATTTAAAAACTTGGATGGAACTGGGATACTTCAGACCTGTATTCCAAAACCAAGGTGAATTGCTGATAGTTGAAGACACCTGAATAGATACAACAAGGGGCAGATCAATCCTTTATCAAGTTTTAAATTTTTAAAAGATCTGGTCTTTTAAAAGAACAGTTCCTTACCTGTATTGTGAACTAGAACAATCTCCAATTTCTCATTCAGTGGTGACGAAGAAGAGGGTAAGACCTAATCAGTGTCTTGCCTTGACTTTCCCTCCCAGGGACAAAGAGGGAATATTTTTTCATTTTGCCCCAGAAGTGGCAGGGTAGACCTCAGATTAATTCAATATCACAGACATTACCTGAATAGCTGATATATTCTTATCTTGCAATTTCAGTGCTTTAGCTCTCTGACCATTGGAGACTTGATGTCAGTAATGACTGTTACGGTGACGAGAACCCTGATTGTCCACACATGTTGTCACAAGCTTTATTTTCTGTATACTGATGTGACCGTCAGCATTTATAAAATTAGGCACTTGAAAAGTGTCTGCAGGGCTGAGCCCTTTCTTTTTGTGCTAAAAAGATCAACCTAATTATTTTGCTGTTGTGATTTATTAGAACAAGAAAATAGTAAAGACAAATAATGTGACACTGACCTGACCAATAATAATAGATGAATGATTAAAACTTGTGTTGGAAAGTGTATGTTCATTTAGCAACTGAAAAGATGTTTAACTAACTGATATTAATGGTGTTGTGATGGCCAGTATCCTGATTTTAATGAAGTATTTAGAAGTGTTGATTTAACTGTACATACTGATCCCTGCTTAAAACTTGAGGTATAAAAGATGAAGTTTTGTTTTTAGGCACTTAGGAAGTTACGTGGACTTCTCAAATTCCAGAGCTGTGTCATCCATCTCTAAGCAGAAGTCTCTGCTAACAGGGGATCTGCTTTCAAACTGCGGAAGTAATATGGTCAATGAGGAAAATACAGTTTCTGAATGATTTCTCTTATTTGTAGACCTCAATATTTCAAATAATACATGGATCATGACAACTTTGGTTGGCACTTTGAAACGAAAGGTACTAATTGCTCTGTTTTAAAATCTATTGGGAGCTCCTCACAGCATACGTTTTTCAAGACTATAGCATAAATCCTAAACGTATAATGAAATAAACGAATCATATTTTAAATGTTGTGGCTGAAAGGTTTAAATTTTGATATTTAAATCAGATGACTAAATCCATATATCAGCATATGTTTTAATCCTATAGTCATGTGCTTTATACATAGAAATCCATTTTAATTTGATGGACCTACTCAGATGAGTAGATTATGTTGGTAAGTGTTAATAGGACTTCTGTAGGTCTTTGGAAGTTCAAAGTGTTTGCAACTTTGAAAATTAAACCAGCTATTCAGTGCCTACATGTGGATTTAGATGCCTGGATTTTAGCTCCCTCTTTTAAACACTTTTATTTAAGCTTTTTCTGACAGTTATGATAATATAGTTGTTTGAATGAATCATATGTATTATGTCTTTTATTATGTGAGAGAAAGATGAAATCTTTCTAACTTCAGGTTCTCTGACTTTTCTTAGTTTGTATTAATGTTATTTAAAATAGTTTCTTGTATGTAGCATTGCGGGAAATACTCTTATTAAATAGTTTAAATGGAATAGATGTAACTAATTTTAAATTTTTTTTCAGTGATGAATATTTATTTTTGATGCAGATGTAGATGCAAATTTTTTTACTTCTGTTAGAACTGCCATCTGAATCAACTAAACTGGCATTTCAAGCGCTTACTAGAGTTACTGGATTCTAAGGTCATTTTTAAATGAATTGCAGGATTCTTAAAAATTAAAATTTCTTGAGATACTTGTAATCTGTGCTTATCTGATGTGTGAGGGTGTTGAACTATTTAGTCATGGCAGTATCCTTAGTGTTTTAAATATTTTCCCAGTAAACAGGCAACTGTTGGTACAGTTTGCTGACAAATGTGTGAGTGTTTAGATCCCCAGACAGGGGAAGAAATGTTACATGGGGCAAATTCAGTCAAATTTGAAAAAGGGAAATATCTTGACAGACTGGAATAATCTGGGCTTGGAAACAATAAGTGATGGAAAAGTGTAAAGGAGAAAGTTCATTGCATGGTTGAGAGAGCAAAACTCGTACTGCAGGAAAGAAAAAAAGTGCAAACTTTCACACGACATTCATTATGAGAGGCAGGAGCAAACAGAAGGAAGTTATTTGGAGAAAAGAATCAAAAGGCACAGCCAAACGTGTTTCTCAGGAAGGGAAGAAAAATATAACTCGTGTTGAAAGGACTTGGGAAAGAGGTGTAAAAAGAGATACTTTGGGGAATGGTGGAAGTGAGTGGGGAAAAAAAAGAATGCTCTTAGATATGATTAAAGAGGAGCTTGAGTGAGGAAAGAAGTATGACACTGATAAAACAGGGAGAGTCTTGGCATCTGGAAGAACAAGATGTTAATAAATAATCTGTGATGTGGAAAGGGATTTGATTCCTATGTGGAAAGAGCATTTTAGAAAAGTTCAGGGTTTGCAAACTCTGCTACATCGTGTTAAGAAGGCAAAAAGCTTTTACCACTGACTTCTAGGGGGAGTAGTATTCCAGCCATGAGGATAATATAGGAGATGACACCAAAGAGCACTTGGATAAAAGAGAATTTTATCAAGTACTCAAAACCTGTACTCCCTAAACCAATTTTAACTCCAGCCAAGTCAACCTTTTCACAGTATTCCACCAACCTGATTTTTTAAACACAGCCCAGTAAGAGTGAATTACTTCACTGTGTGTGTGGGTAAGAAATGCTACTAGAAATTTTGTCAGAGACAAACTGTGTGCTTTCTGTACATTGAAAGGGACATCCTGAAATGTTATTTTGACATTTTGTACAATTGAAAGGGAAATCCTGAAATGTTATTCTGTGTCTTGTTGTCAAAGCAGCCATATTTTATAATCTTGCAGATAAAATGATGACTCTCGGTGTTAAAATCCATTAAGTGTTTTCCTCCCCTCCACCTGCTAGAATATTGTTTCAAACCTTCCTGTATAATATCCTGCCTAGTTAGGGCTGTGGCTGATTCCCATCTATTTGCTTTTGTGCCAGCATGGAGCACTTTCTTTGATTCTTGCTTATATCAGCTCATTCACCTCATTTAAGCTGTGGATCACCTTAAAGCTCCTCCTGCAACTTCTTGTACAGATTTTCAACGTGCTGATGAGCTGTACCAGCCAAAAGCTCCAGTTGCTTTGCCTTGCAGGTTACTGTCTATAATCTGATGCTGAGTAACTCTTGGGGTTCTCTTGTTTGGCCATTCTTACCGTCTGCTGGGGTTTTTTTCTCTGCTTCAGGAATATCTCTAGGGTAAGTAGAAGTACAGGCGGGTTATTTGAAATGTGTATCATTTTCCATTCTGAAGGACTTTGTGACAATCTCAGTTGCTCTATGAGCATGTGTGAAAGGGGATAATCTCATTTGTAGAGTACAACCAAATGCAGCTTTAAAACTTGGAGTTAGTGGTGTTTCATACCGTAGGAGTTCTCTTTTTCGGTGTAATGCTTTGAAATGATGTTGGCATTCTGAATGAATGCCTGAATGACTCCAGCTTCTTTTTACAGTGATTATATAGCTGGGATAGTTCCACAGCTTTATTATGCTGTTTGATATAGGGGAGGATTCTTCTTTTAACATATGTAGATCAATATTTTGATTTTTATAACATCATTATACACCTTGTCTTAATCTGTGATGTTTAAATTGGCAACATCCTCTTCCACTCCCGTGTTTAATATATTAATTTCACTGGGATGTTTAGAATGTTGATGAGAAACTGGTGAGCAGTAAATTAATTTCACTCCTTTTTACAGTTTGCAAACAAAATTAGACTTTTCTCACACAAAGATTAGAACAGCACAAGGATTAAGGCTTTATAAATGCAGAATATTTTGCAGGATTCAAAATAAGACCCCTCATCTTTTTAATGGATTTGCTATTTCACTTCAGTTCTGAACATCACAAAAAGCTCTCTTAAGTCCAAGAATAGCCCAGAATACACATCAGGAAACAGTAGCATAAGCACTCTGTGAAATGAAGTGTTTGAAATTCCTTATTATTATTGTAATGGTAAAACTGCTAATGCAAATGAGGTAGTCTCTTTAGAGGTGCAGAAAATGGCAGCAGAATAGGGTAATTGAATTATAATCTTCTTTAAAAAAAAGTAAGATAATGTTCACAAACTGTACCCAAGGAGATGAAAGCATTGTGAAGTCTCTTAGTAGGATTTTTCTTTTATTTCTGGCTAGATTTCTTTGTGATACCACACATTGTTTTGATTGTGTTCTCTAATCCATTCCTAATCATGTCAACCTGTTGCTCAGCAATCTTTTGGATTATCATTTTCCCATGTGAATTCAAAGTTAAAAAATCAGCTTTTTGCATATCTAGTTGGGGAGAAGAACTAGGAAAGAGGTGTGTTGTGTCATTAAAGCCTCCTTCTGATAGTCCTAAAGAAAAGTCTTTCTGTTAGATTCAATGAAAATTTGATCATCATGCATGCTGTGCGTGAATACTCCCGGGAATCTGGTATTAGCCAGACATAATAATTCACGATTAAAGCTAAGAACCAATATACTTAGCAAATATACAAGACTGCCATGTTCTGGGTGGGTACCCAAGAGCAGGAGTCATGCAACACTGGCAGGGCTGGCCTTCTCTGCAGCTGGAAACTTAATTTGATTTCAAGTCCTGCTAGTTGTTCATTTAGTATGCAGGCTAGTTCATCAAGTCCTCTGTTTATGCTTTTATTTCTTAGCCCAAACTATACTTGAAATCTGCTTCTTCCTTTACTTAGCATTCTTCGATTTGCTCTTTTGGGAGGTTGTTTCCTCTTCAAGAGTTCCTAAAAGTCTTGAGAGGTCAAGGAAGTGCTCTCCTTGAATAATTTTGAATCTACTTTTTGCAAGTAAAATAGGGTCCTGAATGAATAGTAGGCAATACTGACTTCTGAACAGATCCTCAAGAATTAATATCTCCAAGTTCTCAGGTTTACATTCTAAGTTGAACATGAACAGGATCTTAAAAAGATTTTGTCTGTTTACTCATTTTTTTTTCTGTCATCTCCTAGTTCAGATTAATGAACTTGTTGCCAGATCCCGTCTACAGTAGAAAAGCATTTTAATAAATCTGACATTCTAAATGGTATTTCAAAAATTATGAGCAATAATACTTGTTTTATACTTGAGAAACAAGCATCCACTACTTTTCTATGAATCCTCATACTATGGTTAGCTTTAGATCATCCAGAGCACTGGTTTTTTTTCGTCTTTGTTTTTGAAGGAGGTGTTTTTCCCTGTGCTGCCAATTTTTCTATTACCTTACAGTATCCAAGGCTCTGGAGTAACCTTAGAACATATTTCATCTCAATTGTTTTGAAGACTGAAACAATTTTTACTCTTTACGTGGGAAAACTTAGACGTGTCTGATTAATTCTACTTGTTGGGAGACGAATGGTAGCATTCATTTAAAAATAGATGAGTGTCTCTGAGTTTGGAGCATTCCCAAAGCCAAAGGGAACTTGTTAAGCTTGACCACATTTAGGTAACTGAGATCAGCTCAGGTACCATTTTGAGGACGAAAGTGTGGATGATTCGGAGGCATAAGCAAGCTCTGTATTTGTCTAATGCATGAAGCTCTCTCTGTTTCATTCGTTTCATCTTAATGCTTTGCTCTTGCCATTGTCTTCAGACCCAATCCATTAAGGCCACTAAGCACTATGATAATGTAAGTCTATCACATATGTATGGGACTGTGGTCTCCTGCTGTAACAAAAGACAGAAAAAAACCCCACAAACCACTTAAAAAACCTGCATGTCATTTGTGCAAAATGTAAGGTCTAGAATGCTGTGAATTCAGATACAAAACGACATTACTCTTTCTCAGGTTTCATTTCCATCTGGCCTTTGCTCTATTCCCACACTAGAAAGCTGCTTTATTTTTTTAAAAAAAGCTTTTTAAAATCACTGTAAGGTTACCAAGCCAAAGATCAAGAAACCTGTCTCTGTTGGACGCCACGTCTGGTTATGTGCCCTGCACATGAGATTGACATGAGCTGCGACTACATTCGTCCCTTACAGAGACTAAATCACTTGCTTTGAGCCTGATTATATAGTCTTGGCATTAAACAGCCTGTGGCATTGGCACAGTGCTGAGTATGCACTGCTGGCTGTGTGGGGTTTTAACCCCCAGTGGCTTTATAGCTGGAGGAGCTGACAATGAGACACCCACAGTGTTGCTGGAACAACTTGGCTGAAAGCTGGTAAAGAAAAGCTATCCATGGAACTGTTCCTCTACCCCTTCAAAGTTATTTACTGATCTTGTCCCTCACTGCTCCATGAGGCATTGCTCTGTACCATGCAAAGCGTCTCAACCAACCGCTTAGGTTCTCCTTTACTTTGCTGACTTCATGTGGGATGGGAGCTTCCTGATACCTCTGCCATCCATGTTCTCCTTATTTTCACGTCTTATTAGAGACACAGGAAGACGCAGCAATGTCCATCAGTTCAAAGGAAGTCCAGTTCTGCTGATTGCTACAAAAATTGCATTTTAAACATTTATTGAAACCTGTAAATATTTCAAAGTCCTTCTGACTTTAGATTATTGCATTACATGAATGTTTAATAGATGCAGAAGCTGCACTTAAGGCACTGATTAATGCACACATACCTCTGGAATTTTTATCGCTTTTAGACTGGCACTAAGAGAAACAAACACTTTTAGCACTGGTTACAAGAAGCAGAATTACCGTAGGAATCCTCTCACAACATGAGACAAAACTAATGACTGTTCACCTTTCTGGTTGTTGATTCTCATTCAGCTCTAACAACATTGCATCCACTTTTCTGGCATATTAGGGAATCAAGGTGTTCAGCGAAAGCTCATTTTTAGTTGTCTGGGTTTTTTGAGAACCACAGCACACCTACAGGAACCTTGACCATGCCATGTGTATCCCTCACATATGTTCCCATTCACAAATCTCTTGCTAGATAAGGGCTAAGTCATGTGATCCATTTTTGTCCCATTCATACCTCTATAAAAAGCTCCTGCCACACATAAAAGGAGATTTTTTTTTTTTTTTTCCCATTTCTTCTGCTTTTAGGAAGGTATGGCTTACAGCTCTGTGGACTAGGCAAGACCCATGCACCCTCTGAATGCTCTGAGCGCAGCTGTCTCCAGAATGCAGGAAGTCTGAAAGCCACGGAATAAATGGGAGTCCCTTTTCCAACACAAGCCCTCAGGATCAGGAATAGGAAGGCTGTTGCCACAAAGCTAGGGGGAGATCTGTGTGCTTGCCTGTCAGGGTTACAGGGGGGTGCTCATGGCTATGGAGCAGAGCCAGTTTTGTATAACACTGATACCAATTTAACTCCTCTTGTGAAATAGGAGAGTTGGCCTGGAACCCTTAGTCACTAACAACCCACTACAAATTAAACTTCAAATTTTTTTATTGAGACAATTCAGGCCAAAAAAAAATGCAAGGAGCTATGTTTGTTCTCTGTGGCAGACTGATGATCACCTGATAGAAAGGAATGGCTGTGAGTGACAGGGGGATAGGATGCCCAGGTTTAGGAGCCTCTCTGCTGTCTGACAGCCTCTGAGAAATGGGGGAAAGCATCTGGCAGTGCAGCACAGGGCTGCATTCAGTTCACGTCTATCACGACTTATACCCAGATTGCATCAGCAAGATCTCTGATGCAGAAGGAAACCATTAGTTATCACCATCATCTCTTCAGCTAATTATCCTGAGGCTTTTTATTTGATCAAAGGAAAAATGTGAACATGTTATTTCACTCGGAAACAGGAGCACACCTGGCTGAATACATCTACTGAAATGTCCTGCTGGAGGGAAAGCTGAAATGTCTGTCTCCAGCTGGAAATCTCTGTGCTCCTCAAAAGCTCACTTTGCTTGGTAATTTGATAATAATGGAGGAGTTAACTGTAACACCCATCACAGAAACTATGACAACACCCATGAGCAAAAGGCTGACTGCAGCCTTATCCTGGTTTAGGGTATGGAGGGCACATCGTTCCTAAGTGAAAGTTCCTTCTGCTTTAGATGGAGCTTTTGCTGTTCACATCCAAGCACAAAATATCTTAAACCTGAAACCAGTTAATTATTTCAGAAGTGTTCACCTGAATGCTTTCCATCTGATATCTTTATATCACGAAAAATAAGACTGAAATCCAGACACTGCAAACCAGGTGTGTAACTCCTTGCTAAGGAGCTGGGACAGTGCTTATGTGCTCTGCTCTGGCTGCATTTCCCAGCATGGAATACTCTTTCACATGAGAGCATTTATAGGTTTTATTCAGCTTCCAGAATCCCTGCTAAAGATTTGCTAAGTAACGTGAAACACACTACAGGATTGTTCACCCCACTGTGTTCTCAAACATTTTGTCTGATTTAGTTCCCAGTGTCTCACAAGGAGACTCCCCAAACTGAGACTTTCCATCTTACATTTCCTCCCATCGTCAATCCTTTTCCGTATTTACGCAGACTTTAATTTCTCACCTGAATTGCACTCAGCTATGCCTCCTTCTAATCCTTGCACTTCAAGAGGTTTTTTCATTAAAAGATGGTGGATTTAATTTTTGAAATTTTCCTAAGTGAAAAAGGGATGCTTTAAAAGCATCTGCTGTAGGAATGACAGATACAGCACATAAAATCGTATTGCACACACAGAGCAGTAACATTTTTATGATAAACTAGCAAAGTAAATTGTAAAATTAATTCAAAATGGTTACATTGTTATGTCCTTCCATATAAGTGAAGGGAAATTTTGTCATAAATCATGAATAGCTATAATTTCTGGAAGGAATATATTTTATTTTTCTTGAATGGATGTCTCAACATTTACCTGGACACCTCTGCAACCAACACTTGCCTTTTCATATTGTGGCTGCTTGCTCTGATTTGATCTCTCTTTCTAAATTCTTTCAAGTTCAGAAAAAGGATAAAAATATGCAGTGATTGATTACATTCACAGAGCAATCACATTTTAAAAAAAATCCCAACACCTCTACTTTAGATATAAAACTAAACCTTAGCTGGAATAGTTATGTGCTAAAGTAAGTCTGACTAAATTGAGCCTAAGAAAGGCTTAAACCCCATCTTTGCACAAGCCTTTATGGGAAATTGAGGCTGTTGTGGGTTGCAGGTTTTGACTTGATATAGGGCTGCAAATACCTGCTGACAGCACAGAGACCTCTTGCTGCTAAAAAGTCATGAATTGTCACAGTAAAATTCTAGTTTTTAGAATAAGCCAAAGCCTAATGGCTAAACTGTTATTATTCAGCTGTATGTTACCCTGACAGCTTTATGGTTTAGTGAAAAGTACAGAAATGAGGGCATAAACTTTGGATTGATTTGGATTCAAAACAGCTTTGCTGGTTGCTTGGTTTTTAATTAAAAACTTTGATTGAAATGAGATTTTCAAACCCACATAATTTTGCTTCAAATGCTATGTCTCATTTTCCAACATGATCTTTCCATTTATTGCATAGTGATAGGACGTGTGCACCCAAAGAAATGTTAACTCAGGCTGCATTCACTCAAAAAATAAGGACAGAGGAATCTACTTCAATTCAAAATTTGTAACTTTATTAAATATTGGCAAAAATATATTTTAAACAATATATAAATGAGTGATAATATTTTCTTTTTTCTTCCACAAATAGGTCACTACTCTGGGTCCTAAATGCCTCTGACTTAGCCAGCAGAAGTTATTTATTGACAGTGAGTTGAATCTCATAGTCTGGAGGCTTGAGCACCCCAGTAGAGTGACATTTCAAGTAATAGTGGAAACAGTCGGCTTTTTGTCATGCCAAAAGGAAAGATAAAGTTGATTTTCCTCTTTTAACACATTTTTTTTTTAAAAAAAACTGATTGGCATGCAATTTGGGGATGTGGCATTTGGATATGTTGTCCTTTAGCACACTGAAGAATAAAAGCAGACTCTTAATTTTTCAAAATTTTCGATCTTTGGCAAAGTTGTTGGTGCAACTGGAAAAGCAAGATATTTTTGTGTGGCATCAGGAGTCTTGTACGTGATGATGTGTAACACAACTAGTGAGAAAAGCACGGTGCTGCTGGTTGGGAAGCATGTGCTCTGGTTTCTTCTCTGCTGCTGGCTGCATTTGTTTAATTTTTTTCTCTTTTCCTTCCAGTTTCCCGTATTTTTAATGTTTTTGTAATTATGATGGAATTAAATGAAATGTGCTTTCATCCAAACAAAGGTAGGGAAGTGCCAGAGTTTGTGCTTGCACAGGGAGCATATTATGACTACAGGAACAGGATTTCTTCAAAACTTTGCATTAGCTCCAGTGGAATTACTCACTTGGGCCAGGGGACACCTCGGTCATGCAGGATCCTTCCAGTTTGTCACATCCCCCAGTGCTCCACATTCATCTCCCCAGTGCCCCAGGGGTGCTGCACAGAGCTCTGCTGCTGCCAGCTCTGCTGTCATACAGGAGCTGCTACTGCAGGCAGCTCCTGGGTACCAAAATTAAGGGGTTTATTAAATTTGTAATTATTTAATGGAAAAATTGAGGCTTACCAAAAGGACAAATCCTCAAGCTTTCTTCCACTGGTGCTTTTGTCAGTCTCTGGCAGTATCAAGGATTGGGCTTTTCTTTCTGCTATCTTACAAGCAACAAAGAAAATCACCCGGAAATTGTGCACCCAAGAGCTGTGCAGAGAGGCCATTTCTTACCCCATTGCCCCAAAAATGGAAGTTTACAGTTTTATGTGCATGTGGTTTCAGTTCTATAAAGCCCCCAGCTCCCTCCCTCCACGGCTGACCTCTGCAGCTGCTGGTTCCCCTTGCCTGTGCTCAATTCCCTGGCGTGCCCTGGTGCACCAGCCCCCCCACGGCCAAGGGATTTCTGCTGGCCCTTGTGTGCCTGTGACACTGCACTCCACCTCTGTGATGCAGCCCGCGGGCTCTCTCAGGGCAGTGCAGCGGCGAGAGACCCGTGTACTGCGGCAACAGGATTGCATCACTTCGAAGCGTGTGTATTCCCTGCCAAACTGCCGAGGGAGACAGGGCAATCAGCAGAGTGGCCAGAGTCAGGCTAATTGCTCACTTAGATCGAGTCCTTCTCAAGACCTTCTTAATTATCTCTCTGATTGAGACTGTAGAAAAATCACCGATGTTTTGAAAGGTGAAGGTTGTTTTAATACTGCACAGCCAAGCTGCAATTTCAGTGACTGGTGCTGCAGTTCTGCTTATTAATTAGGGAGTGGAGAGTGATGGGGCATTTGAGGTGGCAATGGGCTGGGCCAGTGCCCCACCATGTGCTATGACACCTGCTCAGCAGATTTCCTATTTTCTGTTTGCTCTCATTGTGAACGATGTTTGCCTTGTGAGGAGTGGGGCTGGCAGATTCAGTGGTCTGTTTGTCACTGGCAGGGCTGCACCCAGAATGTGGCTTTCAGTTTTGGGGACCTCCCCAACTCAAGAAGCATGTTAAGACGCTGGAGAGGTTACAGTGATGGGATAACAAGATGTTCAGTGTCCTTAAGCATGTCACCTACAAAGAGATCTTGAGTTTGTCTTCAAAGTTCAGTTGGAAGTTTCCGCTTTGGGGTTAGATGTGGCCTCAGTGAAAACCATGGACAAGACCACACAGGCTTGGGGACTGCTGGAAATGTTAAAAAGCCATTATTAGTGGATTCACATGAAGGTGAGCAAGCACGTAGCCTGAAGCTCATCAGGTACCTGGAGTTTACATCATCTGTCTGGCTCTAAATCACCCTTGCTTGAGGTAGGACAATGTTTCTGGGCATGCAACAGGTCTTAAACTGACAGCCCTCATCCTTGCTGTCTGGGAACTTGAGAAGGAAGAGGAGCAAGATGGATGCTGTTAGATGATTTTAGTTTTCCTGCTCCACAGTAGTAGATAAATTTCAAGTCTTCTGTGTGTCCTGCCACAATAATGCAGGTGAGAAAGCAAAGCCATGCAGACAAAAATCCCACCCTGAAAAATCCACCCTGAAAGCATGAGCCAGAAATAAAGCACACAGAGAGGAACTTTCTTTCTTCAATTTAATTGAAGTTACTTAGAAAAATAATCAGGCTTGAATGGCTTTTTTAAGGAAAGATTCATGAGCAGTTCACACTTCTGTTGGCAATGTATAATTTAGCTTTTTTCTTTATTAACAGTATACTTAAGTATGAGGAGATACTTTTCTACAACAAGCCTTCTACTGCATACAAATAGGTTAAAAAAAAATCCAACCCCACATTGATGTTAAATTATTCGTACACATTGTATTGTGCATGCATGTAAGAAAATAACACTCTCTGTAACAAGAGTAATAGTAAGGACAGTCCCTTTTTGTACCTGAAAAGTGCAGCAGACTACAGTGAAACCCTAAAACATCTGGGGTCAACTTACTTCTAAAAGCACTTCTGCTTGTGGATTATTTATTTCACTTGTCTTACACAGCGCATGGTTCAGGCAGTTTGCACATTTCTGTGGTAATGGATGCGGTTTACGAAGAGGCTGAAGCATGGACCAAGTCAGGTCTGGGGGGACCTTCCACCACCCAGGAGTCACCACCATGTTCAGATGGGGCAAATCCAGCCTGCCTTCCAGGTTAAGGTGCCTGGGGCCATCTAGGGGCACTGAACTGTGGGTATTGTGCTGAGTACGGAGCCGCCAGCACTGCTGGGCTCAGTGCTGGCCATGCCAAATGACAAGGAGGCATCAGCTGCTCAGAGATGAGGATCGCTGCTCCAGCAGCTTTGAGGGGCTGGGGACAGAGGTGGGGAGCAAGACTTGCCCCATCGGGTCCTCTCTGTGCTCATCACGACTCGATCATAACTAGTGATAATAACAACAGCAGCTCCCAGGTGGCCCTTGCAGCCCCACAAGCACATCTGTAATTTTGCATTTTGCTGTGGCTCAGTGCTGCCTGTTGGTTTCCCAGGACCAGCTGTGGCCACAGCAGAAATGAAGGAGGGAGGCAGAGCTCGGGAGCAGACCAGCCCCTCTTCTCCTCCAGCTGGGAAACTCAGTGAAGAGGTGGGGGTAAAACCAGCCTGATTCCCTGGCTGCCCCCCCACTGCAGGTGGTGGCTGCCCTGTCACTGAGATGAGGATGAACAGCCCTGAGCATCCCTCCTGTGTGGCTGCAGTGGAAAGAGATATTTTTTGGCTCAGTCGAAACAACACACTCAGTAGACCAAAAGAAAAGGCAATTCCTTAACATTTGTGATCCTCCTCTGAGCTGGTGAGGGCTTTGCAGTCACTGCATGATCGAATCCAGCATGTCAGCTGTTCATTTTAAACACAGGTCTACAGCCCGTTCACAGCACCCCAAAACAGATATAACACACTAAATAGCCAGGTTGTAGTAGTTTGGGATCGAGGTTTTTAAAAAGCAAGTGACTTAAAAGTACCCACTTTTTAGTCCACATAAGACTCCTCTCGGTGGTGAGCATCTGCCCATAGAGCAGCCCTCTGTGGGGAGGCAGAATTTGGGTAATCAAACTCAAAAGTGCTGCTAAAAATCCTGGCTGGAGTAATGCTCACTCCTCAGATCTCCTGAACATGTTTTTCACCTAAAGCTTTTCTATCAGAGCTGTCAAATAGGGCTTTTGTGTCTACAAGGCTGTGAAACTAAAGGGAGTATTTCAGAACAGATAAAACCATAGTGATGATGCCAGAGAAAAGTACATTCACCCCAGGGGAAGCACACACCGTTTTTAAAATACTTTCTTTCTCAGGCAACTTTTGTCTTAAATGAAAAAAATCACATCACATTCTGTTGGAGAAATTAACAGCTAACTGAGGAGAAAATTGGACCAAAATATGAGCACTGTTGGATGCAAGACCAAACAAAGCACACAAATAGCTTGTAGGAAGTATTCTGGGGTGGGGTGGGGAATCTACCCTCAGTTGTTTTTTTAATAAACATACAACCATCGAACTAGGAACAGAAGAAAGTCAGGGCACACCATGAGAGGCACTTGCAACAGCTCCACGTACTCTAAATGAGACAAAACTGCTTTCAAGTAGAACACCAGCCAGCAATGGAGCAGGAATTCAGGGCGGGTAGGCACAGCCAGCCAGCCCTTTGCTTGCCACTGGGCCAGTGCTCTGGGTTATAAATAGGACCTGGGTTACGAAAACTATGGCTGTTCCAGAATGGATGAGAGATATATTTGTATGGTATGATACAGAAAATAATGACCCGAGTCCTGCCTAAGACCAAATCCAATTGTGAAAGGACTTCAGCTGCTGTTTGTTATGTTATTTTTTTTCCTATGAGATTTATTCAGCGACTTATTTTTATCAAATAAGATGCAAACTGTTTTTCTTCTTTAATCTCATCTGTGTCTTGGAAACTAATGCAATTCAGTGGATATTATTGGCTACTGTACAATACATTTTCAGGATCTGGCTCTGCTACTGTTAAAACAGCTCTGCCTTCAACTGAGTTTATTTAAATCATCAGTAATTTCTGGAAGGGTTCGTTTTGATCAAAAGATTGACACACAGGCAATTCAAAAAACCCATTTTAACTGTCCATCAACTTCAAAACAGATTTTAGATTCCCACAAGTGCCTCAGTTTAAGCCTCTGCCTCCTTTTGCCCTTCAGCTTTCTGCTGGCGCTGCCACCCCCAGACAGGACACCTTGGGGTGGCTACAGAGCATTCCCCAGGCCATGCATCTCACCTGCATCAAACTGAAGCAAACATTTGGAGAAGCCTGATCTTCTGCTCTCACTAGCTGGCTAACAGATCCACACTGAAATCTCATTTTTCATTATTTATTTGACGTGAATAGTTTACTACTTGCTTGCCCAAAACAATTGCGACTGGTACAATCTGTCATCCCAACAAGCCGTTATACACAAAACAACCCCTGCTGAGACATTCACCTTAATGCAAAGGGTCATGGCCTTACGCTAGGGCTGACTTATGGTGAATTTCTAACCCACTGGAATGTAGAAACATCCCTGTCAATAGTATTTAGGCATCAACTGAAAAAAGAAGGCTCCCTCTTCCCCCTAGGAAAAAGCCATGAAACCAGCATGTAGGACGATGAGACCTTTTTTATTGTCTTGCATGCTATCAACATGAAGATGACTTTTTGACTTTTCAAACGACATCCCCAGATCGTTTATAGCAATGTATCCTGACTGGTGTCTCTCGAGCCAGTTTTGGTTGTCCATCTTAAGATTGATTAGGGAGGCCTGACTTGCAGAGGATGAAGTTCTCCCCGACTCCATCCTGGATATGAATTAAGTCAATGCCAATTGCTTTGAGCATTCAAAAATCTCTTACAGTCACTTCCAAAATGCTGGGTTTTTTTCTGATGGACCATCTGCAAATCTGCATTTTTTGGGCTGGCAGGCCCAAATTAAGAGACAATGGGACTGGTCATATTCTTGATAATCTCATTAGGATTTATAAAAGGTTCAAGGTTTCTCTTTCTGAGGAATACATTCACATTTCTTTCAGTCATGGGTTTTATATAGCACAAATCTACCCAAGTCTGTTTTGCTTTTCCTTTTCAGGGCTAGAAAGATAGATTTTGTACTAGCATAGAGTGCAATATCACTTTCTGAAGAACTTATTTCCACCACTCTTCTCAAAGCATGTGGTATCAAGAACCATTTCCATATTTACCTGAATCAATGGCTAATGGAAGAGTATTATTACCCAGAGACAAAACAACTGAGGAAAGCACAAACCCAGACTCCTTTTGTCCAAATGCTATGTTATCTCTGCTGCTGAAGTGACACCTACCAAGAGACAATGTTTTAAATAAGTATAAATAACATTAATTAGAATCGGAGGAATGCAAGATCAATGAAATTCACCAGAACACAATTAACATTTTTTAAAACAGTGTAGCAGTATTATTCATTTCTACAGCTAGATCGTCACAATCCTGTTACCCTGCAAAGAGAGCTGTCCTTTCTTACAGTTGATTTAAATAATTTTGACTGTGCTGCTCGCAGCATCATTCAAAAAAAGAAAATATTAATTTACAAAATAACCCATTCTCCATATTTATTATGACAAATAAAAATCTTAAATAAAACAGGCTTTCTCTCCCCTCTCTCCCCCCAACCCATCCCTCATTCCAATTTCAGGTAGCTTGGCACTGAGTAATTGAACATTAAAAAATCAAGTTTGTAGACTTCATACAGCTGCGTTTGGTGCTCGGAGCTGATGTTCTGGAAGAACTCTGTGGTCATTTCATCAGTAGTTCTCGTAGACTTTGCATAGGTGGGGAATTTCAGGTAGTTGCCTACTCCTGCCAGCTGGAGAATGTAATTCGAATCCTCTTCGAGCGTTTCGTATTTTCCTATGAGGTCGTAGTGGATGTGGCAAGGGTGGCAGAGGGAGTACACAGTCTGCCAGTGCTCATTGAAGGGCTCTTCTCTTTGGGTGTGTGGGTCGATGAGATATGCCACAAACTCTTCAAATTTCACGTCATCTCCTTTACGCAGAGCTTCCTGGGTTGCGTTTTTCCTCTGGCGCCTCACGATCTTGGTGCCGTATCTCTTGTGGAAGGAAGTGTTGTACTTCTGGGTGAACTTGTTCCTGTAGGCTGACACCAGTCTCTCAAAAGGCTCACGAACAAAGAGGAACTTCATGTAGTTTTTCAAGCGGTGGTTGATCTCTGGGATGCTGTACTGGTTGAGGGTCTTCAGGTTTGAAGACACGTGGGCTTCATTGGCTGGGATTTCCATCGGATCGCTGTATTTGCCTCTTCCCGTCAAAACCATCATGACTCTCTTCCAGTTTGTGCAGGCCACTTTGGGAACATAGCAATAGATCATTTCATGATCTTCATCCACAACCAGGTGTTTGAGATCGTTGGGTGTCAGCACGCGGCGCTTCCTGCTGGACACGCTGTTTGCTCGGCACGTGTCTGTCACTTGGTCGCGTCTAATCTGATGAAGAATTGCTGTGTTGGACAACTGCAAAGAAAGCACAGGCACCAGTAAGTCAGGAGGCTGGGAAACTCTCACTGCCTTTTTGCTTATTATATAAATTCACAGAAATGTAGATTTCTGCCTGCATAGAACAGTTCACTATGTGGCAGAGTAAAATTGTTCCTATTCTAGAAGATGAACTCTTTTTGTCTCCAAACTTCTTGATACACACTACTTAAATGCTGATCACAGAGCATCCAGAGCTCTGCTTTGAAGCCAACATGAAGGAGCACAAGTGCTCACACAGCCTGGTGGTGGCAAGTGTATTTACAGATCCCTCAACCTGACATGTGGTCACTGCTTAGTCCACTCTGCAGTCCATCCCATGGCTACAGCAGTATTGGACCCCATTTGCTGCTGACATGGGGTAGGGAGACACCAGAGTTGGAAAATTTTTCAAAATAGAAAGTTTGTGCTCTTGTTGCTGGTGTCTTTTATGTTAGAGAATTGAATAATCACAGCTTGTTACCTGGCTATGACCTTGGCAGAATAAATGAAGCCCATGGATATTCCTGCTACTCTCCAAGAGGAACATTCACTCAGATGTGATTTCTTCACTGAACAGAATATTCATGATAAATTTGCCTCTCTGCTGAAGCCATATTGACAGAGGAAGAAAGAGTGCATGGTCTTCTAACACACACAGTTCTGTGTTCACCCACAGCTCCTTACTATTTTGTTAACAGTGCCCTAACTTTCACTAACACCAGTTAGTGCTACTGGATACTTTGGAGAGGCTCTAATCTGTCTTAGGGGGGACCCACACAGCAGCTGTGCAGAGACAGCCACTCTCTCACCACCAGCCACCTCCTGCCCAGGCTGTGTCCAGCAACCACAGCAAGAACTTCTACTAAGGCAGGCAATGGGCTCCTCTGGGAAACAGGGAATATTAGCCTGAGAAAAGGACCATCCTAGTGCAGGCTCCTGTGTTTGGTAATTCAGAGCCACCTGAGGTGTCTCTGCATGCCACAGTGTTTTGTTGTGCAGCCCTACCATCAGTGCTGCAAATGCCCTTTTCCACATTGTGAAGACATTGCATCAAAGCAATAGGGGGAAGGTTTGGGTAATGTTATTTACATTTATTTAACACCATTTACCTGTGGATTTCAAAGAGCCTTATGCTCAGTAAGTAATTTAGCCTCAAAGCCAAGAATTAAGGCACGTATTGACCTTCTTTATTGATAGGCAAGGAGGTCTGAGATTCCTTCTTGTATGCTCAGTCTTTTGAAAGTATTTCTCTAGTACCTTCTGCTTAGGTTATCATGAATCACAGGACTCTGCAAAGATGTACTGGAAGCAATGCACCTGCTATGGGGGCTCCTTTGGTTATAGGGGTCTTCCTCCTTGCCAGTATACCAGACAAAACCATTATATGCCAGGCAAAACTCTCTGTCCTTGGAAAATAGCTTTGCACCAGCTTGGGGGTTCATACTGAACCTCCAGTTCCTGCAGTCACAGGTCAAATATCTGCTTTCAATAGCAGATGTTAGCCATAAGTCATATTTAAGAAAAAAAAAAACAACAACACACACACACACACACACAAAGAAAAAGATCCAAATGCACTTTTGAGTCAAAACCCAAACAAAATTTCAAGATGGGACCAAGCTAGTTGCAGGATTTCTGAGCTTTGGAGGGGAAGGAAATAGAAATTGCATTGTTACAGGCAAGCCCTAAGAGCCCAGGTTTCACCTGCCCAAGGGGCAGCAAAAGCTTTTGCAACACATGAGCAGCAGAGACTCTCCCTCCATCTGGGCTGTGGTGGGTTGCAGAAGAAACGTTTTCATGGGATGAGCAACCCCAAGGGGTTGGTGCACCTAAAACTCAGGCAGGAGGATTTTTTTCTTCAGAGAATATTGATGTGCCAAGCCTGGGACCTCTGTATTTCGTACAGTGCCACCCACCACTTCTCCTCTGAATTCCTAGATACTCTCCTCATCTCATCTCTTTAGCCCCTTTGTTCAGTAAAATGCTGGCTAATGGTTAAAACATGCAATAGCCCAGTGCAGCTCTTTTAGACAGTTCGGCTCATTTTTGTGTGTGTGTGTGGTATCCTCCTGGATACCTCCCAGGTGCACTTCAAGGGCAGTTTTGTGTTACAGTCAAAGAGATGAGAAACCAGATGTGAAACGTGTCTTCGTGCTTCCTAGGAAAACTGACTGGCAGGGAGTTTCCAAATAAGATGTTAGAAAGCAGTTTTCAAGGACCACACAGATTTTTCAAGAAAATTACTTTTTCTGTTGAAAAAATAAAAAAAATCCCTATTTCAATTTGTGCCTCCCTCAGAGAAAAACAGTACTAATGGTTCTCAACCAGTTCTGTAATGGTTAGAGTTACCAGTGAATAATTTTCAAAGACCTAAACAAAACCCTATGCAAGCACAAAGACATACAAATTCTCCCCTGCAGACAGATATCAAGCTAAAATCTCTCCTCCTGCAGATTTTCATCAATAAGCATATAGCACAGTAGTGCTGTTTGCCTCTGGTTGTAGAGTTAAAAAAAAGAGAAATGCCTGAATATAGTGCTACATTATAATATGTTAAAGCACTGTATTTGATTTTCTGGTGATGTTCTTGGGATAAATACAGAACTGAGTGGATGAGATTCTATGGCCTATATTAGATAGAAGGTCAGATTTGATAATCTAATGGTTGCTTCAGACCCTAATCTGCAGATGAATCTTTGTAGAGATGTGCTTTGCTCCTGATTTCATTCCCCCATCAATAGGCTAAGCACTTCTTTCCCATACATTAACATTAATGAGATTTTCAGGCATTTGGAGTAAAGGGAAAAACGCAGCCTCAGTATTTGCAATTGCAAATAAGATTGTACTACATTAAATTCACTTAAAAGATTACACTTGTGCATTTTCAAGTGGTACTTGCCTCTCACTCTTTTTAACATGGAAAAAAAAAATACAAAGAAATGGCATACAAGTTTGTCAGCTACATTTACTAAGTATACACTGACACCCCAGGGTCAGCTCTGCACGTGCTCTGGCCTGTCTGATGGCACCAAGGATATGTATTAAATAGCAGTGCAACAGTAAAAGGGTATTGCCTTGTTCTCATAAATGACAGTACCACTTGGTATGGGTGATGGATGAAGGGCCATGTAGAAAATAGAAAGAACGACCAAACTCTTCTTTGCACTGAGGACATGCTCCATGACCCGCAGAGTCTACAGCACCACACAAGGTAGTCATAACATCATTTTTCAGCTTAGCATTTTGAAATTATATATCAACAGTGAGTTATCTGATGCTATTATGGTTCCTCTTCATTTTAAGTTATAGGCAAGGCTTTTAACCACATAATAATTTCACTCCTGAAGCTGGTGAGGGGAACTGGGAAAACAATAGGATTACATGAGACTGGAAGTACATTCATATATACTAGAGGTCCACTCGGTCAGTGAAAATGTGTAAAGCTGCTCATAGCTAATGAGGAAAATATACCCTACAAATTTAAGCAGCCAGAGAGATAATACCCAAGGGACAGATACCTTTAAACCCATGGATGGTGAAAGGCAAGTCAAAGAATTGAGATCATAGACTGCCTTCCTCCAAAGCTGTTATAGATGTGGCTACAGTGGAGTTGTGAGAACACAGCTGCTGCCTGGATTGCTGCCTCTGTGGTCATTGCCAGAGCTCCTGCTGATCCCTCAGTTCTGGAAGCCACAGTAAGTAATGACCTAAATCTACCACACTTTGGGAAAGGACACTTTTAAGCCTGTGTGCAGGTTACCCTGAAAGCAGCATGGGGATGGTGATAAAGTCAGTGCTTGGGTCTGTCCTCTGACAGCTCGACTTGGACTTATCTGGGCATTAAAGATTTTGGGAAGACATCTGATAAAAGCATCTGTTCTTCCCTGAAAGGACTGTCACCACAGATGCACTTAATAATGTTTTTTTTTCCCCTGCAGAAGTTGTAAGCTGGGACAGAGAAGAAGGGCATGTCAAGATCAAAGTTTTCCTTCCTTTTCTGATGCAGCAACCAGGTTGAACACTGAAGCAACATGAGCAGCAGGAGACTCCCAGGCTCAGTGGCATTTAAAAAAAGAAAAAGATAAATGTAGTCTGGGGACACTCTGATCCCAGAAGCTTCTCATCTCCATCAGTCCCAAACTAACAACAGGGGAGGAAAGCTAAATCCATCCCACTCTGCTCATGTGGATGTCTTCTGTACAGCAGGAAGGGCGTGTGCAAGTGTGCAGGGAATGGGGGACAGGAGGGCTTTTTGTACAGAGCACTACAGAATAGACTGACCAGAAATACATATGCTGACCAACTGGCAGTTATCAACTCATGACATGCAAAGGTTATTCAAGGTAAATCAGAGTAATGAGATGGGAGGTATTTTCTTCTGGTTACTTAGGCACAGCGGGATAAAATAATCTTTGAAGACCTTTCCAAGCTTGATGGCCAAGAAGCAAGCACAGATTTAAACAAAAGGAATTTTTAACTAATTTTTTTTCTGAATATAGTAGCGTAGAAGGATGGAAATACTGAAGTGTCACTCAAAAAGCCCATTAATTAAATTTTGTCTCACTATAAAAAAAAATAGTGTGGAAAGAAGTAATCCCACATTTACAAGGCAGGATTTTATTTATTTCTACTGCATTGCCTGCAGCTAATTCTGTACATTACTTTAACCAGGCTCACAACCAACCTATGTTGGAAGTGCTAACATGAAATGTGGTCATGGCAGACTGAAGGTCAAAATTACCCAAATTAGAGTGGAATAAGGAAGATAAATATTATGAATGGGGTTTGCAGTCCCATGCCTTGCTAAATTGCTTTTTCTCTTCAGTTTTGCATTAATGAAGACTTTTCATCCGCCTTTAATTCTTCAGTTACCTTCATGTTTGGAGGTTTGGTTTCTGTCCTATGCTAGAACTATGCAAGCTGCTGTGGTGTTCCCCTCATCTGTGGTCCAAGCAGCCATCAATTGAAAACCAGCTGACACCCAGCTGGGTCTATCCAGTAGTACTGTTAAGCTTAGTATAAACCAGAGCTCATCTCCACCAAATTCTTCTTAACAGTATTTGTTCAGAAGCGGCGTGCAACAGGCTCAAAATCCACTGATAAAAAGGTCTTAAAGTGAGACGTGTCAGACAAACTATAGGTGGCACTAATGGTCCTGGTTATGTGACATCGAGAGAGACTAGTCTTGCAGTTGTCTGAAATCTCTCAGGTATTATCCGCTCTCCTTCCCCCAGCCCATTAACCACACCATCTGAGTTCTATGAGATGTTTGATATTCAATATGCAAAATGTTTCTCATATTATTTATATTTTTCCAGATGCTAAAAGGGTGGGGGTTTTTTTGAGCATGATGTTACATTTCCAATCCTGTTTTCACATAAAAAGCGTGAATAAGACTCTTGAAACCTTGATGGGCAGCCTCGAAGTTCCAAACATAGTTTAGACTATTTTAATACTTGGATTTTACAATTTGTATCCATAACGACCCTACCCTACTTAGTGTATATATGTGCTATACACCAAATTCTATTCTTGTATTCTTAAAAATGTTCAGCACTAGACAATAATGGGGAACTAGCAATTTTTCATACTCAACAGCTCAAGCATAAGCATTTCTCAAATCATCACAAATAATTATTACTTTTTGCTGATTTTTACAGACGACAGTGAGACAATTCTAACTACGTGAATCAAAACACTGCATCTAGGAGAACAGTTGCATTTTTTGATAAACAGAATTCATTAAACTGACCTGGACTGCAACAATTTTCAAAAAGTAATAGTTTTGCAATGTTTCATATTTTGATTTACTTCATATTTCATAGTATATTATTTTTGACCGAACTTCTTCAGAAACTTCCAGCACTCAAATGAGAATCTCACCAAAATCTCAATCAGTATTCATTCAGAGAAAGCACATTGTGTGTACTGGAGATGGAAATGCTTAACATCTTCCCTGACAACTTATGGACAGACAAACTGGAATATGAATTTGCTAGGAAACTGTCTCTACAGAGTGGCTGGATAATAGAAGATAACAAAACTAATATTAACTTAGGAGCAGTTTTACTGAGCGAGAACATTTTAGAGACAAATTATATCCTCTGAAGGAAACTCTTGAAACATTACAAAGCTGCTTTCTTTCCTCCATTTCATGCATTGAACTTAATGCCCCACAGAGAAGATTAGGCTGAATACACATTTTTTTCAATTCTCTGTATTGCAAGCCAAGATAACCACACCACATTCGGTTCCCACAGCACAAAATTCACCAGGGCTATGAAAAGGAGGATCAAAGCTCTTGAGAATAAAACAGTCAATACAAAGCAGCTGCTAGCACTGTATTGTTGAAAATCCAGAATTTCTTCATCTGTTCCCTCCTTCTTCTTTCTATGCACATCTCCATCCTTGTCTATGTGCATGTATGTAGCAGAGAAAGGTGAGATATTTCAGCAGTTGCATTTCTTTGGGTCCATTATTTGATTAACAGAACCCCCCAAACCCACATCAACTTTGGTATTCACTCTTCTTTGTCCAGGTACCAGACAAGTACTAGTTGGGTGCTAGAAAGGACCAATACTAAACCAGTCAAGATCTGGCAACAGATACACATGCAGCCACATACGCTGATACTTTCCCGGGAAAACTTCAAATCTGGGTCATTAAGTATTGGCCTTTTCATCTTGGAGGGAAAGTAAAGCACCACAGGGAGTCTAAATGATGCAAAAATGTGGAAAAATCACAGATTGACACCAAATGGCACCAGCTGCATATTAAAACCAGCTTTTTAATCAGGCTAAAACTCCGTCACACAATAAGGTATGGATTAAGGAAGAGAAGTACCAGCTCATTTCCAATGCCACCTCCTCCTGTATAAATCCAAACATCTTCAGAAGCCTGTCCATTCCCATTCCCCCTGCTGGGAACTGTTTGGCATCACAACTCATACCATACATAGGGTTTGGGGTTAACGAGATGAACACGCACATTTTGTAAAACTCCTCTGAACAAGGAGAGGGAAAAGTTGGAAGCCCCCGGGAAAATCAGGCAGAAAGACCTATGGCCTGGCCACATGGTGGGTGAAGGATGTGCTGCTGTGCATGTTGCTGTTCTGAAGCTCTGGGGGAACGTTCCAAACACAGGGCGGGCAAAATTGAAGCGACCGAGTTCAAGTGCAATACACGCGAGAGGTAAGAAATCAACAGGAAGGCCGGAAAAGCCTCGAGCTGGGAGCACTTTAAACAAGCTTCATGCTGGAAGGTTTATTGGGATTTAATTTATAGAAGATGAGTTTGGAGCTTCGTGTTGCGCGTACAAAGTGCACTTCGCATCCTCTTTCCAGCAGCCAAAGGGAGGAATGGGGAGAAGGGGAATTTGGTAGATGGCCAATCCTTTTATTTGTTTTCTCACAGCAAAAAGAAGCTCATGAAACCCCCCACCAGGACCCTCAGCAGCTGTGGTGGGGTGAGGGTGACGGAGGTGCATTGCCTTCCCATGGTGGAGGCTCTGCTGCCGGGACCCTGAGCTCCCTGCACCGCCGCCACAGCAGCTCGGAAAAGGAAGGTGCATGATGAATTTATTTGCTCCTGGCTCATTGCTTAAGTGCAGCAATAAATCACTGTTTGTATTAAAAAGCTGAAAGGTGGCTGGCTATCTCATGAATTTAATTTTAAAATGAAAACTTTCTGTCCTTTTCCCACCAAGACACGCACACGGATGTGTGCACATGTGATGGCTGGAGCCGAGCTCGCACTCTCCGGACCTGCGGACGTAACCTGTAACACACAGGGACACAACCACTGCCTTTCTAACTCTTCTTGGTCCCAGGCATGGATGTTTCACTGCTATACTATGATCACTGGCCACTCAAAGCTGCCTCAAGTAACCCTTGGGTGCCCGTACCTATCATCCCCTTTGACGGACTTAATTGCGCCAACGGGTGATGGACAGACACACAGCAGCAGAGTGAGTTTGCTTTCATGGGGGTGGGGGACAGGAAGTGGGGACTGCTGGAGGGACAAGAGCTGCAGCATCAGAGAGGACAAGAGGCCGCACTTGATCTTCTCGGCCGAGGGGGAGCCAATTGCACTTGATCTTGCCTGGGAAAGACCCTTCCCAAGGACACACTACTGCTGCCTGCAGCTGCTTGGGAAAGGGCCAGGCTTGCAGAACTGTCTCCAAGTCACCAGGGTACAAGAGGCTTCCATCTTTCATCTCACGACTGCCAGGTTACAATCGGGGCACAGATGAAACACTGGGACAACACAAGTCTGAGGACAAGGACATGGGTTGGGAAGCTTAAAGCCAAGTGACCTGTAGCTGCTGTACTCTGCTGTTACATCTTTACTGTGGGAGCTGTAGGTAGGATTTTAAGGAGAGGCTTGAGAACTGGTTAGGAAAAGGCATGTCACAGACATCTGCAAATAATGCACCAGGAGGAGCACTGGGCTGGGGATGCATGGAGTCAGGCAGGGTGGAGCTGGGAGTAGCTCTTAAAAAAACAGAATAAGAAACTGCATTTTTACATAGCTGGCACCTAGGAGACAATGGAAAAATTGACATTTGTTTCTCTGTTGCAAGGAGTTGTGGTAGTAGGGGTGAGATAAACTGGGTGGAGGGGGGAAACAGGATGGAGTAGATACAGAAATACAAAAACACATAAGAAATTCCACAAGGACGAAGGGAAAAATCTTCTGTCTGAACTCAGTCTGGTTAGGAGAAGTAGTAAGGGAGCTAAACAAGAGAGACTCCACTTAGATACAGGATAAATCCCAGTAGAAGGGATAAGATACGCATGTGCTGAAATAGAGTGAGGAATCTCCACTTCCACCCGCCCAAGAAGCTGTCAGAGGCACCCAAATAATCCTACCATGCGGGCAGGTGTCAACTTCTGGGTCCTTCAAACTTCACAAACCTGGGATGGTGGCTTCCGTAAGGTAAGCTCGCTGTCATAAACCACAGTATTTTACACATTTTAGGAGCAAGGCTTTCGGCAAACATCGTGGAGCCACGCAGGCAGAGAGCCCAGTTAGCGCTGTGAATGAACCCTCCCTTAGGAAAAGGCAACATCATCAAACTATGAGGTGGGCAGAGACCAGACAGGAGCTCAGACACCACCTGGACAGAAGCCATGTGAGACCCTGCACAGGATACGGGGAGGAGGTGCAGGAGGCCTGAACTCCTGGAGCAGCCTGGGACACACGTGCCCTGCTCCCCTGGCAGCTCTGACCTGCCAGCCGATGTTAATGGGTTTCTCGGTAACACAAATCCTCCTCCTGTACCTCCGGGTTGCAGCTTAGGAGTCACACAGTGAGGCAGAAATACTTATTTTCTTCTCAGCAGGATATCTGCTATTTTAAGTGAATACAATTTACTCAGTCCCATGCTAAATCAAGGTAATATGTTTCCAATTTTTAACTCAGTGTGCAACACACCAATATTGCTCCAGAGCTTTTGAAACCCAAATAGGAAAAACAGGAGGGAGTTGCTGCATAGCTGGTTTCTTTACATGTAATCATGGGCTTTAGCAACCCACGTGAGGAGAGGGGAACCCCGCAATTACGTGTTGAGCATGTTGAGTTCCTGTTCCCCACGACCGGGGCAGGCACTTTGCATGGGATGCTGTGGGATGTCCCCTTCCAATATCTCTGAGCAGTCCAGGTGAACACTGTTCCTGTGAGCCAGGGATACAGGTTGAGGCCCCCACCAAGAAATGTCACGCTGTTATTTTGAAGGTAGGACGCTGGAAGTAGGAGTGATCATGCCTGGCAGTGTATAACCCTGGTGTAAGTTCTCCCCCACGAGTCTCGTGTCTGTCTAACTGGATGGTGCAAAGGTCTGCCGGAGATGGGGAAGGGAGAGCTCGTCTCACCCTCCCAGCAGGTCAGTGTCAGAAACAAGAACAGATTTCATCTCCTATCTCAATATGCCTCTTTTTTCTTGTAATGATCTGAATGAATTCATCCTGACAGACTGGCAAAATACCTAAATCCTTTGGATAATGATTTTCTTCCCCTCGACTAAACTATTACAAATTAACATTGAATTTATTTTACTTCCCCTTGTGAGGTTCTATTTTGCTCAGACTAAGCCTTGGTGTTCTAGCAAAGTAACTTTTCCTGGCATGTTTGGCCATGCTGCTCACTAATGCTCACAGAAGGTTACTAACCAGGGTTGCTCATTCTCCATAGCCTTAATTACAGTTAACCAGAAACTTTTCACCTTTCTGCTGCTGTACAAAAAGAATTAGATGACCCCCTGCTTAAAAAGACACAAGGCCTCTTATATTAAAATGCTAGCATTCATTTATAATCTTAATTACAACAGGCTTCCCAGGAAACCTTCCTGCTGCAGAATGAAGTAGTACAGAAATAAGATTCTGTGTAAAACGGAAAGCATGTTTCATGAATAGCTTCCTAGGTCTGATTTCTTCTACCTTAAGAAAAATACCAGTGACTCCAATCCTCCATCCTGAGGGATGCTCAGTCCCAAACAAGGCAGTAGTAGTCCTTTAGCTCAACCCTAATGCTGACAGGATTGAGCCCAAAGAGGGACCAAGGCAAAAGACTGAAGATGAACTATGACACAGAAGGCGAAGTTGTTTGCTTTTCCAGTATCTCCTGTTTTAGCTAAAAATCTCAGATGTTTCATTCTTTGTGCACCAAAAGAAACTCGCTGCCAGTAGCCATCCACAAGTGACTCCACCACAGGCTTCTCTGGGAAGCAAAGAGCATCTTGCATAAGGCTGCTCTCTCTGTTGGCCACCAACACCTCTTCCCAAATTCCAGCATGCTCCAGCCACTGTGCCAGCTCCACACAAACAACATCCAACACTCTGTGGATCCGACCACCAGGCACTTGCTGGAAACTTCCAATCCTCCCAGGTCCCTCTACATTGCAGCAGGGAGACTCAGCACAGCAAGAAAAGAATAGGAAACACACTGAGGTAATCTTCTTTAAATCCTGGCAAACCTAGCATGGCTTGGTTGCATTTTTAAGCGTCTGACTTGCTACATTAGGCCTTCTTATCAGGACAATGTTAAAAGTAACTTTCATCACCCATTCAAGACAAGTGGAAGGTAAAAATATTAGCATGATGCCTTGTTCATTTTCCTCATCTCTACAGCTGTGTTTACTATGATTTCTAAGGGTTCTCTGTCTCATCTAATAACAGATTCATTTAGGGACTGCATACTAAATGTTACTTTACAATAGAAGAACAAATTCTTAGTATTTCTTTAAGTGGCAGCTATTTTTTTCAAACTGTTCCCTTAACTACACCCTGAAAGAAATTGCACATCATCTTCTTTTCCCTTTTTTTTTTTCTTTTTAATGCTCGCTCTTCTTTAAACTTCCCTAAGAAAATAAGCAGAAAAGGCTCCTCTGAGCTCATGCTTTCAGGATCCTTCTCTGGCTGCAGCCAAGAGCTGTCTCCTTGCTCTCTGCTCCTTTCACAGACACTGAACGCACGCCAGCCTCTCATCAGTTCCCTCTCTATCTGCTGAAAGGACTGGCTCCCTCTTCATTGGTCTCATACCCTTGTCATCCGCCTCATCCCACCTGCAGCCAGAGCGTGCCAGCAAAGATTGGAAGAAAAAAGACCTCCAAGACCAAGTGTTCAGCCAGCTCTTGCTCTGCATGCAATACCCCCTGGAGTGGATCCCGGCTGTCCCTGAGCTGACTGCAGCGCTGGGCAGGCATTCATGGCATTCCTCACTGTGGAGGGCATGGAAAGATTGGGAAGCTATCCCCCTCTCCGCGAGCAGTGGAGCAATCAGAGAGGTGCCAACCCGCAGCCCGAGGGGACATGGTCTGACAGCCAGGAGTGAGTCGAGGCATTCAGCTGCACGGGCGAGGGGAGCCAAGAGCGTGTGCTGGATGGAAACGTGCCCTCTCCTGCGCCGCGGGGAACAGGGCGGCTCTGTCCCGCACACAGGGCCGGCGCTGTTCCACCTCCCACCGGGCTCCTCGGTGGCAGAGGGTGCGCTTTGCCTTAAGCTGCTCACATGGGCAACTTCCCCTCAGCTCAGGTGAAATGTAGAGCCTGGCAGTTTACACTCACTGTGCTGCTTTTTGTTATTGCAGCCTTGGAAACGTACTTATGGGAGAACCGGTTGCTTGGCTAGCAATACCCCAGCTACCACGGGCTTCTGCTTGCCCACCCTTACTACCCTGTTACTGTTTCCAGGCCTTCTTATTTTTATAAGCTGCTCCTTTTCTCTTTTATTAACAAATGATGCTAGTAAGCTGGGCAGGAATGCACACATCTCCCTCTATACATACGCGTAGATACACCTACGTACATCCCTACCCATATCCCATAGTAAGCACCCTGATGGCACACTGACCAGGGCACACAGGTGCTCCCAGGCAATACTGAAGCACTGAAACACATTCTGATGCATAAAGGTGAGGCTGAAAAAATTTAGTAGCACAGTGGAAAGAAAAGACACACTGCTACCGATCTTGCTTACTAGGGTGGTCTGAGCAGCATCCATGGTGCCCACAGTCAGTCAGTACCTGGAACTGCTGCCACCGCTCTGATGATTTCAGTCAAGACAGCAGAGATGCCTGATGGCTCCTGAGAAACACGGAGAGCTGATAATGTTCTGGCCTCTTCCTCCAGAGCTGCCAGGTGACATGGACATAAGAGCAGGGAAAAATGACAAGTTCACACAGTGCAAGAGGAGCTGATATTCCTGACAGGAGAAGTAAACTAAATTACCATTTCTTGCTAAGAGAGCTGTCATTTTAGATTCTCTGTGGAGGAACTTCCACCCACTGGATCCATGAATGAAGAGTTAAAGGTTCCTCCTCCAACCCACAGCATTGCTTGCAGCAGGAGCTGCCAAGTGCTCCATGTCTTTCCCTCCATGGGGGGGCTTCCATGGCACAAATGTCTCCCACAAACATACTGATAATTAACGGTGGATTTTGCTCTTTGAACATATCCTGCCTTTTATGAGATGCATTAGCACAGCTGACCTTGAGATCAACAATGGCATCCAACTGCTCTCAACCCTTTCAGTTTTGCATTTCAAATATAAAACTGATAAGAGTCTGCTTATCTTGTTGTTTCTAAATCCCTACTGGTGATTAATACTAGCTGGAGTAGATCACCACATGAAAGGCCACTTGTAAGGACCATACTTAAACACTTTTGATCTGGTATCTGCAACCCAATATCCATTCCTGCAATCCACCCCCATGGGTATATTCCAACTGCTGTGTAACCCAGCTAGCATGAGCAGGGAAGTCTCACAAAGCCTCTTCCCAACCTCCCCTACTGTTTTTAGAGACCTCCTCTTCCTCCTCCATGACCTAACTTTATCTCTGGCTTTGTTTGTTTAAAAATAAGCTTTGTTCACAGGGGAAATCAGTATGTGGGATTCACTGCTGCCAGGAACAAACTGTAATTTCATCCCATTTCTTCTGTCCTCCTGGGCACTCTTTTACTCCAGCTTGCCATCACGTCTCTTTACGCACTTCCAAGTTCAAGCCCACAACTTCAGTTCCCCTTCCCTGTGCCCTTCAGAAGTGGTTACAGCCCCTTAACTCAACTTATTAAAACCACTGTGTTCTCTCAACCCCTGGTTAATGGGATACGGGGTCCAAGGTAATCCCAGTTATTTTAAGGTTAGCCTTAACTCTTCATTCTGCCTGAGCTTCTTTTCCACTTGTACCTCGCACTGCTCCTTCCTCTCTCTCCTCAACTGCTCTTCATTTAATCCCCCCAGCACCCCTTTTGCAATCTGCTCTCAATACCACTGGAGCCCAAGTTGAACTTTCAAACCCATGGGAGAGCTGGGAGAAGAGTGGAGGAGATGCAAACATTTGCAGAGGAAGACACGAATGTTAAACAGGATGAGTAAGAGGCTGCTCCAAAACACACATGTACTTACGAGATTGAGATAAAGCAGCTATCATACACTACTCCTTTAAATCTGATGCAGAACATCTGCCTCTGTTTTGCTTTTAATGATTCATGTTCTCTTGTCTGCAGAGAGAAAGACCACCTGAGCAGAGACAAACCTCAGGTTCGCTCATACTGTTTCCAGGAGAAGAAAACAATTGCCAAGATTAACTGAGAGAACCTGAACTGCTGAACAGCCAGCTAGGCTATGCAGAGCCTACACATCAGCCTAACAATATTTTTTGTTCCATCTCCACCCACTGCAGACAGGATTGGGCCCCTCTCATCCTTCCTTCTCCACTTAGTTTTTGTGGATCAACTGAGATCAGTAAACCTCAGGAGCTCAACTGTAGCCTAAAATTGCAGCTTGCTAGAAGTACTGTGAGATCTCTCAGCTCCCTACGTTGAGGTAGTTGAGCAGACCTGAGTCCACTAAAATATGGGTATATTTTAGCTATGACCAGCCTTGTTAGGGACTGAAGGAAACAGATGTACATATTCAAGGGAATAAATGCTTATTCCCAAATAAACCTCAGATAAACTGCAGAGGGATTTGCAGGTGCTGGCAGGATGGATAACTCCTCCTGAGGCTGCATCTGGAGCCATTATTGCAGACTGAGGTCTGGGATAAAAATAACACTCAGTACTTATCTGGTCTTTTTTCTGTCTGTAAACTTTAAAGCATAATGCATCATCCCCACTTTCCAGATGTGAGAAACAAGCCACAAAGAACCAGTTCAGTGTTGCTGCATTTTTCTACCATCTTCACAAGCTGAACCTTGCCCTCTCCCAACATCTCTTCCCTGTTCAAGTACAACTGACAGGTTCAAGACAAGGCAACACAATGTTACCATCACTTTTCAATTTTCTGTCATCCTGCTCATCTCTTGAGATGCGGAAATAGGTTTTATTTTTCAGCCCTGGCTCCTACTACTTCTCTGGGAGAATTTCATAACAAAATACCTCTCCAAGTATTTGTCCTCCTTGAGGTTTCTAGTCCTCCCAGCTAAATAAAGCTTAAGTAAAAGGATTAAACCAGAATCTCAAGATTCAGTTTGAGAAACTGTGGCAGTAAAGAATGCTGGAATCATCAGATTATAGATATTCAGAGCATTTGGTTTAGACTTACACCTTTCCCTCTTTATTATTTCTTCCCTGACCGATACTTGTGAGATTCACCACTGGGTGTAACTTCCATATCAAGTTGGTGCCTGTTGGTGTCTATAAGAAATTAATAACAGACATTTGGCACTGCCTGTTGTGAAAATGTATAGCATGTTCTGCAGCAACACATATAGTTTTTTGTTTATCAAAACAACTATCTTAAATGCCACTGAGGTGTAGTGGAAAGTCATCAGAGTTAAGTACAGTTAGACCACTCCAAGATATACTGGGATTTAAAGAAACCACTTAAAGTACAAAAAAAAAGCAGAGTTAAACGTGTTGGTCTGGCTTTTAATTTGATAATATGAGTTTGCCGCAGCCCTGAATATTAATCTGCATGTTACTGAAAAAAAAACCCATAAAGTTCACAGACCTATAAAGCTCGTGGAAATAAAATGTAGCATTAGATGTTTTCCTGGAAAAAGTATCGGTTTACTGCAAAAAACAGGAAGGTGAGAAGCAAACATTTTATCTGGAATAGGTTGGACAACATTAAGCCAAAGCAGTCCAGTTTGGAAAAGTAGCATTAAGAAGCTGGGTACAGCTTAAACAAGGTACTTCAACTCTGCCCACCTGCCTTAGCTTACCATATCTTACTCATCTGCCTTAAAAATAACTAGAAACACAGTAGAGAAGGTGAAGGAAAAGAAGCAGTTGGGGCAATTCCATGTAAAAGAAACCCAACAGTAGCAAAACCGCAGGCTGCCTGGAAACAACTCAGTGGGTTTGAATGGCACCTGGTACAGCAGCCTGGTACCTCCACATCAGTACAAAGACGAATGAATGGTCTAAAATGTCTGTCCATGGATAACAAGAGAAAATACAATGTTGGTAAGCAAGTTTCTAAAGCATTATAGTCCTCTCCAAGGAAGCAAGTGAAATCAAGTCTGGCTCTGGTGCTAGGAAGTGAAGGGGAAGGAACACAGAGAAGAAAACAAAAATGATACGTAGCAAAAATGTTGTTCCTACATGTCCGGGCTGAAGAGCTTCCTTTGAGAAGCTCTTGCTTTTGATGGCAGAGGATGACATCTCTCTGGGACGAGAGAGGAAAGGAAAACAGAAAAGCCTGTGATAGATTAAAACTACTAAACAAAAGAGACTGTCTGGGGAATTAATATTTATGAAATGCAAAAAAAAGATTGTAGTAAAATAAGAGATAACACAAATCTAATAAAAGCAGAGTTGTTCTGAATTTTAAAAAAACCAAGCTGCAGAGCCTGCAGTCTGGTGCTGTACTATCAAAAAAAACCCCACAATTCCCCTCTGTCTCAGATAATGTCAAAACAAAAAACCCCACATATAGGCCTGATTCAAAAGTTATTAAAGTCAATGAAAATTTCCTCTTCATTTCCAAATGCTTTGAAAATTTGACTCTTTGAGAATTTTTGATGTTGTTAAGAGATGCATACCACCACCATCACCCCCAAAAGAAATCCTATGGCTCACGCAATGGTACAGAGAGATGCTGTAGAACTGAAGAGTTACTGCCAGATGTTGCCCTAGAGGATGACCGTTCATCCCAAATCCTGATGTGGGGCGTTGGGGAGTGTTACCTGCAGTGTTAGGGAGATGATTATTTTTGAAACTGCATATAGGAGTTACTGCACAATGGCTACTTAAAGCTTTCGAAAATCTTCTCCCATGACAGTTTTCAGCTAGAAGAGATGTTTTCACTTCCTGCTGTGGAATATCAGTGTGTCACATTCAATGTCCTGTCTAGTCTTGGTTTTGAAGCACAGTTGCTTTGGGGAAGGAAAGTTTTTTATAATCCTGGTGTTTCTCTTGAGAAAAATTTCTTCCGATATTCTGCTAAAGTTTGTTTCCTTCTTTTTTCCCCCATTAAATATTCCCATGGCCAAAAGACCATGAAAGTGGAAATGGGTCAGTTAAAAAAGGCCGAATGAAAACCACTGTGACAACTTCAGTTCTGAGTTTGTTGCTCAGTATGTGTGTTTCTTGGACGGGGTTTTCATTTTTGGTAGCGTTGTTTTTCATTTCCAGGCACGGTTTGTTCTGGTTTATGCCCAAGAACTCACACTGACAAAGTCCAATGGTTCTGTGAAAGGGGTATAAACATAGATGCTAACCATCTGAAAAGTCCTACTGTCTGCACTGTTTCTTTTCTTAAACAGTGCTTCCCAGATAGAGGCCTTCAGATGGTGTAACTTGCAGCACGGGTTCTCAGGCTCAGTTACAAATTCCATGTAAACTGTGGTATCCCCTCCTCACAAGCAATCATGTTTGAAAGAGCCTTTGCTCTGCCAGGGATTGAGCATGTCCTCATCCCAGGCACTCAAGGTGCACAGAGAGCTGAATTGTGTAGACCCTCTGCTCAGACCCTCTTCTTGGGAGCAGCCCAAGAGGGATGCGTACCTGAGCGAATGCAACCCCGGGTCAAGAGTATGTGGGGTCCCACTGGGTTCTTCTTCGCACCTGGGGTGGTCAGGGGATGTGACACAGTGTCCCACAGGGGCAGTGGAGCAAGGCTGATGATAACTCACTTTCATCCCCTCTTTGGTTTGCGTGGGCATGGCAGCACAGCAGGGATGCCACCTGGGCTGATCCCACCTTAAGCACCCTAAGCATTTGTCTGTGTGACAAATCCGTACTGGCTCCTGGAAATACTGGCTTCTTCCTGGGGAGGAAAGGGTGATCATCTAGAGGGAAATGCCAAGTCACAGGGCACTTCAGACTTATTAATATCATTTAGAAAGAAACAGAAAATCCACACTGGGCTATTAGCAAAAATCAGGTGATAGAGTGCAGGGAAGACACATAAAACACTGCATTAAACTACAACAGTTTTGCTCTGCCTCAGAACATAAAGTTTATTGAATGGCTCCCAGAAGAGGGGAAAATGGATTTGGCACTCGGCAATAAAGTCTATAACTACTTTTTTATAGAAAATCCACAAACTATGCTCAACTCCTGACAATTTTTTGTGGTGTTGGCTCATGAATGCTCTTGTCCAGCACTGCCATCAGTGGGAGCAGGATGTACAGCTGGAGAAGGGTTCTTGGCTATCCCTTACCAGGAGCCGAGGCAGACAAGAAGCTCACAGAGTAGCCTGATTCTCCCTGTTGTGCCATTGGAAAGGAGCAGTCATGGGTCTCTTTGTTTGCCCAAGGTCACCCCAACCACCTGGACAGTCCGCAGGTGATGGAAGCTGGGGGAGGCAGTGGCAGTGACCCATCCTTGGAGCTCAGCCACACTGGAAGGGCCAAACTCATGAACGTGTCTGTGGAAAACCCGGCCTGGTGTTTTGTGACTGATGGACCCTTGAGCATTTCTAACCATCTGGCTTCCCAGAACTGGCCAATCTGACAGGTTTGCTGCCAAATTAACAAAATTAACAAAATGCGTGGATATGTGAAAGCATGGGAATGCAGTCAGGGATTTAACATATCACATCTGGAGATTTAAAAAGCTCTACATCTGATGTCAGACAGGGTGGGTAGAGGTGGGATAATTAAAAAGGTTCACTGGCACCACAAGAAAACCCTTTCTGAAGTTATTTACACCAAAAAAAAATATGTTCAAGGATGCTAGAGTCATTCAATAGGCAGCTCACAGCTACATAGCTACTGTTAAGAACAACAAATACAATTTTGGATGGGAATTTATAGGTGTGTTTTTAAAATGCACACGCTGATACCCTCATTTTGCTTTTTCTTATGGCCCTGCCTTCTGGGCATTCATGGCCTTCCTGAACCTTGCATGAAGTTTGAAAGGACTTGTAAATCAGCTCCTTTCCTGGACCTTTAAATGGCAAGTGATTAAAACCAAACCAAGCTCTAATTATATCAAAGAAACCGCTCAACTAGTTCTGGTTGTGGTCATCAGTCAAGAAATCACAGACTACCCCAGGCTCTGTTGTAAGTCTAGACAGACAATGGTAATTTACACTACGATTACTCACACTAACCTATCTTTTATGTTTAATCTAGCAAGACCTGCAGATAAAGAAAACAATTCTTACTTAGAGATTAAAGAGGAGCACTCACCAATGCTCTCACTGCTGTACACTGAATAGGTGAACACCAACAAAAACATGATTAGACCGAACCCATCTGTCACCCAATCATAAAGCAGCAGCATTTCACTGGGGATACTTGTGAAGAGGCAGAGAGCTTATGTCTGTGTAGGAGAGGAGCATGGGTAGTCCCCAGAACTGCAAGCTCTCAGTCCCACTGTGAAGCACATAAAAATTATCACTGCTCAATAAATGTGAAACTTGGTCATGCTGACATGGTGAGTCTGTGGCAGAGCCAAGGTTGGCACCAAACAGTGTCCTGGTCTCCTGTCATTAACATCAGCTTCTGCAAGCAGTAAATCTACCAAAGTAGCCAGGCAATCGAAGTAAAGATTTCCCACTTTCTCACCAACGTTTCTCTTTTTGCATCACACTTTTCAATTTTCTTATTGAGTTCAGTGCTCAATGAAAAATGTGTTTGCCATTGACCAGGCTGGAATTAAGCACAGCACAATTTTTTACCATGTCCACATTTCACCGCAAGAAGGCTGTGGTTTGGATTGTGTGCCTTAAGAAAATTAATATTGAGCTTGTCAGTGACTTTGAGGAATTTAGAATTTCCTCCACTGCGTTTGTGAAATGTCCAGAACCATGAAGGGCTGATTGCTAGCTGAGGCCAGTAAGTGCTGTTCCAACAATTAACAAAAATAACGGAGAAACTAAGCAGACTCAAATTAAAAGGTGAAGAAAATAAGAAACATTGAGAATGCAGACAAATAAAATTAACATGTTTTGCCTCTTTATGGCAATGTTCTTTTCATTGCAAAGCCAGGTATGAGAGGTTTTCTTTCAATCGCCTTAGGACTAGTGCATCAACAGCAGTTTCAGAGAAAAGGACCACTTTTTATAACAAGGGAATGCACAGAAATCTTTTGTAAAGAAACCCCACAAATCAAAATATGTACAAATTTATCCAAACCCTATGCCTCCACAAGGCTGCTCTGTTTCATCAGTCTCAAATGATGGAAATTGTCCAGTAGCTACGAAAATATCTCCCTGCGAAAGTTATGGGAATTTTTGCAGGATGCAACGCGCCCTGCCGAGGGCTCAGCAGACGACCCGCTAACACGAGGGAGATTTGGATTATTAGGAGAGCTGCCCACAGCTTTTATTATTAAGTTTTCACACAGGAGGAATTACAAAAATGGCAAAGGCAATGACTTTGATATACTAAGCATAAGTCCAGTCCTGAAAGTTTACATGGTGATGTGACTGCAGACTGCAAACAGATGAGAAGAATCTGATGTCTAGATCAACAGACTGACAGTGCCCTGTGGGTGCCTCTTGCGGTGCTGGTGTTTGTTTTAAGCTCTCTCGCTTTGAAGAACATAATAGAGACATTGAGGATTGGTCAGTTCTGACCTGAAGACATTTTCCCAAACTTGCAGATCATTTTTTTCTGCCTCTCCAGGAGCCAACAGGAGGTTCATGCCAAGTCAGTATTTCATGCCCTCAGTAACAATCCAATTTCTGTAACAAGATTTTTGGAACAGACAATTCTTTGGGCAAATCCCATGTGAAGAACATGCCTCAGTAGACAGATGGATACTTTCAACTCATTGATAAAGCATATCTATTATTAGATACACAAACAGTTACTGCCTTGTTGCACTTCATCTGTTAAAAACTATTTAGTAATGCAGGATCTTGCTAATGCGATACCGATATTTTAAGTGAAAGAGAAACACTCTCATTTCAACATTCTAATTTAAATCTTGTTCAAAAAGATCATCTGCTTTGGACTTCATAGTTCAGATGAACGACAGCACGTCTGTAAATGAGTAGGGAGGTCCTATCATAGGTAAGGGGAATAGGCACCTCTGCTGGAAATTTCCATGATCAATCAATTTCCATATTGTACACAATTTCTACAAGATAGAATACTGTCTGGTGATGCATGCTAGGATGCAGGAACCCTCAGCCTGCTGTTTAAGGGCTGATCTATGGATAACCAGAACAAAAAACTCCTTGTTTCTACCAGTGATTTGTACAAGGCTGCAGCAGGCTGTCATTTTTCTGTCTGCGTAGACTCTGGCAATCTGAGCACAAAATTTCTGCTTTCAGATCCGTAACCCACAGAGGATCAGTTATTGTCAATGAACATCCCTCTTGGGGACCAAATACAATGTGTGAGAGAAAAATGGGTACAGAGATCTGAGAGTGAAATTCTCACCCTGCACTTGGAAAGGCTGTTTTCTGGAGAGTGCTCAGAAAAACACCTGGCCCGCACGGCTGCCACTGCACAGCAAAGAGGCACTGGGTTTCCACTACTTTGAACCCTTTTCCAGCCATATCTGTGAAGAGGATCAGACCAAAATTGCAAGCCTTTCAGGCAAGCAGCCCGGTATACAACTGGGGCTTGCACTGCAGACATGATTATGCTCCATCCCTGAAGTGTGCAAGGCCAGGCTGGATGAGGCTTTGGGCAACCTGGTCTAGTGAAAGGTGTCCCTGCCCACAGCAGGGACGTTGGAACTGGATGATCTGTAAGGTCCCTCCCAACCCCAACCATCCTATGATTCTATAAACAGTACCCTGGATTACAGCAGGCTACATGGAAGTATTCCATACACATCCCACAGACGTGACATGTTTGTTTGTCAGGCCCGCCAGATGGGGAATCATGTAACAAAATTACTCTGCAATGCGATTCCAGCATCACCCTTTCTGTCGAGAACCACAGGATGGACCGGGGAAGCAGCAGGATGGGGGTGTTGCAAAATAAGGTTTCCTGACTCCCGAGCATCCAGCTTCCTCAGCTGCTTCTCATAGGACTTTTGCTCTAGAAAGCTCACATATTGCCCTAAATAAGTATTAAAACCAAAAGAAACAAAATTCACCAGGCTTTTTTCCTAAGTTAAATCGAATCTATGAAAATTCCCAGAGTGATTTTAGTTGAAAATAACAGGGCTGGTCCAAAGCCCCTTTAAGGTCTTAGCCTGCACAAATTCCCACAGCCTGGACATACTGCCAAGGTGTGCAAACTTTACCACACATCACCGCTCTGCGTGTTGATAGCGCTGGGTATTGGCCTGAGCTCTGCTCCCACCAAAGTCACGTCATTGAGATTAACTCACCACTTCAGTGGGAAATTAATTAATATAACGGCAAGGGTTTTTTGAAAATCCTACTTCTCTCGTACTGCAGATTGTTTGTTTGTTTCTTGTGGTTTTTTGTTTGTTGGTTTGGTTTTTTTTTGTTTTGTTTGTTTTTAACTATTAAATTTCAATCGAGAAAGGCAAAGCTGATAGAATTATAGAAATAATAGCAAAGAAATACTGGCGTGATCCTGCAATACCTGAGTAACCAGCAAGCCTCTTACTCCCCATTTAAATGGGATCTGTAAATAACCATCGAACAGATAAATAACCCATGTGCTGAATTTTATTTTTGCTGTAATGATAAAAGCCATGGAGAGAGATTCATGATAACATGACTGCTCACTTGACTGCACACAAGCAACATTCATTACATTCTGATGATGCATTTAGGCCTCAGAGTACAAAGAGAGTTTTACCCTTCTTCTTCTTCTTCTTTTTTTTTTTTATGGCTAATTTGCATGAGAAGTACAGAGCATTTAGTCTTTGAATTAATCAAAATATCTCTGCCTTCACTGAATAAATATATTTGAATACATGAATAAATAATATATTGAGTAAAATAATGAAACTCATTTAAAATGAAGCTGAGAATGAGGTCATAGTTTTTATTAAATGTGACATTTTCCACAGTATTTACACTGCAAGAGATAATGGTCTATGTATTTTAAAATGGGTAACAAACCATCAAAAATCAACTTTAGATAAATTAGAGTAGCTTAATTTTCAGCAAGCCCTAGGCTTATAACTTGACTTTCTGAAAGTCAGGTTAAGATGATTCAAGATGAAACTTGAGCTTATGTGTCTAGGATGAAAATCTTCATTTAAAATCAAAGCAACTACTTAATTGCCAGTCAATCCTAAGGACTAGAAGTCCAATTGAAAGGTCAATCTTGCTAAAGCTGTCAGGCACTTACCCTCAGATAGAAATATTTCGTATAGTTTGCATTTCAGCTACAGACACACCATAAATACAATATACTGATTATAAACAAAAATGTTAAGCTTGTACAAAATCCTGTTCCTGGAAGCAAGCAGAGAGCAAACAGGAACTGAGCTTGAAGAGATCTCATGAAAACCCACCAAGCCACATACAAAATCCATTCACCAATGGTTGACTTGAGGACAAGTCTATTTTACTTGGCTGCCTAAAGCCATTGCTTGCCCAGAGAAGTCAGCAAACAAAAATGTAAGTGAAGCAATTAATTTGGAAATAGAAGAGAAAGGAAGGAAAAAGATAACAGACACCTCTGAACAGTGAAATCCATTGTACACACCCTATAATACCACCACCACCTCGCTTCATCCCTGGCATCCCACCAGCCTGCATTCAGTGAGCAGCGAGGTAGGGCTGGACATAACCAATGCATGGTAGCAGCCAGTTGCCAGACTGTTTTCATTTGCTGCTGTCTGCTCAGCGTTCATGTCAATTAGCACAGGCTAATCAGTATTTCATTAAAAACATAATGAAAACCCTAACTCTAACAGAGATTTATAAGGTTGTCCATTACCACCGCATTTGAGTGCTGTAATTAAAGACCTTCACCGTGCTTTACCTCTTGTAATTGCAACTCCACAGGTTTCATATATTCAGCAGCTATATCAAACACCCCTTCATGACCTTCTTGTCATTACCCCTATGCTCTCAGCTGACTGACTGGATGGAGTTTCTCAGATTAAAATGATCCAACAGCATAGCAAGATTTGGGGTAATTGAAAAGGTTTGTCCTGCCCTGCCCTTTCTTCCAAGGTGGAGGTGGAAGTGTTACTTTGCCACTAACAGGTCATATACTGTGCAGTCATAATAAAATGGGTTAAATACTGGGACCACTTGATGAAGTTACCTAATTCAGTGCATTAATATGCAGCCTTTTTCAGCTGAAAGTGTTCCAAGTCCAAAGTCACTCCAAATGCCAATCAGGCTGAACAAATTCATCACTGCACCTGAGCACTGGTCTGCGATGTCCAACCCCACGGCCAGTGCCATGCAGCCCTCTCCCAGACAGTCCCTGGGCATGGTCCAAGGGTTTTGCTCCAACCTGGGCCATCTGGATGGTTTGGAAACAGCAGTCTTGGTTGGGAGGTGAGGCGGGTGAGCTGCAGGGAAGCAATCTGTGCCATGGCAGCTCATCTTTGGGCCAGAGAGCAGAGACTGACTCTCTTTGCCTGCTGTTAAATCACAAGCTTTTTGCTCTCTCTGCTCTAAAAAGCAAAATGCTTTGGTTCATACTCTGATATGCTTTTGTGTTTAAAAAGCCTTTTTGTTCTTCGGTTTTCACTAAGAAAAATACTTGATGTTGCCCATCATTTTAATCTTTCCATCGAAACCTTTATCAATCTAATGCATTCCAATGCACTAGATTTTCCAGTATGGTGGAGTTACTTGCCCAAAGCAACACTCACAAAGCATAACGCAGCCAGTGATGTTGGCAAGTCATTAGGATTAGTGATGAAACGATTTGCAGTGTGGCAGGCCCAAGGACCCTGCAGAGAAAGAGGCTGGAAACTTTAGCTGGCTACACATAAACCTTCCTCACACACAAAAAATATTAATTTAGTCCCATAATAACTGAAGCTGTAGGCTGCCTTCAGGCTGTAATAACCTCCCTCCACCTAGCAAGTCTTCCCAGCAGTCCTGAGAGGAACTTCCAGTGGCAGGAATGTATGAGTGGTTTCCACCGCTGTGCCCAGGTATTTCAGCAGCTGTGGAAGTGGGTGGAGGAGGAGTTTGGGAGATATTCTTGGAAGACTAGTAAGGAACTGAGGATAGGAACAGAACAATTTATAGACGCCTGTGAGCAATCCAGGTTCCAAGTCAGTGCCAATCACACTGTGAATGGTGACAAGGGAGTCACAGAAACAGGGTAGAGATACTTTCCCAGTTCCAACCAGTAAACACTGGCAAGCCACAGAAGGCAAATCCAAGTGGTTTATTATCCAAAGTCAATTTATCAAGTCTTTATCTTTAACAATAATTAGGTAAATGAGGTGAATGAAGTACAACCTCCAATGGAAAAATCAATGCTTTTTGGATACCGTTCACGTAGCTGGCATTAAATAAAACAGCATTGCTTTAAGGACATCTCTCCACCCCAATATTTCCTTTTCAGCCTGAAAAATTAGTACCTTAAATCCCTCTTAATTAACTCTCATTTAGCCAGTAATGCCAGTAACTGCCATGTCATAATTCTTGTTTATGCAATTAAAAGCTACTTGGTACAGGCACAGAAATCCAAAAATATATGTGCAAAACCCTTCCAACCACCAGCTGGGCTCAAAGGAGAACAGATAACTGAGACCACAATAGTATCATTAATATCATCCACTAATCCTACTTCTCTAGCTGCCATCTTCTGTTACCTGACATCCCCCTCAGATGCTCTGAGCATAAAGCCTTTAGTCTCACAAGGAAGCATACTCATCCCAGGGGTGCTTCCAACAATAATGCAAATGCAATCCTGGATTTTTGTGAGAATGAGCTTGGGATCAGACACTGCAGGACAGCAAAAGCCCAGTACACCAGGGTTAGGTTTGAGAGCCAGTGTTAAGCCCTCTGCATTGTCTGACTTGGTGAACTTCAGAAATTCTCATGAAGCTTCTTGAAAGAGGTCCTCAAGAAACACTGCCTGGAAGGCATGTCTATCCTTCAGGCTGAAGATGCCTGGAGCGCATGACTCAGTGAGAAGTCAAACAAGTGAAATCAGCTATTGTTTTTTACCTTCCCAACAGCTTTTGGAAAACCTATGTAGGAAGAACTCCCAGGATAAGGTTTGCCAGCAGGAGTTGCCTCATAGGGTGGTGCAAAGGACTAGGTGGCAGAAGACAACATATTATGGACAGTTAAAGGCAAGTAAATAAAAGAAACAAAAGTAATGGAAACCATGTGAGTACAAAGATAAAGAAAACAAATAAGCAGAACTGACAATCTAGAGGAACACTCTCTGTTTATAACCAGGCACCAAGATGGAGTGCATCCCAACAGCGATGGTAGAAGAAGAAAGTCTCCCATCCTAGCTGCCTCCTACCAAGGTCAGAATAGACAGAGGGTACATACATTTCAGAAGAAAAGCAGGATTTTCATTTTTTAAAAAAAAAGCACTTGGGAATAATGCCTCTTTGACCAAGTCCTTTTTCAGCTCTGGATAAGGAGCATTAACCCTTAGTCACAGTTTTTCCCTTCTACAAAAAGGTTGGCAATTCCTACTGCTGCTTGACATGGAGAACAGTATGCATTTTCCCAGCATTTAGAAGATGAAATACACCACACTGCTGGATTTATTTCTGTTACTCTCGATACAAATAACACAAAACTGTGATTCATGTTTTAGTATTGATCCTATAATTAGTTCAGTGCAGGTAAGCCTTTATTCTAGATACAGTCCTACATTTACTCACTTGGATGCCATTCCAATGCTGGGCTTTAGATGCTAAACCTTTACAAAGAATCCTGCTTCGTGGTGGTCAAGAGCCTGTTTCAGATAAGGTATCACAGCCTTCTGATACCTTATCTGAACTAGACGCCGCATGCAACTCGCATGACCTCCCTCACATACCCATCCAGATGGGACGTGAACAGCACCTTCCTTGTCACCCAACCCCTTTTGCTGGGGAGGAAGTGTCAGACAGCCAATGCACAGACTACAGCTCCACAGGAGCCACCGATCTGAGTTCTGTCACCTCTCCTTTTTTTAACAACTGTCCAAAGTCTTGCAGGTTCCTCTCCAGCAGCTCATGACAGCAAATGCCGCATCTGCAGAGTGCTTCCTGAATGCTCCTTACAGCTGGGTGTTATCACTGCCCTCGACACCACATAGTTGGTTACGGGGCAGGAGGAAATGCCGGGTGCTGGCATGATATGTTTCAGAAGCTAAAGTGTACAGCATCCAAAGTACAGCAAGTTCAGTGAATACCACCAGAACCTGCTAAGCACTGGATCAGAGCTTTAAATTTCCTTACAGAAAGCTAAAAGGAACCTGACCCGCTCCTCCTCTGTGCTTTACTGTAGTGGCTTGTTCTTAGTTTGTGGGTTTGGTGGGTTCCCTGAGGATGGATCATTCATCCTTCCACCGAAGAGCATCATGGGATTTGGTGAGGGTGGAATTCTGGATCCTGTGAAGAGCCATCTTACTGAGCCCTGCCAAGAAGCCTCCACCTCCAGCCACAAGGTTGCCAGGCTGGTACATCCTGCCGGCTGCAATGCCAGCAGCCTCTGTCAGCACCATGGGTGGCTGGTGGAGACATGTGGAGTGTAAGCAGTCCCTTCTGTCAGGCTCCAGAGCAACTCAGGATGTGGCCAGAGAACCCAGCAGCATTCCTCCACCCCTTCAAAACCTCCTGATAGGAGCCCCAAGGAGCTGAGCTCTGTATCAGATGGTGCAAGCCTCCTACCCCACCATCTGAGCTTCCCTGGTCCATCACCATGTGACACCTGCATGAGGTCCTCCTCTTCCTGCAGAGAAAGGAGAAGAATTTCCTCTGCACTAAAGCAGCTCTGCAGCTTCAGAGAAATCCTTCTCACTTTAGATAACAAGAGAATTACAAATCCANCAGAGAAAGGAGAAGAATTTCCTCCGCACTAAAGCAGCTCTGCAGCTGGGTAAAGCTTAAAAAGAAAAATGTATATAACATTTTATATATAACAATATATATAACAACATATAACAACATATATAACAATATCCTGAGTCTGGTACAGTAGTGTGTATGTAAAGCTCCTGATCAAACTGGACTTTTGGCAACAAAAACTATCACTGAGACAACAACAAATAATCCTGCGAAAGTTTGCTTAGTTATTTTTTTTCTTTGCTGGGAAATTATCATTCAGCAGATTAAACCAAGTCTAAACATACAGCTCTTTCACCACTACCAGCATATGCTCCCAAATTAAATACTAAACACCCATTTTATCCAGAGCATTACCCGGAGTCCTTGGTTATTTGGGGCTTAGTTTTCAATCTCCCTCACAAAGCGCAACTGCATATTTTCATTTAGTTTTTTTCAAAAAGGTAAATTCTTTTAATAACAACTGATTTAAAAGCAAATCAGAGACACAGCCAGTAACACAGACTCATTTCAGACTTTCAGCACTTCAACTGGCATCACTCCCTAAGCTGGAAAAAGCTTTGCCTTTCATTCAGGAGAGAGAAGGGAGCTGTTTGTATGGATGGACATTACAGGCACTGTCTGCTTCAGAGCACACATCCATGAAGTGACATTCAGCTGATTTAGTTAGTGGCCTGAAGAGATCACATATTACAGCTCTTATTTACACACATTTTTGAGAAAATATCAGACTTCATCTTAGCTCATCATCTTGACACAGCTATGCACTGAAGTGTGCATTTAACATTAAGCCTATGCTTAGTTGCTGTGAAAATCAAGCAGCTGTTCTGTCACTTTGAAGAAACTGTGCCTTCTGCTTTTTAAAGAAATAGCTACAAAAAGTAATAGAAAAAGTTACTTAATCCCCCGTAATGTGCTAAGAATCTTGGAGGCCCTTACAAAATCATCACCACCATTATCTCTTTCCAAGACTGCTGTGGTTTCTTATCACATGAGAGTGAAATTATCCTCACATTTTGAGGGCAAATGTGTGATTCCAGAGAATCTTGCCATGTGGCAAAGATTCCTAAAAAGTATTAGCACCCAGACTACCATCATCCTCTACTGCTACTCCCTTTAAAAGCATAAGAAGTGATCAAGGAAAGCTTTGTGATCCACAGTATCACCACAAACTGGAGACGGAAACCAAAGAACAGTACTGCACTAGATACAAAATCATAGCTCCTATCTTCCCAAACTAGTCAGTGGGAATGAAGAATTACATATCTGTGAAGCATGCACCTTCCTTGAGGAAGTTTTCTTGAAACTGGTTGCTGGCATGTTTGAGAAGAGCTTGCTTGAGGTGATAAAAGTCAGTGGAATTGATGACTTTAGTCAAACGAAGATCAGGACAGCAACAAATATTCTAGTTTGGTCAGGTTCATCATGGCTTTAGCTCCAGCTTCCCGATGCAGGGGACCAGTTTTTCCACTGTCATATGTACAACTAAATTCGCTCCCGTAAGGAGAGAACAGCATCCTCTGATACTGCAGCAATCACATACTTGGGCAGTAGTCCATGCATATTAACAACTGTTTTTTGACAGCCAGATGTGAGAATAAGGAGACCCAGTACCATTTAACCAGTCCTTTTCCTGTGCCAAACGTCCTGCTAGCCACCCACACTGCCTGTCTCCTGCAGCAGATCCGCTTCAAGGCACGGCTGGGAGCAGTCTCACTGCCCACATCTTCCTCACACGAGGTCCACCCCACATCAGCACGTTGTGACAGCCAAATCATGTCTTCTCATAACTTGTGCAGACCAAGCATCTGCATCCTTAACACACAAGCACTAGAATCCAACAAATCGACATTTCAGAGGGATTTAAAGCCAGACAGCTTGCCTCCTTAAACTTTTGCTTCAAAGAAAGCCTGTTTCTAGGCCATGAAAAAAAATGCTAGGGGCGAGTTGTCCTTCAGTTACTGGGACAGCAAGCTACCACCACAGCTCTCCCAAAATGTTAGGTTTGCACTGTCATTTAATTACAGGATTTGCCTCCATGGTAGACATGAAAGGAATTATAATGCTATATGCTTTATTTCTGTACTTCACAGAATCAGAGAATCATTTAGGTTGGAAAAGACCTCTAAGACCACGAAGTCCAGTCATCAGTTTGCTGTCTGACGTCTGTGAAAGTGCACCCTGAGAGGAAACCTCCCCTTATAACCTACCGGGAACGCCTCGGGCATGGCAGCAAATGCTCCTGTACACAGAACAGAAGCTTAACAGGCCTCACACCCTCCTGCATAAACAAAGGATGTTGGGAGCAACAGAGAAGGAAAGCTGAAGCACATGCCACACTGGCTGCTGTCCTGAGCTACGCATTAGTTTGGCTCAAGTAAGAAAAGCCCCTGGGCCACACATAACTACACAATCAAAGTCTGTTTTATAACACCCAGAGGGACTGTGTTAAGGTTACCAGGCATCTTTAATCCCACTCTTTCCTAAGTTCTGAGAGACTGACTTTTTTTTTCGTGCATTCTTGCATGCAGCCCTGTTTAACTTAAAGTTAGTGATGACCATGACTTTTAATAGCAATGGAACAAAGGAGAGTCAAGGGAGAATTTTTGTTAAGGCAACAGGAGAGGCTCCAAAGAGAAAAAAGACATCCTCAGACATCCTAAGAAAATTGTTATAAATTAAATTATTTGTGAAAAAAAAAAAAAAAAAAGAAATGTCAATACAGGGAAAACGACAAAGATTAAGGAGAATTATTCCCTTTAGCCAACTACCCATGATAAAAGATCTTTTGCTAATCCCCATAAGCACTCTACAACTTGAACACATGGAAATACACTAAATCCTTACAGAATACAAAGAAGTTTTCTCTCTGCAACAGCAATAATGTAGGTTTGAAAATGCATGATCTTCAGGATGCTGACTATTTTAGTCAATTACTGGAGTGGGGACAGCAGGTCACAAGCAACAATAGAAGTCTTATTCTTGGAACTAAACACAGTTATTTCCGAAGCTGAACTCACAAAATTGACTCACAGGCCTGTCAGTCGAATCAAGATCAGCATGTTCCCAGATAGAGCTCAACTGTAGGAAATAAGATACTGCTCAATGAAGAGTCTTTTCAGAAGAAGTTCGCCTCTGGCAGGCCAACACCAGAAGACCTTTATATCTCCTGGAACTTCAGGGAGGGACATGAAGCCAATTCAAGACTAACCAGTGTCTTGACTGATCAAGGTTTATTTACTGTCAGTTCTGCTCAACAATCAGGTATTTAACTATACTGCTTCTGCCCTGGGGCTCTAAACTGTGGATCAGTGATCTTCAAAACCTCCAACAAGGTCAGTTTAAAAAAAAGGTCAGAAAAAAAAAAAGGCTCTGTGAAAAGCTGTTTTTTACTCTGGGAAGTAGCTAAGATGATTATGTTTAGAAAAGCTGCCTCCAGTGGAACAGACAAGGCTAAAAGCAGTGACATTGGGATGACACCAAACTCAGAGGTAAAGCCTAATCCAAGAGGGTATATGGCCTCTGCTGTTGGGGCCATCAGCTGGAAAACTACATATATACACTAAAGAAGCATCAGAGCAAAACTATTCCCTCTCGTCCATGAGGGTAAGTGCTTGTAGCCTTATGGAACTGTCAGGATCTCAGCCATAGCATGAGACTTACAGAGCTATAACCAGAATTACAAAGCTACAACTGAAAGCCTGAGCTATAGCTATATTCCTATTGAGTGTTCTTATTAAGCAAAAACATTCAGGCCAACAAAACAGTCTGCCTGTGCTGACTTTGATCACTAAAGACAAGCCTCTGTTGCTGAGTTAGCTCAGATGACTGGCTCAGAATTCTTGCTCAGCTGAAGCTGGTTTTGAGTGGACATCTTGCAAAACTTTACTAGAGATAGTACATGCTCATGGATACCTCACACAGAGCACCAGACACAGCAAAGACTTGTAGGGGAAAATCATCCTGGGTTTCCCCAAGCAGCTCTTTAGCAGTCAACAGAGTGAGGTCCTGTCTGTCTTTCTGGGAACTCAATGAATAGCAGAAGATCCCGAGGCAATGCGAGAAGAATATCACTGCTTGAGGAGCAGAGGGTCCTCGCAGGACCCTTGCTGCAGAGGGAGCCAGTAAGCATCTGGAAGCAAAGGAGTATCCGGATATATTTCCCGTTGGGCCTGCTGCCCCACCTCCTACACGCCACTACATCCAGAAGGGCAGGTTTTGTGTATGGTCAAGGACTCAAAAATCAGCTGAGCTGATGCTGCAGAGAAGATAAAATCTCAGTCTGTAGCCCACTCAAAGCTCTCTGTTACATGAATTCAATTGCTGAAACACAAGACACAAGGATGATATTTCACACACCTGGGAATTATCTAGAGCAGCGGCTGGAGCTGTTAAAAGATCAGCAATTAACATATCTGCATCTCACTATATGAGAGGTCACTGTTTTTCAGGCCAAGGCTGAGATCATCCTCAAGGGCATCTGTTTACACATTCCTCAATCTCCACTAACCACAGTGTAAGCACCGCACGTCACATGAACGTATCACAGATCAACGCTTCATGGTCACTGTTTTATAAGAGCACACAGCAAGATGCAGAAACAAGTTTTAGATAACCTCTACTAAATGAGGCTGTAATGTATGAAAGGGTTCCTCTTACGTTTTGAGTTCTCAGCACAACACAACAGATTAGTTTAACCCCAGTGGATATAAAATGCAATGATTCTGCCACAGCAATTTATGCACTGGGTATTACAGGCCCTTAACATCAGCCATTGTAATTACTGTAGGAAATGAATCAGAAACACAGGGCCTGTGAGGGTCTTTCAAGGGAAGAAATCCATCAACCTCAGGGCGATGGGGGGCTAGGTCATACCTTATTGCCCCTCATTTGCCCTCAACCTGGTATTATTTGAAATAGCTAAAGAGGGTGGAGGATAATGTAAATGCAGGTAGGTATGTTTGTTAAGGCTGAGGTCCATTGTTTAAGGTGCTCCACTTCCACTTGCTTTGCCTCTGTTTCCCTGTCCACACCAGGGCTGCCCCATGCACAGGTGCTCCCTAGAGGTGGATGGAAGAGCTCAGGGTGCCTCTCAAGCCAGACTGTGGAGGTGTTTCGGTGGAGCATGTGCTGACACAGCCCCCTGCAGGCCATGGGGTCTTTGGTGTCTCTTCTAAAAACATGACTCCACACTGGGACTTCAAGGTGAGCACACAGCTCTGTGTCAGGCACAAGTTTTACAACTATATGCAGATGCTTTTCTAAAGTATTCAATCACCCTCTAAAGAAGACGGAAAAGCTCACAGAAGAGGCAGCCTATTAGCAAAGAGGACTTCTCTGGGTGTTAAAAAAGGACACAGATTATGTGCTAGCCTTCCATGGAGAAATGTATTTCATTTCCTATCTTCTCTTCAAGTATCTGATCCTGTTTCTAGCCTCTATCTCTATTTAGAAAAATACTCTGCCTGTACTCCTGTGAAAGCCCAGAGTTAACTCTTTGGTAGTTTGTATTCACAAAGGGTCTTTGTTGCCCATTTCTCGAAGGCAATCACAGATCGTGCCCTCTGAGTTACTTTTTCTTCACATACATTCATCCAAGGATAGGCAAAGCTTTTCAAGCTTCAAGCTAACACCACAGCAGCTTTTACAAATTTTTGAGCAAATGTTTAGTTTTAAAGCCCATAAAGCAGAGCTAAGAGGCCATCATAGGGCAGTCATTTGCTAAGCAAACTCACTTATCATCAAAGGAGGAGAGAAAGGAATGATATACACTGAAAAAAAGCCAGTAAGCCATTATGGGAAGAAGGAGAAACACATAGTTGAACATACTTTGAGGGGAACCCTAAGGGATCTAACACTACACAGCGTGTATTCAGACCAACTGCTCTGCCAGGGGTAAAATAAGAACATCCTAGATGACTACTCTTCATTAAGCCTGTGCTTTCTCCAGAACAGAAAGGCCAGATGAATCTCTTTCTTTTTTCACACTAACACAAAGTATTCAGCAACTGTAACCCACATTAAGATGATTCCAGGAGACGATAACAGTGGTGTCTGTGCAAAAGGACAGACCATCTTATATTACCTGTACCCTAAAAAGGCAGACCCTGTAAAATGAATTGCAAACAATGAACTGGATTGGTTTAACCCCACCTAAAGCTGGTTCAGGAATCGGACTCTATAAGCATGTAAATGTCACCTTCCACCAGCAAGACCTCTAATAGTAACTAAGCTTCCAGTCAGGAAAAAAAGTTTCTACTGTGACCTTTTTTTGATGTAGAGTCAGCAAACCTGCAATTTAATAACCTGTCCAGTTTTGACATAGAGGATGTAATTTGGTCCACCACGGCAGACACCTGTATGTCTTTGTGCAAGTGATCAGCTCTTCAAGAATTAACGGCCCTTTGAAACACTGTTTTTCAGTTCTCAAAGCTATTGATCCAATTCCATTTCAGAGCTACGAAGAAGGCTGTAATCAAAACAAGTGCAGCACATGAGAATGATGAACGTGCTTTCCCCCTTCCCAAATCAGGGGCTGCACCAACCAGTAGGACCTCAGTGGTGGCTGGGAGAAGCTGCCTCTCTAAGAGGCACTGTCATGCCTGGCAGCTGCGTGGCAGTATCCTGCCTCTGTGCAAGGCTCTCACTGAATTTCAGACCCTATCAGAAGAGGAGACCACTTCCTTGGACTGGACAGCACGACTCACAGCTTCTGCATCCCATCTTGGCAGCTGTGCCAAATTTTGCTGTCCCCTGGCATACCTGTTTCCCTGTGTGTATTCGCAGGCAGCAGAGCAGATCTGCATTGAATGACATTCAGAAGTGCAAATTCTGCTCTCCATTACCAGCACCATCAGCTGAAGCAATCTATGTTGGAGCACTGGGATGTGTGAAAGAGGTCTCCTGTCTGAACTCCCTGCCTTGTAAGCCCTATCTGAAGCTTGCTGAAGTCAGAGGAAGTCTTCCATTATTTTCAGCAAGTGTGGATCAGCACCTCTTTAAACCTTAATCACAACACCTTCTAAACACAGCCTTTCATACCTCAACACTGTGCAAAGCTGAACAAAAGCAATATGCTATATATAAACATGTGGAGGAAAGCAATATGAAATTCTTTATGTTTCCTATAATGCTCTGGTGAATTGAATCCTTTCACTCAGTGCCTCATCGTGATAAGAGCCCATTATTACCTTCCCGCATGCAGTATGAAAAACTAAACCCAGCCTCACTTTCCTCTACATTCTTATTCTTCCTCACTGCTGGAATACCAGCTACAAAGGAGAGTGATAAACCTTCCAGTTAGCAAAGCCATAGCTTGAGTCACTGTTTAAAAAGATTATGTAACATGACAAAGCCTCAGATGCCTCCATCTCCTTGAACCTAATGTAGTTTGGCCCAATAATTATTGTGAAGCAAAACCAGAGAAACACAGTTAATAAAACCCTCCTCCTTTGCCATCTAATGCTCCATCCTCCCACACTGCCAGTCAACGACTCTCAAAATTACCCTTTATAAAATTTAATTCCTAGCTTCGGAGGGCTACAAATCCCCTAGAAGTCTAATTATATAATTTCTTGAGCCCATGAGACTGACTCTGATGCTCTATCTTCTCTAGGTAAGGGTAGATGCTATACAGAAGTGATTGTCTGCATACTAATGGCTCTAGCCCAACATCAACATGGAGAAAGTCAGACTCTATATGCAGCAAGAAATTAAACTTAATTTTAAGAACACATCGATCTATTTTTCTTTCACATTCATACAACATTGTCTACAGTGTAACTGGCATACTCCAGGCTCTTCAAGGAAGGCAGGAAGTATCATACAGTACCCGCTGTGTGTTTTAATATTGCTTCATTTGTCTAAGGAAAGCCCCTCAAATTACAGGCAGCATTTGATGGGGAAATTAAAATATCATCTACATTGCAACTGGTCCGCCGCCAGCTGTATGGATTGCATCTGAGATGCAGCTGCTGTATAAACAGAGCCATTTACCAGTTTCACCTAAGGCAGACGGTTAAGTAGGTTTCAGCTGCCACACAAAAGATTGTGAAGCTTTACTTGCCTGCAAATACAGTCTCTGCAGAGCCATAAACGTTTTGAAGTCGTGTTGCATTTCAAATCCCCCAAATTGGGCCTGAATGGGCTGACTATATCAAAAGGGTATTACCCAGCTTTTCTGTTGTTGGTATGAATGCTGAAAGCAAAACTCTTTATTGCCAAACGATGTTTTCTTAAAAGAAATTTGGAGTTTCAACTTTCCCATCTCTCATAATCCTCACAAAGCAGGATAGCATGTACCCTGGGAGGTGCTTAACTTGAAACTTGTTGAAACAAAAGGCTCCAGATTTCACCAGTGTTATGTCTTTTACTTGCTGCAGGCTAAAAAAAAATAATCTGTGAGCAGCCCCATCAAGCTATTACCTTTGGGTCTTATTCTGACTGCTGTCTCCCAGCTCTTGAAGCAAGCTGCTCTGATAAAGGAACGAGCATGAGATGCAATTGAGATAAAACAGATAGATCACTCTGAGCTGACCAATAAATTTTATTTCAATGCCTCCCCCTGATGGTTTTTCATTTGTCTGTGGAACATGCACTAGAACAGAGAGCCATTCAGACAAGAAAAAAAATTGAAATATAACACAAAATTTGTCTGTAATTTTAATACTAGCAGTTGATTCATGCCATGGGAGGGCGGGGGAGCAGTTCTGTGGCAGTCTAAGTATCAACGATCATTTTTTTCCAGCATCACCGTAGCAACACTGTAGTTATTGTCAATGAAGCACTTTCATTCTAAGGTGCTATTTTTAGATGATTTTACCTTTCCAGAAGAATTACCCTCTGGGCTGCAATTTATCATGTTTGTTCCTTGGCCCACAGGTGAATTTTAGTGGGACCTTAATTTTATTTTTAAAGCAAAACCAACCAGCTCTGTTTTTTCCCCTGCAGACATTTCTGCACTCAGCTCAAAGTGTCTCTGCTTTAACAGTTCAGACCTGGCAAGTATCAGTGAGGACTGAGCTCCTGGAGGAATTAAAAACAAAATACCAGCCTGCTTCCCTCCCCCCAAAACCATTGCTAAAGACAAAAGGAAGAACAAATACATTTTCAGCATGTGAAAAAGTGGGTTGGGGATGGGAAATGGTGAGAAATGAGGACAGTAGGAGGGAGGCTGAAGATCCAGCCTTCTCCAAGACTGGAGCTGATGGTTGCAGCAGCCTCCTTTGCCTGGGCCTCATCAATCCCTGGCAGCTTCCCAGATCTCAGCCTTCCTCCCATCACACCATGCCAGTAGGGCAGCTGCCACCCAGGGGCATTATCCCCCTCATCAGGATGCTTCTGCTTAGGTTGTCCCATCAGTGCAACCAGCCTGTCCCAGCAGCTACTTTGGGCTGCTGTGGATGGAGAGACACCCTGGGAAGACCACCTCTAGATCAAGTACCACTGAGTGTCCCCAACACACCACATTCTACATTTGGAGAGGTTAAATACATATTTATCCAGTGAATACACAGGACTGAGACTGCCGCACATGTCCACAGAGCTTCAATTCAGAAGCACTAAATGGACTCAAGAACTTGCCTAATCAGGCAGCCTACAAGCAGGAGCTGGTTACACACATGCAGTTATGAGATCCAAATGAGCCCTCTGCTCATACTGCTATAAAGTTAAATAAATCCTTCACCTACTGTGTGTAACCTCAATCACACAAGGCACCGAATGGGTACAACTATTTCAGTGTAATCCTCTGTTCCCACATGAAATGCAGATAAAATCTCTACACTACACGAATTCTCAGGTTTCTGAGCATGTGATCGCACAGCCAGGGTGACAGCCCCCAAAGGAGTGCCATAAGCCAAGTGAACAGAGATACCCAGCACACAAGGCACACCTACCCACGTGCAGTCAGGGCTGCTGAGGCAAAGCGTCTGTGTGACTCTTGGCCAGGCACAGACGGTGTGCTTAGCACTGCTGAAACCTCTGAGAAGGCACGGTGCGAGGCCCACGCTTGCAGTCTGCTGAGGGCCCCTAACGAGGTTTTGTACATCCAAACAAAGTTTCAGCCTCTTAACCATAATATCTCTGTAGCACTGCAGGGCTGTCATGAAATGAAGCCGGCAGCAAACAGGTTAAGTATCTGGCCAGACATCAGTTGTGCACACCATGTGCAGCGAGGGTACGGATCTGTGTAAAAAGGCAGGAACAATTTCCTATTCACGTTGCTGAATAATATTATTGTCTGAAACCATGGTCTGCTTTCAGGGTCTGAAAACAGTTCCAGAGCCCCATAGTTTCCTTAATTCTCTCTCACGTTCCACCCCTCCAGGTTCTGCTGAGTGCAATCCCTTGGCATAAATGATGTCCTTTTGCACCCGCCATTCTCAAGCGGGATTTGGAAGTGCTCCTGAGCCTCTCACCCTGTCCCAGCCCCATAGCTCTCATCAAACCCTTTGTAATCACGTCATCCTTTACTCAGAGCTGTGGTCCCAAGGTACCAGACACCTAACTCATGGAAATGAGAGTTCAGAAAATACTAGTTTTTCTCTCAAATTTAGAACATCAGTGAATTATCCACCTATTACTCTGGCACAGGTTTGATAAGAAACTGCATAAAGCTTGTTTTTCTTAAATAACTATAGTCACAAGTCAGTAAGAAGAACAGATTATGGAGCACTACTAAAAAGTCAAGGAATAAAGTATCTGCTGCTTCCTGCACAGCTAAAATATTTCTATGAAATGTATGCTATATAATATCACACGTTCTTCACACCAAAACTGTATTTGTTGACCAAAATGCTCGTGAAATAACCCTTCTCTGTCTGACACATAACAAAAGATCTACATAGGACCCGAGCTGAAACCAGGACACTTGACACAAAAATTCTGCCTTACACTTCTGTCAGACATTTTATCCCCTAGAAGAAGAAAAGCAAACACTTTTCAACCTCAATTATGTCTAGGCAAACGACAGTAAAGCAAGAAATTAGGATAATGTCACTGTTCCCAAACAGGTCTCTTACCTGCCACACTTTTGTACTTAGAGCACCTCTTGTTAGGTTTTATTTTCATATTAAATTGAATGCCTTCATTCTGCTCTCAACTTGTGGAAGCAGTAACAAACAATCATTTCTGGAAATTACCTTTTCTGAGAACTGTTACTATGTACCTGCACGTACTGTCACCTTCTTCATTTTTAGGCTGCAGAGATGAGAACAACTCCTTGAAACACACCAGCTTATCGCCTGTTTGTGTTAGTGACAGGGATGTGCTTCCATGCTGAAGTTTCCAACCTAAATAAAGGAGTGCCTAAAGTATTGCAGGCTCATCAGATAATGGCACAGGTTGGACATCTTAACAGTCCTAAGACGATTTGAGCAAAACTTGGTCTGATTTTATAGACAGTGGGCCCAAAAGCTAATGGCAGGACCCAGCCAGTCCAGCCATATACATGAGTATAAGCACCTGAACAAAGTGACACACCAAATAATTTTGCTCATCCTGTAAAACTATAACTATTGTATTAAAAAAGACTCCATCTTCTCCCTAAAGAAAACAAAGAAAACTGGAAAAAAGTAACTAGTGTCCAGGGAAGCAGAAAGGACCGTAGAAATGCTGGCTAGTAGGGCAAATTTCCTGCAGCAATTCTTTTTCCTTCAAAATATATCTCAGGCCAACCAAATTCGGCCACAAGTTCCACAAACTATTTCAATCAAAAAGGGTATATTTTTAGTGGGTAAGAATTTGAAATGTTTAATCAATAAAGAATTTTTAAAGTCACTGGTAGGAGAAAGAAAACTAACATGCAAAAATTATTTTTCTATTCTGCAAAACAAAAAAAAAATCAATCAGCTTGGGTTGAAGAACAAAAAAATTAATTGAACTTCATTTTGGATTTCATTTTAATTGGGAAATCCCTTTCTTTTGTTCACCTCAGATACCTTTTCTATTATTCTGTTGGACTCACCAACCAGTTGAAGAAATCAAGTATTCAGCTCAACTACTACCCAGCCAGTTATAATTCTAATTTAAGGTCCCTGTATGGCAATTGCTTGGTGCTGACATGTGCTGGGTTTTGCAATAGCACAACCTACATCTTCTGCATACTTGCCAATATTTCAAAAACTATAAATGTAAATCTTCAGAGAGGAAAGTAAGGACATACTTAAGGAAATACACTGATCTTTTTTAGACTTATTTAAAAGGCGAAGAGGAATGCAAGTTGAAACTTCCAAACAATCATAACTTGTACCTCATAATTATAGGGGTCGCTAATGACTTTTCTTGGGGCAGAATTTTGCCCTAATTTTTACACATGCCTACTGCTCAGTTTCGAATTCATTTTGGAGCAGAGAACTTTATAAACTTCTTTACTGGCACCAGGTAACCATTGGGATCTCTTCTGTCTCTATCTGGATGACAAACCTGTTAAGCCCCAGTGCCACCTGAATGCCACCATGACAACAGCTCAGCTGAAGTCAGTATTTCTCTTTACATGCCTAAAAACAAGGTTAAATGCAGTTTGCTGGATTTCACTCTATTTTGACCTGGTGTTCCATCCTCCAGCCCTCATTGTGCATTTTAGGTTTTTCTTTTTTTTAGCATATGATTTTGATTAGCTAAAGAAATTATTTAAAAATACCTCAGCGGGAAGTCAAATGCTGGTTCAAATAATTCATCGTTAAGCTTAAAAATTTTAACACGAGTGCCAGAAAACACTCCCGGTGATCCAGTAGCCAGCTTAGCAACCGTGGAAAAAACAAACCTAAAAAAGCAGACAGGTTCTTCTGGCACTTCTTCCTTGGCCCTCCCTCACATCTCTTCTCTGAACTACTACAGCTGGATGTTACCATCCATGTTTGAGAGGGAGGCTACTTCGCTGTGGTCACCATGCTTTTGGCGTCTGCTTTTCCCTCGTATATCTAAGACCAGGATGTTTTGCGTGACTTGTGGTAGTGAGGGCAGAAGGAGAACATGCTTTGTGTCTCCTCCTGTGCTCAAGCAGAAACTTCCGTGGGAACCAGGTGGGGTCAAGACTCCCAGTGCAGGGAGGGACAATTGTAGATATCCAAACCCAGTTTTAGGAAGGCCATATCCCATAGCATGTCTCAGTCTCCAGGATCGTTAGGGACATTATGGCCTCTCCATAATATGACGCAGTACCATGCAGAGATGCCTGTGCTGGCAACCTGCACACTAGGAACAATGATACCTCTGCAAAAAAACTTATCCCAATCATGTTGCATGTCGTAACATGACTCCCAGACTTCGTTCAGACCTTTCAGAGCTCGCCTGAGTGTCTCAAGATCCCTGCACCCTGCCGCTTAGTAAAATCTTGGGAGAGGCTAAGCCATATGGTTTAGATATCTGCAAATCTGTAGAAAAGAAAGGAGTCAATGGTAGGGTTCTCAGGGTTCCTTCTCAGGGAACTCAGGGTTCCTTCTCTCCTGCATGTCACTCAGCTCAGTCTGCTATTGTGCAATCCCCACTGGAGAAGAAATTTTGGTTTTAAGGGCATCTACCAACCCTAAAACCTGTGAAACATTGAAAGCAACCTGTCATTGACTTGATAGGGACTAGGTAAACAACATTTTAATTAAAGAAAATTTATACCATACTTCTGCTGCACATCACCCTGGAAAGTCTGCAGTTTCATTTTGCAAGTCTTAAATCATTCAGGTATGTGAAAAAAAAAATGCTTTCCAGGTGCTTGGGGTTTTTTCTGCATTTACAGAGGAGGACACATCAAGACAGAAAGGCTGGGTTCTGCAAATCTTCAGCTACAGCACGGAGTGCAGGAGTCAGCCAGTAGTGTGTCACCCTGGGCCACGCTGGGGACCTGAGAATTGCTCCTGTTTCAGTCCTGCACTTCCATCGGGCTGCTTTGACTCTGAGCAGCCTCTGGCAGATACGATTCACAGGAGAGATGGCTCCTCATCCTGAACGTGCACGGTGTGTGCCCTCACCTTCACCTGAGCACACTAATACAGTAATACAAACTAAGGGGTCATATTAATAATATAATTGTCACGGTTTTCATAGAAACATTTGAAGCTGTCTTTTAAGCTTAAAAAATTATTACAGCCCTGTGTCCTGGGTTGCTGCACATGGGCATAGATCATACAGATCTGTGTGCAGATAGTGGGTTTACCTTACCTCTATAAAGCAATAGCACTGTTTATGTATCTTTTTAGTGTGCTGTTTATCCACTAAACTATTGTTTGTTACAAGTCGACCCGCTTCTGCATTATAAAACTTAAAAAAGTTTTATGCTTAATTCCTCGTGGAAACATTACATTACCTGTGGAAGTCTGATCAAACACTGCTGCTCTTTATGCCCTGTCACTGCTGATAGACACAGCAATATATCCTGCCTTTTCCAATATAAATTCCCTTCCACTGAACAGGCTTAAGCTGGGGCATTTAAAATGAAATGCTGTTCTTCACAAGGTCTTCCACCCCTTGACCCCTTCATGGGCGTCTATCACTTGATCAGTTGAATAACTCTTTGTTTCCCACTGTCTAGGGGTGGGGTTTTTTTTCTTTTTCTAAAGCACTTCTGTATGTTTTCTGGTCTGCTTTCTGTAACCACTATATTCAGTCCTTCATCTGAAGGACTGATCATTTGTTTAACCTAGCTCTGCTTGAAATAAAAGCTTCATTTGTTGTTGCTTGTTTCATTTACTTTTTAATGGTGGCTAATAAAGACTAAAACACATATATGCTATATGTTTAAAAAAATACAACAAGAAATCAACACAGAGGTGCAATTTTCAATCATTGCTCTGGAGGGGCACAGGAGGGAATAGGGCTATTGTCAAGAAAGCCTGAGGTGCTTTAGCAGGGTGAGGGAAACGCCTTGGCGCTTGCCAGCAACGCTTCAGGCTGTTCTCAGTCCTGCTGGGTACTGGCTTTCCACGAGCACTGAAATACCTTCCTCTTTTAAACACATCAATAAACAAACAAACAAAAATAAAAGTAGCACTGCCTGAAATCTTGCAGGAGCGGGAAGGGGTAATCTCAATGTGTCATTTGTTTCATCCGAATGACCAGTCAAACACTGCTCTGGGGAGTTTGGCTCTAAGCCCTGTGGCAGAACAGTCATGCTCCAATGTCTCACTGCAAAACAGTTTCTAGCCTGCAAAGGGGCTGATAGAGCTACCCAGCCTGTGCAGTCCTAAGTCTGTGGAGGTTTCTCTCTGCACTGCTAAAATTGTATGATGGAAGTCTGGATGCGAAAACCTCTTGTAGGCTCTCCTGTGCATTGGGCATAACTTGTGCTACTTTATTGATTTAATCGATGTTTGCAGATCCATTCATCCATTTCAAAATGGTCACTCTTTCCTGCAGCAAATCCAGACAAAAATAAGAGCAGAAGCAAAAAACCCAAGGCCTAGCCTGGCCCTAGCCTTTAAGAATGTACTAGTTTGTCAAAGTTAGATTGTGTGTGAGAGGTATACTAGTTATCAATCAGCCTCTAGAACTCAATGAACTCCCAAGAATTCAATTTACAAAGGATTGATCGTTCTGTCAAGAGTCCATTCCTATGTGGTCTCATAGTTCAAGAAAATTTTGTTTTGAATTAATTCTGGTTTTTATAGCACAAATTGCATTTTGAAGACCCAGGATCTGAGAATGCTTTGCTGTCAGCTGCTTCAATTATACAGCAAACTTCATAAAACCACTGTGTTCTGGGAGAAGGGATTAGGCTACCTAGATGACACACCTATCTAGATGACATACGTACAGGAGCTCCATCAGGCGGGAAAAAGCACAACAATTCACTGATGCTTGCAGTCATATAGATATCTAAACCATGCCCTCAGACTTAAAAACTAAAGAGGAAATAAAAGCAAACACATCTTTAGGTATTTGTTTCAAAATCACACAACTCAATATTTTTTTTTTTTATTATTTGGGAGCCAGTGATGGTTGGGAAATGTGGCTCTTGGAGACTGCACTAAGAGTTTAAGAGATCAAGTGACAACCTAGGTTTTCTCAATAACTATTTTCAATAATAACATCATTTTCAATAATGTCAGAGAGCCCCAACAGTGGCAAAATCACTTTCCTGTTACCACTTTTTGAAAGACTGTACCTAGTACATAAGATACAACATTGGATAAAGTGAGAATCCATCCCACTCTTCATCCCGCCAGGTTGGCACCTGAGGATGGGGCTGAACTGAGGATGAATTTGGGGGTGGAAGGTCCTTCCCTGTCGCCTTGCCTCTCAGTGGCAGCAGAGACAGAAGCTCCATCCGCCAACAGTTTGCTCTGAAAAAACAGGAGATGATCCCAACATTCAGATTCCATCAATGGAGAGGAGAGGTGTCCCTCCAGCACATAGGGGCAAAACAACCCTGTGCAGCAGCTGGCAGCAAAGGGGTTGCAGCAGCATGGGTTTGGGAAGGGGTGCAAGGGCTTGCTACGGTCCAGGCCTTCAGTTGCTTGGCTATTTGGATAAATGGGGGCTGACCCTATAATATGAAAGAAGAATGAGGTTAATGTATGTCACCACTAAATGGTTAACTACGGAAACTACAAAAATTAAAATCTGCCTCAAAGAACAGAAGTTGCTTTTCTGAAGGGGCAGAGAGGTAATTCCTTGGGGGAAGAGCGCTGACTGAAGGCGCCGCTCCCCCATTAAAAGCTATCTAGGAGCAAGTGACTCACTAAAAATAGTAACACAGAGTTTTCTGTTTGTAGTATACTGAAAGCTATAGGGCTTGATTCATAAACTCTGACAAATCCATGGGAGTCCATGTGATTCACTCAAACGGGCTTTGGACCAGATCCACAGCAGGTTTCATTTTATGGAAGGTCTCAGAAAACCATATATTTATTACTCAGATATAAGAGAACCAACTTCCTGCAACGGGTATTAAAAAGAAAGAAGAGTTATTCTGGTAAAGGAGCAAAGCACCACTGTTGCAAGAGTCAGTCTCCCACTCAATAGGGAACTTAACTCCTGCTTGTATTTGGTTTTTTTGAGAGCTGCTAGGGTAAGAAGGCAGGGACAGAAAGCACGGCAACTTCCCTCCATGCTCTCTCCCACCACTTCCAGAAGATACTAACCCGGCAATCTCTGTCCTCACCAGCAAAGGTGCCAGCTAGCACCTAATGTGGTTGTGATAAAAACCGGCATCCAAACTCATTTCATGAACATCACCACATCTCTGCTTGTGACAGCTCCAGAGAATGAGCCAGTCCAACCATCACCGGCCTTGGTCAACCTCCCATCACCAAGCTCTGCTAGGAGAGCCCCTGGATACCCTTTGCTGGACCTGTTTACTCTGATACTTTGAGGAATTACCCACACTTTCCACATGTCCTGAAACACAGACACAATGACCGCAGTCAAGCAAGGTTTTACTGTGGTCCAAGAAACAGCCCAGTACACCTGGGATGTACTGGGACATCTGCTCAGTCCATTCCCATGCAAGGTCTGGCACACGTGGACCTCCGTCCTCCGCTTCTGATGTGGACACCACAACTCATTGCTTGGTCCGTATGGACTTGACATTAGCTCGTGCTGAGGACTTCTCTGCCCATCTTACCCCTGCAGAGTCCAGCACTGATGTTTTGAGTTGGTATTACACAATACTCCAAGAGCAACCTGCATCTTACAGCCACGGTGCCCTCAGCTGCTGCACGCCTTCTCTTTTATTTAGGGGAAAGTTTTCTTTTTGTGCCAATTCCCCTTTCCAAAGAGCGAAAAGAAAGGAAGGAAATGCCATACAGGCATTTCAGAGCCCCACCCTTCAAAGGCACTGTCTGCCTGGCACAAGCCATCAGTGTTTTTACTCCATATTTTTACACGTCCTGAACTTTGGGAACCACAGCTGTGGCAAACACACCCAATTCATCTACACAGTCCTGTGTTTGTCTTTGTCACGTCCCAAAAGTGAGGTTAGTCTGCATGCCAGAGTGAATGCATAAAAGCAAATAAACTCAGAAATTGGTTTACATTGCATTTAACTATCTGCAAATAAACATAAACCCCCATATTTTCACACCTTATCGAGCTGTTTAATATTCCAAAAGTATGCAGCCAAGTTTTTCAGACTTGTATTAATCCAAACTAGAAGCATCTCTTTCTGTGATCAAGTAAGTGTTTGTCATGTAAAAATAACCTCAAAGTCAAAAAAGCTGAACTTGAATAACTAAAATGAGGGAAGAAGGGATTCATAAACAAACAAATAAGACTCCACAAATAATACTAAAGAGCTAAAATTACCCAGTTAATTTTACAGATCACAGAGAGAACTTTTTCCAGCATAAAACCAAGCTTCTGATTGTTGAGGTTTAATACCAAACCCATTAAAAATGGAAAATGCACGAGAAGCGCAGGAACTTTCAGCACAGCTGGTCTAATGTAAAAACAAAATATGTAATTGTTGGCGATCGACAAAATTGTGCCTTGAAGAGTTGCTAATTTATCCGAAGCTCAACTCTGAGCAAGGATTGACTACTTAATGATTTTCATCTTTCCAAGGACTGTCATACCACAAAAAAGTTGCTGAGAATTTGGTTTCTTAAGCAATGGATTCAGGGCTGGGTTTCTCCCTGAGATACAATAAAAGTGGGCTTCTCGATCATCTTCTCCCACTTCTGCTTCTTTCAAGGGCTGTCTGCACCTTTGAAAGAGCAGTGACAGAAAGAAGGGTGGCAATGAACTTTGGGTAAGTAGGACAGCACAAACTTGAGTTACATCTCCACCTTCAGTGAAAGCTGCTGTGTAGGAAACCAGAAGGGAATCTCTACTGATTCGTTAGGGGAGATCACCAGAGAGAGAATCCATCCCCTTGGGAAGTAGGCACCTGTGACAGGCTCTGTAAGAGAAGGACAGGACCAAGAGAAATATTTAAAGGGAAATGTCGAGCTCCCCGCAGAGGAGGGTGAAGCCCACCGCACTTTCAAGTGGCACTGACGCTCATGGGAAGCCGGCAGCACCTGTCAATCACGCCGCACCCAACTACAAGTGTGGCTGCCAACAGCAAATTACCGCGGCCTCTAATTTGTTGCTTTTTCGGGATCAAATTATTTTTCATTGCCAGAGTACTGCATAAACCCATAATAAACCTGCTTTGATCTAACCCATTGCATGTTACTGTGCACCTCACTCCATTTCTAAGGTGCCTACGGACGACCTGTTTCCTATGAATTTCCTGTCTCAGCATCCTGATGTGGGGGGCTCACACACTAACCCTTTTAATGACTTCTATATTTACCAACCAAAATCAGAGTCCAAACCAGAGGACTGCACTAGCCCATGCAATTAATGCAGAGACAAAATGAATTACTCTTTTTTTTTACCCCCACACTAAGTTTCACCAGAATTCATGTCAAGAAAGAAAGATGATGTTCGGAGTTAAGCCTTTCAGAGGACATCTGTGCCAAGCCCGATGGAAGGGAAATCATTCCCTAAAGATTAAGAAAATGAAAATCCAACCAGACCAAGTATCTTTCTCCCATATCCTGCAGATTCATAGGATTAGGGAAGATTACTAGGAACATTGAGCCTGAGCTACTGCATCAGCTGGAGTGCACAGTTTCACAGACAGGCTCCAAACCGAGAAACTTGTCAATGTGAATTTTTAATGACTTTTTGATTGCGAACATATGCCGTAGCTGGGCTTGCTCCAGATCCCAGCTGAAGTCAGCTGGCGCCTGTCAGGGTGCAGCTCTGTGTCACGCTTCGTTTGGTTCAGTGGGGGACTCCTGCCGAAGCAGGTAGTCCTGGTTTCCTTGCCCTGTCTGGCACTGCCTGAATCAGATCTGCTCGTAGATGGGACAAGAGCCCTAGTGGGGACAACCTGTGCCCAGTTACCCAGATGGCTCCACGAAACACTGCCACAAACGCAAAGCTATCAGGGCTCACCCTGCACTGTGCTGGGGGCTTGACCGTGCAGAAGCACCTACCACCCACCCCACGACCTATTGCCTACCTAAATGTGCTCCAGAGGGAAGAATATCAGGAGCTTTAAACGTTAGGAATGAAGTAACGAGCCAAGAGCAAGGGAAAAGTCAGCAATCAATGCTCGTTTTCCAGCTTTTGTGGTGTTTGACCATTCCATCTCCAAAACAGGCACCCTGTGCTTATCTCTGTGCTTTTCCTCCTAAAGAATTACCTTTTCAAAACATTTTAAGACATCAAGAAAAAAAAGCAACTTGAAGTGACTTAAAACGTGCCATCTTGTGTACAGAGAGTGCTACCAATAGAACTGTTTTGTTAAAGTGTCTTCTGCATTCACCCAGGAACAAATACACATTATTTCTTACTCTGCTAAGTGTAAACTGGTTCAAAACGTGAATAATATAAAAATACAGGCTCTGCCAGGCACCTGAGCCCCCAAAATTTGTCTGTAAGTCGAATAACAACCGATAGCAATGGAAGCCATGAGGGAGCTCAACAAGCCTTAAACAGAAACCCTTGTTTGCTATTTCAAAGGATTCAAAATATTATTATTTTTTAAGAGAGAAAAAAACCCAACTCCTATCAGAGAAATTAGGTGCCTAACTGCTTTAGGCGTCTGTGCAAACCCTGCCCGTAACCTTCTTTTTTTTTTTTTTTTTTTTTTTTTTTTTGGGTGTTTATGATATTTCAGAAATAAACATCCTGAGACACTGAAATGAAAAACTAGATTTCAACAGAACAAACCACACTTCTTCTGATTAGCAGGAAAACACCCCACTCTTACTGTTATTGCATTTTTTACTCTCTTCCCAGGGAACAGTTGATATTTGTGGTAGCTTTGGCTGCAGCTTGTGGCAGCTGTGTAGTATGCATCACACTAAATATACTGGCAGGTCCTTCATGGTCATTCTGGCACCGTTTCTATTTCACACAATGCCTTCAGTTTTTCTGTGTAACCTCAATCATTTATCAATCATTTACCAATGCCAATAAATCAAAGGGTCTGGGGACCCTTAAATGTAAAAATAAGGAGCTGTAAAAAAATATTACTACAGCAATTAAAGACTCAAATAGCAATAAACTCTACTTGCGTTACACCTTTAGAAAGCCTCACTGAAATTAAACAAACATCCAATATCAACAATATGAAAGGGGCTTTTTCTTCTAGTTTATAATAGCAATGGGTTTTTTTCAGAGCAGAGGAGAATTAGGGTTTACTTTTATAGATCACAGAGACTAAAATGTAAAAAACGGGGGTGGGGTAAAGAAGTAGTGAAAACGTAAAAGAAATTAGTGATTTTTTTTTTTTTCCAGAAGACTAAAAGAACATGTACCAGAATTTACAAAATAAATGTAAATCTTTATCCATGAAGTATAACCTTTTGGTTTGGATCAAGACTGTATTGTTAACAAATCTATTTTGAGTCAACCTCACAGCTGTGTCTTTTAAAGTAAAGTTTTCTATTTTAATACATAAACTTCTTTTTTGTTGTTTTCCTCAAAAAGATTTTTTATTTTTCAGAAAAGCCTTTTTTTCCACTGCCACCCAAGACGAGTTAAAAAAGGTTTGCATCATTCAAGAAAAGAAAATAACAAATCTTGGCCAGATGGGTGAAAACACAATCATGTAGATAAACAGACCTAGAGTTTGCCTAAAGGAAGATTGGTGTCTTGGCTGCTCAAACCCCTGACAAAAAGGGGGCATTTCTCTTCAGAAGGGGTGAGGTGCTGTAACCACCATGACAGTCTAGCACTGTATTTACTGTGAGAGCCTGACCATTAGTTTCCACTAAAAGCTACACAGCAGCACTGGTGTGTCCCACAGAGAGCCCAGGCTTGGGTTTTACCCATGCCAAAATCCTGAGGTTTTGTCAAGGTATTCCCACCTCCTCTCTCAAGGGGATGAGAGCTTGCAACTACACACTGTTTTTCCACCAGGAAGCTCTTGGGAGTGTGCCATGAAGTGGCTTGCACTGCTGTGAGGGCAGGGCTCTCCCTGGGCTCCTGCGTTCCACGCATTAGCTGAGGGCCAACATTTATTGTGAAGAAGAGCTTTTTTTAATAGTAAAAATACTTCAGAGAATCCAAGTGCTCAGACTGACATCTTTATTATAAATTACCAGTCCCACTGTGCTGTTGGTTTGGGTTGGCATTCATTACTAGCCCACCACAACTACTGCCAACAGAAAAGGCTAATGCGTTGAACCAAACAACAAATGCTGTTAAATTTTGTTCTTTTCCCCTGCTGTGTTTTGCTGGAACTTTTTGGATGGGACCAGGTGTGATGTCCCAGCCTTAAGGGGGGCCCCCCTTTTCTAGGCCTCTACACTAGGGCTAAAAGAGCTAGCAGTGGCTGTGCCAACAACCAGACCTGAGGAGATGTGAAAAGCCCCATCTGGTAGCCTCCCTGATGGAGGAGACTGGGCACAGCTTGGGGCTGTGATGGAATCATAGAATGCAGATCATGGAATCATAGAATGGTTTGGGTTGGAAGGAACCTTAAAGATTATCTAGTTCAAAACCCCCTGCCATGGGAAGCGACACCTTTCAGTAGACCAGCTTGCTCAAAGCCCCTTCCAACATGGCCTTGAACACTTCCAGCTGTGTCTGTTAAACACTTTTCAGGCCCAAAGCAGTCTGCTTATGATTTCTGACATTTATCAAGCACCTTCAAAGCATGCTGATCGAAAAAAAAAAATCATAAATACTGATCTTGCCTGAAAGAATATTACTGGGGACTGAAGAAGGTTTGGTCTGGGGGCTGTACTCAGCTGGGCTTCTGCGACCAGTGGAAATTTCCTTCATGCTTTTTTTGCAACAGTATTCTCTTTCAGTAGCTTCCTCTATGCTATAAAGTGTGCTTTTATTATATCTGTGTTGAGCTGGTTCCAATGACGCACCTAAAATAGATGAAACTGCCCCAGTGTGTTTTCCTGTGGCCAAACAGCGAGCTGTGCTGTCTGCAGCAGCCGCGCTGGCATCAAACCAGGCATTCAGCAAAGCTCTTACCTGTGCCAAGCACAGGTACTGCCAATGTTGCCACCAAGACAGGGCCAATAAATCCATGTTGTGCATCTCTTATCTATGCTCCCCATGTGCACTCAAAGTTCAGGGACCTCTTTTCCCAGACGAGTCATTACTCATCTCCGTGCACCTTTGTCTTTCAAAGCCCAGGCAAGCTGAAAATCTACAGGAGGAAGACTGACAGACTCAGCACAAAGCTTTGGAAAAGCTGCAAAGTTAAAGGAGTTTTTGGGAAATAAGCTGTAGGCTTTAAAGATGGCTGCAAGGAGGCCTGGCAGAAGCGGGCATGATGACCTGCCACACGGCCACGCCAGCTGGAGATCTGGCTGAGGAGCCTACACCGAGCATGCAGGGTGGCCAGCTGCCTGCCAGCTCATCACATTTACTAAATTAGCATGGATAAGGAAGCTAAGATTGGGCTCACAGAAACTGAATATATACAGAACTTTATATGAAGGTGCATAAATGGCACTGTTTGAGTCTGACTCATTGTGTCCTTATTACGTTGCTGGTTGCTTGGAGACTGAGTGAAAGCACACAGCAAAGATGCTGGCTTGGGAGTCACTACCCTGCCTTATTTTCTTTCTCTCTATGCACATAATTTTCCTTTAAAGGCTTGCCTTGCCTTTCCAGATTGCTTGACTCCCTCTGCCACTGTGGAAAACTACGGCAGGGGAGGCAGCTGGGTGTCCAGGAACACTGTCAGTGTTGTTCCACGCTCACCTCCCAGCCCCAGCTCCGTGTACCACAGGGGGAAAGAAAGCATGTCTTTATTCCTCTACAGGCTTGCCTGGATGCTAAATTTTACCTTAAGCCAAAGTAGTCACAGATTGCTTATTGAGAGACATTCCCACACATTTCCAACAGGTTACCCTGAAGTCCTCAAACTTCCTTAGCCAGGAATAAATATCTACAAATCCAAAAAAGCAGTGGAAATGTAATGGGGAACTTTAGCATGTTCCACTACTTGACAGGCATGGCACAACTGAGCTCAGATGGTTAATGTGGAAATCTTGCTTGGCTCTTTCCTTACACAAAACTGAGCAGTGTGGAGACAATTATTCGCAATTTAACAAGTGCTGAAACTTAATGCCCGTCGTATCTTGAGCACTAACAGTATCACACTTCAAAGCGTGAGCCTGTAAAATATAAGCCGGACTTTTAGGACACTGTTAAATTACATGGGCTAGAGTCTACATTAGTATAAAAGTAAGGATTGTGTGTCCACTTCCAAGAGCCCTGTATCTCATGTATTCTTAATAGCTGGAAACCAAGCAGTATGCGGTGGTATAGGGTAATGAATGATCTCTTACTTCTCTGTTTTAACAGGTCTTTATTCCCCTAACGAATCTCATCATTCACACCAGGGGAATCAGCTAAAAGCTCTTTAAAAATACATAGATGCGCTAAGGGCACATCCTGCAGATTTTCTGAAATGAAAATTTCTGTAAATAAATGATTAAAAAGGAAGCAGAAGCAAAGAAGCTTTGGTGGGAATTTCAAAAGAGCAAAGGTTCCCTTTCTGGGGGCCAGAGGGCAGGAGGGAGGTGAGCCAGCCTCAAAGGCTTGAGGTGACATGAAGCACTGCCTCAGGCTTCTCCAACATCAGAGCTGCTTTCTCTACCGAAAGGGGGTGTCCCCGGATTTTTGCTGGAGGTAAAAAAAAAGTGTTGATGAGTTACTTGTAATTTCAGAAAGGAAAAAAATTTCTAGCAACAGTGAAGCAAGGAGCCCTACAGAGTTTACTTCCAGTCCAGGTAACTCAAACAAACTAAATCCCCTGTACTAAGTCAAACAGCCTTAAGACTGTAGGGGCACATTGTACTCACCTGCAGGACCAGGTAAGTGGTAAGCAGATGGGTTTTTGGAGCACTCATCTGAACTCTGGGCCCCATTCTGAAGGCTCCAATCCAGCGGCACATCACTCTGCCACCTGAGCCACTCTCTGCCCCCAAGGCACTGAGATGGCACAGCCGGGCACCATGCTGCACAAGGGACCAAGAGGTGAGCAAATGAGACATGGCAAGTCTGTATTAATCCCTGCAGACAAACTGTTCCCTAATTTTCTCTCTTTGCCCTACAGCTGCTCCCAGCAATTCAGCCTGGGCAGGCTGACATACGCTTGGTCAGTAGTCAACTAACCCAAGAACAGTAGGGTGCAAAGACTGCTTAAAGCTGTTGCTAGTCCCGTGAGGCCGGGGTCGTGCTGCTTCAACCGCAACAGGCAGCCTCAACGCTGGATCCTAATGGTCTATGAGTGGTGCTGTGCCCAGCAGGATCTGCTCCCACTTTCCCTGTGGAGACATAATACCTCAAAGTAAGCCAAAACCCGTTCCAGAAGTGATTTTTAACTCACTGTCTCAACTGTCAGCAGCTAAACCCAAAGCTTTCTGCAAGATTAAATGGCTGTTAACAAAAAATTGGGGGAAAACCCCTAACCAAAACATGGCTTTTCCAAAGACACCGTGTAAAGGTATGCAAGCTAGTCACAGACCGTATGACAGGGTGGCCACACAACCCTTCACAGAAAGCCTTTAGAGGAAGTAAGCTGGGCTGCTAAGTGAAATGTGCAAAAAATCAAGTGAACTTAACACTGATGCTGCTGATGATGATGAGGGTTCTTTTCTGAGTGATCCAGATACAGTGTGACTCAGGGACAAGACAAAATGAAAGGCAAACTGGCTCCTTAATACCCGCATTTGTCCTCAGCGTTCACTCATCAGCAAAGCTCACAATCTCCTCTCTGAAGCAAACCCAGTGCCTTGCAGAAAAAAAAAAAGAAAACTAATGAAATCAAACCAAAAATGTATGTAATTGTCCAAAATTTCACTGAAGAGGTATGCAAAAAAATAGAGCACGGAAGGGTAATTTGGGCAACCTTCCCCTTGCAGGCTGCTCCCCACAGCCTCCATCCACCGCTTGATACTGGTTTTCAATAGGGTCTCTCACTGCATTCCTCTGTGGAAGTGAAAGCCAGACAGCCAGCTAGTGTATCCTATAATAAATAAACAAATATTCTCCCTGCCCCCAAACACATGCGAAAGATAGGATTTAAATCATTATGATTTACTTAGCTCTGAAAGGGAATAATTTTTCACCAGACCGCAGAAAACCCCAGTGCAACGGAGGGACTAAGGCTGAGATTTTCAGAAGAAACGGAAGGAGTTCAAGCACCCAATTTCTACAGAATTTCAAGGTAACTCGGCCATGGAGCTCCCTTGTGCACCTTTCCTTGAGCCCTTGTTTATCCTGAAAGTTAGCTTTTTACTAACTTGAAAAGAAGTAACTGAGTAATTGTGGAAGGTTACAAGTTGCTTTTAAAATAACAGTTTACACAAGGCCTCTGCTTTCCTCCCCTGTGGCTGTATAGTTAACAGAAAGAGCAATGCAGCTCTGTGGACATAACATGGCATGGGGAAAAACCTGGTGAAATTCCTTATTCTACCGCTAGCTTTTTGTATGGACTTGGGTGGCTAGTTGGAAGTTCATAAATATTTCTCCATCCAGCAATGTGTTTTCAAAAGTGCTGTTTCTTTGGATTGCAAACAAGGACAATGAGGTAGCTTTAAACTGCCCTAAACCAAAAGTTTGACAGTATTTGCAAACACTTTGTTGAGAAGATACAGCTGGAACTTTCCATCCAAATAATACCAAAGATCTTTATACACAATAATGATTAAAGCTGAGGACTATGCCTGTAACACAGGTTCATTATTTGCTTACCGCTCAAATTTGGAAAAGCATATAAGCACTTCAGGATGGGGGCCAATCATGGCAGAACTGAGAAGACTCCCAAGAACTCCTCAGGCTTCCTTTGGACTATCCAAGGGCTACACATAGGGTAGACCCTCTTCATCAGTCAGAATGCTAGCACAGTTTGTCAGAATCTCATCCAAGTCCCAGACAAACAACTTCTCTTTCATTCATGCAGGGAAGCATGAGTGTTTTTTTCTTGCCTAGTGCAGCATCAAAGCTGCATGCAGCATCAGGAAGGCTGATCTCATATGCTGTCTCCTGCCTAAGTGGACCTTGATGAAATCACTCCTTGGGCCCCAGTAAAAAATTGAGTAGCCCATGTAAATTCAAAGAGGAAAGACTAGAAGTAATTCCACCTTCATGCAAATTTCCTACCTCCCTTTCCTGCCTCAAGACAAACAATCAAACGCAACAAAAGGAAATATAAAAGTCATACAAAAAGCTTGGCCTTGACTTTCTTCATGCAAATATCTCTATCTTCTCTTTGTTTTATCACTTTTGATTTCTGACATAAAGCAATGTCGAATGAAGGTGAGAAATGGAGAAAAGAGAACACCATCAAGGATCTAGGAGCAGTCAGACTGGAGTTAAAAGAAACAAACCCATCTAAGACCCCAACTCAGAAGAACATTTACAAAGTATTTTATTGGCATATGCCTATGTCCTGGGCATTCACACAAGCACCATGGAGGACGCTAAAATTTGTGTGACATTTTTGCAAAACTGTATTATCTCATGTTTGCCCAGATTCATATATGGGAGGTGCAAGATGCAGCTTTCAAACCTGGTCTCCCCACCTTATGGCAGATCCCAGCTCCGAGAGGCTTCCCAGCTCATCCAGGTGGCACCACCACTCTTGGAGATGGTTTCACACAAATGGACGGCAATATCAACAAGGCACCTGCTGGAGAAGGCTTCTGCCAATTTGCATTAACTAAAAAGGTAACTGCTTTTTGACAGAGCAAACCTGAGCCTCCATAAACCTTAGCAGCTCCTTCCCTGAGCTGTGCCGTACCCTTAGTGAATTGGCCACCGAGGATTTGATCCTAAATGTAGCACAGCCTTTCAATCAAATTTCCCTTATGTGCTGAACCATAAGCTTGCCAAGCAGTAGGAACAGCGAAGCATTAAATAAAGAACATTTTCAGCAGTCAAGGCCAAGGTTAAAAACATAAGGAATGTGAAGAGTTGTTTTTGCAGTGAATTTATTGTATGGGCAAAGTAATAAACCACTTGCATTTGAAGGATCTATAGCACAATGATGTAGATTAGTAGTGCTTCTGTTGATTTATTTCTTTATATATATATTTTTTTTTTAACACAGGGAAACTTAGTGTTGTCTTTTACGGGGCTTTGCTCGTACTCATTCGGCCTCTGTGGCATTTGGGTGAAGGCAGTTTCTGTATGTTTGCAGTGGTTGGCTCAGAGCAAGCCCTTTTCTCCCAAACTTGCAGCATTCCTTAAGGAAGGAGGTGGGTCTTTTTAGAATAATATTTCTGCAGTATCATTTATTTAATAAACTGTTTATAAAAGAAAAGCATCTGATTTTTAGACTGGGCTGAACAGGGTTTCCCCTTTTTCAGATACAAACATACACAAGCTCTGGTGCAGTCAGTCAGAAGCAGAAGTCCCTACCTACCGATGTCTACATATCTGGGGTTCCACAAACAACCACTCAGGCTTGCAAATTAAAAACCTGTCTCAAAACCTGACACTGTTCATGTACTCAAATGCTTTTAAGAATATGGGTTTGATCCAAAAGTCCATTAAGGCAAATGGAAAGATGAATTGATTTTCCACTGACTTTGTATTAGAGGCTGAACTTGCAGCCAGGTCTAAAGACCACCTCATTCCCTCAGCTTTTAAACCTAACCTATCCAAAGCCTCAATTTACAAATGCTGGCATTATAATGGGGCATTCAAATGCTACTAGCAGATTCTCAAAATTAGCTCTTTGGTCTGTAAAATATGCATTAAGCATACCTTGGTGCCAATATAAACATCTTGCTTTCTAAAAAAAATCTCATTATAATTGGGCTCAACAAAAATAGGTTACCACTTCGGACTATTAAAGTGTGAGGGAACCAGAGGAATGAATGAGAAGGCAAAGCCCAGTGGCCCCACTTCGATTCCACTCTGCTTCTTGCTTGAGAAGCCTGCCTGGCAATATGAAGATGGCACACAACTTTCCAGGAGAAGATGACTCACAGTAAGATGGGAATTCATTGGCACTCAGGGAAAATGTTAAGGTATACAACAGGTGATCAACATTCTGGCACTCAGAGACCAGCAAAAGTCTAAAAAATGCTTTGCGAGGTGACAAATGGCAGGAAGAGAGATGAAGGTGTATGTATTTAAAATTAGAGTACTGGAGCGGAGCAGCTGCTAAATTGCTTACGGCTTACAAAGCTCAAAGTTGCAAAAGCTTCCTTCCAAGCAAGGACTGACACAAAGGCCAATCCGTTAAGGATCACTGTGGCAGTCCCTGTCTATACCAGGGGGTTGGAATTAGGAGATGTTTAAGGTCTCTTCCAACCCAGGCCATTGTATGATTTCATGAGTTGAACCTAAAACATTTACCTGTTCCCCAAAACAGCAGTGAGAGTTTGAGCCCTCTGCCCATTTCCAATGCTGTGGTATGTATTCTTTGAGGCAAAAACCACTTCAATGGGAACAACCTCGGCAGCAGCCAGAAAGGATACGGAAAGGAAAAGACTTGAAGGCAAAGAAGAGCTACTAAGTTTTCCTACTTTACGAAAAACATAAAGCACATATTAAAATTTACAGTTAATAAACAGCATGAAAGCTCTGCCAAAACTGCTGTACCTCTTCCTGTAGCCTTTTCTAAATACACAAAAATGAAAATTTAATGAAAACTAGAGGCTGCCAAGTTTCCAAACTTGAGTAAACAATACCAGGTCAAGAGAGCATCCGATCCCAAACACTCCTATTCCTCCTCTCCCTGAGAGGTCCTGTGTAACAAAAAACTACTCTTTATTTAAGAGTGCCAGGGATAGCTCTCCTCCACCAGCAGATCACAAAGGACCTTCCTCATCAGCAGATCACAAACTGACTTCCTTATCAGCTCTGTGTTTATCACTGGTCACTGCTGTCCCAAGGAGCGTGGCATGTGCTGTGAGCTGCAGCAACAAAGTTGTGCTGGAGAACTGAATGGGGCCTTAAAACTGTTCATTGCAGCACGAGATGGAGACAGACTCCCTGATTATGGAGTTCATTCCCTGAGAGTGCACAATACACTGTCTGTGCTAGCAGCTGTCCCCCATGTTCACTGATATCAGATCCCTCTCAGTAGAAGACAACTGGGACGCATCTTCAGGTGGTGTTTTGTGATATAACTGGCTCTCACCTCTATTCTTCTGGAGCATATTGTGAACCAGGTGCTGAAACCATTGCCAAAAGTTCCCTAAAAAAGTGGTTGACGTGAGATAGCAAAGCAAAGAAGCCAGCATTCCCTTGTGCTGGGATTCTGGGCCCTGGTGGGCAGAGTTCTGAAGAATAAAAGTGCTGTAATGACACCTCCAGTACTGTTTCATATCAAACATTCCCCCTAGCTGATGGTGGGTTTGAATTTACTAATGAAGAGGGGGGGAAAAACGTGTTCTGAGTAAAAGAGAAATTTCACTCTCTTTTCGCTCTCTGAAATCCTTTATATTCCCCTTGGAACAAATTATACGGAAATATTCAAATACTTCTTGTATTGATACTGGGAGGTAAGAAGATATGTCACAGAGTGCCTTTGCCATGCTGAAATCCCAAAAGACAGATGACTAACAAATGCTTACATCCTGCTGACATATTCCTTCGATAATTTTTACAGCGTGTTGCTGAATGCACGATGAGAATACAATGCCTGCTATTATGCTCAGCTCTCCCTGTTTAGACATTTATACCAGTGTTTCACTTTGTCCTGCACCGGGTGACTGAAAAATGCCAAGGACAGTAGGACTTGAATGGACTAATGCTACTAATTTCCACAGCATCCAGCTGCTTAACTACACAATGTGTCCATAGTCTTTTCCATTTCATTTAACAGATCCTTTTTCACATGTCAAGGGGGCAACTTTCAAGGCTTTGCATGACCAATTTGGACACTCAGCAACACATTTTAGAAGGTGCCTGGCATATCCTGTTGAAATTTGTTTTGTCAGTATATAGTTTTCTCTTCCCCACATACATTCCAGCTGTTCTGAATCATTTCAGGCATGGGTATAGCTACAACACATTCCCTGCTGCTGGCCAGAATAAATTGAGCAGCTCTGAGATTGATGTTGCCATCACTTGATTATTATCATCACCCAAATGTGAAGTTGCTGCATGGATCACTGTTCTGTGCTTTACTTGCTGTATATACTTTCCCTTCCAGGGCTGAAAACATGAAGGCTTGCAAACATGCAGCTCTTTCTTTCATTGTCTGACTGCTGCGTTGGGCTGAGGATTTTTAATTGGCTCTTCGTTCTTAACAAAACCCTAAACATTACTCATGGAAACTGCAACACTTTTGCAAAAAATTTACCTCTAGTCAAAAAGCCATTTTCCCATGAGTTTAGAGGTGGCCTGAGTGATAACAGTATAATAAAGAACCAAATAGGGATCTCAAAGCCAGACCTGCTTCAGTGCATAAATCACCATTAAACTGTGCCGGTTCCGGGGAAATTGGTTTTAACATCACATTTCAACACAGATGTAATGAAAAAGGATATTTTTCCACCCGGTTAGGCTGTTCAGGTTGAAGAGGGATTTGGGGTTTCATCCGGGAGACTTTGCTTTCTCCTTCTTTAGGCTGTGGGATGAACAAGCAGCCACACATTTCAGTGCTGTCACGTGTGGCATGGGGTGGTCTTGCAGTGATCATAAAAAAACTAACTTTGGCTTTGGTGGGTCCCAGTGTACTTTAGGTAATTCCCTGACATACAGTAGAAGGAGAATGACTTAATAAATCCAAATCTAGGTTTAGGACCAAGGGCTGAACTTTCCAGTTGCTTTTGTATGCAGGTATTCACCCTGCAGTTACACAAGCTAGACATACGAGATGTGGTTACAGGGCACAGACTGTAAGATTCCTAAGATTCACAGCCTAAGATTCACTTAGGCTGATTTGCAGACACCCTTGTCCTCTCCCTTTGCTTCCTGAGGTATCCCACAGAGGATGAGATCAAGAGAGTTGTCCTTATCCCTTGCAGAGTTCTAATCAGATGTTGAAGTAGGAAGGAAAATAATTAAAATATTTTTGTTTCAATTCATGTAAAGTTCATTTTTATTCATTTAGGAGATTCTTAACCATGACACACTACGGCAGAGGTTTTTTTTAAAAAGACTTTTTCAACACTTGAATAAACTGGATTTTTTTAATCCAATTTGTCATTTTTCATGGAGATTTAATGACATGAACAGTTCTCGTAAGCCTATTGCAGTGCAGTCTCCCTAGCTGCTGGAACACATTATCAATAACAACTTCCTCTAGGTTTGGCAAGGAAAAAACACCTCCAAACAACACATCCAAGAAGTTCCCCCCAACATTATTTTCTGAAAAACAAACAGTCCAGGGAGTCAGAAAGTACAAACTGGAGAGACAGCTTTGAATACTTGGAGAGCTTTTTTAGAGAAAATAAAATTTCACCTCCAGACATTCAGCTTGCACCCATCATTCTCCCGGGCAACCGAGATATTCTCCAAGTGGACCTCCAGCACCTTTCCTGTCAGCAGCAGACAATCCATGGGTAGGACTGTTCCAGTCTGGTTACTTCAAACACATACACTGTCTTGCATTAGGAGCGTACAGCCGGACCTGAAGTCCACCCCTGAAGTTAACAGGAATTACTTCAATGGACATTAATGGGGTTTTAAACCAAGCCCTGCTTCTTATCATCAGCTGTATATTAACTGTTTAATCCTTTGAACGTCTGACTGCAAAATGCCAGCAATCTCCAGAGAGGTCCGGGGCAGCTCATAGCATGTCTTTTTATTCTTTAACAACTGCATCACATACTAAAGTATGTCTTAAAGGAAATAATTCATAAATAGCAGAACTTGTGTGCCTTATCAGCCTCCCAAGTTTTTATGTTACAAGAAACATTCAACTAAACCCAGTGGGCTTAACAGTGAAGCCTTTAAACAAGCCAAGCTCCCTCTCAAATCCATGGGTAAGTAGCACCCAGCCCACAGCGAACAGATCATGAATTAAAGATTATTCTTCAGTAAGGCAACAGATGAGTCAACTTTCCTAGTAATTTAGGGTGTTCCTTCAGAAAAGGCTGCTGTCATGTAGGGAAATGACACTGAATGGAAAAATGGCTTTCAGAGAACTCTCACGAAATTTCTATTGAAAACCCTCAGCAGATTGCACCAAAGCCAGCTTCTACCTGCTGCTAAGAGAGGGCTCAGCTCCGTGTAGAGATCTGGCAAGACTGTTTTTTCAGATCTCACTGAGCAGAGCTACAACACAGCCCTGCTGAAAGCCAGAAGAGCCAAGGCCAGCCATGGCAGGTACTGAGCTCAGCACTGTGACTGTGGTATGGTTCTTGTGGCCGGATTTATCAGGGACATGGCAAGGGACAGATTAAAGGGACTAGCTCCAACTCACCCACACCCCAGTGTGTCCTTCAGATTACCTGGACAGGTATGTCACTACTATAATGGTGTCAGCCAGCATCAGTAAAGAAAATTCTAAGACAGCTATTGAATCTACTGAAATCATCACTGTTTCCCATACAGACACATCAAAAAGCCACCAGCTGGTTTCTCGTCCTTTAAGGGATCACCTTTACAAAATTCAGGGTTCTAAACAATGCTGCCAATTCAGAGAGCTGCAGTCAGGCAATCCCCTCTGGAGCGTTAAAAGAAAGAGACACTACTCAGGTACTTAAGGCACCAAGAAGAACAGGTATCGGTCCAAGTTTTTATCACTCTCCTTACCAGAAGCTGCAGGTTCTAAAAAGGTTCTTTGCTTTTTAACTTTTTCTGCCTCAAAAGGGTGAGATGAACATGTTCCTGGGGACAGACACCACCTACTACTCTGCACAGCACTGTGCAGCAAAGCCACAGGCACCAAGCTCCAGTTCTTCTTCAACACAGTAATAAGAGGTGCTACATTCTTCCCCACTGCCAGATGTGGCATTTGCTGCCAGCAAACTCTAATTATGTTTCCAGACACAGAAAACCACTAAAAGACTTGTTAATAAATTAGTAGGGTTGTTCACACGGTAATTTAATAAAAAGATAACTAGTGCATTTTCTCACTGTATGGAGTACACCCTGCCTCCCTGCGCCGTCTATCTATTAAGCTACCTTAAAATAAATTTCATTTATTATGCCTTCATACAAATCCCATCACTTGCTCAACAAACAGTTTTGTTTTCCTGTCTGGGCATCTCTCCAAACACAGGCTGCTGTGTATGCTTTTGTAATTACTGATACGCTGTATAAGAAACTATGGCATGTTTTTGACAGACTAATTAAAGGCGAAGAACAGCCTTCCTGAGACCTTGATCCAATTGTTATTCTCCCCTTGGCTCCCTCTGTGATCTCCACCGAGCGATGTAATCTCTCTATGCTTCATTTCCCCACCTGTAAAACAGGGATGGGAACCTCTCATCTACCTCACCTACTTACGAGATCCCTGTACAACTGACGCCTGTAATATCTGTGTGGTTTAAAAAAGACACAGGACAAACCCAAGCCTTCTGTATTTTGGTCCCACTGTAGTCCCCAAGGGAACTACACGTAACACAGTAACACTGAAGGGCAATAACTGTTATCCTCACTGGGAGATCTCTGGGAGGAGGGGGGGGCAGAAAAGAGGAGGGACTTTAAAACTTCATTACAGGAATTGCTCTGGTTTTTGCAATATCTTTCTGCAAATTAAAAGGAAACAGCTGTCATTTGAAGCCAAAATTCACGTGGACTTGGATTAAATATTTCACGCAAATATGAAGTCTGAGGAACAGTTAAAGTTGAAATATCAAAGCTGCTGCCAACATTGCTTGTCTCAGTTGAGTAGAATTTTATCTCTGATCCATTAGAGCAACACAGCTTTTCTTGATTAAGCACAATGTTTACCCAATTTGCACCTTTTAAGCCCTGTTGTAAGTGCATAATATCATCAATAATAATAATAATTATAACTGGCTAGACAGATAAAGCTATTCAATTACAGAGCTAGAAGAAAGTAACTTACTTTCTCAGAAGCAGCAGGAGATAGGCAAATATTAACATAAAATCAGAGGTCAAATTCTATATCAACTATCATGTGTAGAAGCATTCAGTACTATTATGCCTATTTAGTCAGCTAAGTATTTGACCTCTTGTTCTTAACACTTTTACCATCCATTAGAATAAGCTGGCCATATTTGCCTAACATAATTTTTTTTATTTTACAGGGATTGATCATCCTAAAGAAGCGTTAAAAATACAAGGCTAGGCTGGGAGGTCTTAATTTCTCTATCCTCTCTTCAGGTATAGAAAAGATGGAGATTGCTGATGATGAGAAGTAGAAATTGAAATAGGATGAGGCAAAAGAGAACAGTGACATTGTACAGGCAAAATGCTGTCTAGAGATTTATATATTATGCTAAGCTTTAACAAGAGATAGACTAAGTGAATCCCCACAAAGTGGGGTCCTGACTTTAAAAGGATGATTTTTTTTCTGAAAAAAAAAAAAAAGATACAAAAAGGAAAAAGAAAAAAATTCTTTTCCCAACATGATACTGGTATTTTTATCATTTTAATAACAATTTGGCAAATGTAACCATGTAGTATGCTATCTGGACAGCACAGAGACCAAACAAATTACAGACTATATGGGGAGCACATTTGGAAGAGCTTTTGCAGCTCCTAATAAGCCAAAGGGGAAGTACGCTCAGTAATGGTTTCCAAGCAAGATGTCCATAATCCTGATAAATGGGGAACCAGGAGCCCCCAGGACTGTAGCTGTGGCAGGTAAAGCACTGCAGCCATAATGAGCTACACTGAACCTTGCCTAATAAGATGGGATTTTTTTCTTCCTCAAGCTGTCTTTTTTCCCCCCTGCACTTAAGCCTGAATAATACCAACTTACTCTGCCTGTGTTCCACCAGTGCAGCCTCACTGCCTTCAGCTGCACGAGGAGCCTTCAGCTCCAACGTCCCTTCCACACAACCTGCCTGCTCCAAAGCTACGCCTGGGCTAATAACTGAAAATAAATCCAGTCTCAAAACATATTTCTGGATCCTTTCCTAGCAGCTTTTTTTTTTTTTTTTCTCTCACCAACCTAAAAACACCAGGAAAATATGGCAGCTTGTAAAGGATGCCAAAGGGGAGTATGGAAGGAGTGCCTGTGCCTCCCCAGCCTGGCAGCCATCTCTCTCCTCGTTCTGTCAGAACTTCTGGAGGCATTAACAGGGCGAACAGGACACAAATACAGTAGCAAGAAGTTTACTTTGTAGTCAAACGTTTCCACCTCCTTAAATTTCCAAGTTGCCATGTACTGATGACAGATAATAGAACATTAAACTCTGCAGGTGTCACCAACACGCTCTATATTTATTATCCCATTTCTGGAAAAATTGGTGCCCTTCATACTTACCTCTGGACAAATACACATTAGTCTAGTTGCTACAGAAGCACAAAGCACAAGAGGTCCATTTCTGCTTTCCCAGAAATGCTTCCACTGACATTAAGAAACCTATAGAGCCCATGCAAAGGAGGACTAGCTCTGTTTCTATTGGAATATAAACTCAGTGTTTTAAAAAGAAACAATGTGTATGTACAAAAGGAAAAATTATATCCCTCCAGGCACTATCTGCTTTTGCTTAAAAATCTACATGCTACATTTGGACAGTCATGTTATTCCACCTGCGTGTTTTTCTTAGTAACAGGTTTATGTTAAGCTGATGATTTGAAAGGAGAACTCTGGTGAACAGTACAATTTACATTAAGGTTTGCCATTAAATGTTATTGTTGCTTCCTTCAGAACCCTGTACAGGTTACAAATACATTCTGCTTCAGCTGTTGTGCTGATAAATCAGTTTTCCTTTTACACAAAGAACTGCCTAGGAGACAGCAAAGCATGATGTGCAGCTTCTGCACTGAAACTGCCTGCAAAACTTGACTCTCAGTGGTAAACACATGGTCTTGAGGCAGAAGGTACCAGTTGAGCCCCTTGGCAAACTTCCGTGTCTCAGTAAAAAAGAGATTTTAACCTCAACAGCCCCATCCTTCCATCTCTTTGTATACAAAACCCCGCTGACCCAGTAGCATCAAGCTCTGCTGCATGGAGAGGGAGAGGAAAGAGGGAGAGAGAAGCAGAGGAGAGATAAAAGATCCCACGACACTGTAATTTCCACAGTGGAAACAGCAGACTTACCTCTGGCTACCACTGCAACTTTTTTATGTTATGAAAGCTGTGTAGGAAGGAAGTGAAAAAACTGAAACGCAATAGATGTACGGAATAGCGTGCTGATAAGAAAATGACTGGCATTTCTGGGGAAGATTACTGACATTTTCACCATGCCTATTTTGTCAATCTTGAAAAGGCCTAGTATGTATCAGGTATTTAATGAATCACACAACACATCACCTTGTGAACCGAACGCAATCAAGATCAGGCAAATGGGGATAGATTTCGATGAGCGTGTCATCAGAAGCACCTTACTTGATGAAAGCATGCGTAGGTTCATGTCAGAGCAGCACTGAAACAATCCCACTAAAGGGCACAGTGCAAAGGCTGATGAAGAAAATCAAATGTGAGGGAGAAGTGAAAGTCCTCTAAAGTTGAAGATGGAAATTAAACCTTCCTACTGCCAAAACTGTCACTGTAATTCCTCTCTAAGGAATGATCCTCATTTGCAAACTACACTTTTCAGTGTTTAATATTGCGACCTCCTCAAATCCTGCCAACTGTGAGTTTGCTCTGTGCTATAGAAACTTACCCACTTTGTTGGAGCAATTTCTAATGGTTAGAGTTTTCTCCTTCTTAGCTTCAAATCTTATCTTAAAACTTAGGCATTGCCTAATAAGCCTAGAAAGCTTATTAGATAAGACATAACTTCATTAGGAAGGTTGCTAGCATACTAATCAAATCAGGAGACCGGAGGCAAATCCAGATGAAGGTTCCCATGAATTTAAGGATACTCAGTTGGCCTAATTTGTTCATTCTCTCTTAAGTAAGATTTCATTTATTTCAGTCTCCTAGATCAAAACCTTTCTGCTCTATGTGTTACAAACACCCTTTGTTTTATTTATAACACTACATTAATAGCAAACACCCAGAGCTGTTGAAACACATCCACAGAAACAAGCAAATTATTGCCCAGTGCAAAATGTGACGTTTTCAACCAAAGCAGATGTCTTTTTTTTTCTTTCTTCCCCAAGCACAAAGTTGGAACATTTTTTTTTCATGTGCAAAGAAAATCAAAACAGAGAAAAATGCATGTTGCCATTTCACTCCAAAGGGCATTGAGCAATGTGTGGGATGATCCACGGTACTGTCTCTCTCACACTCACTCTTAGCTATCAGGCAATGTGGCTGCAGACTGTTTAGTCTCTGTGGTATAATTTTATACAAATAATTAACATCTATTCAAGTGGAATATAGATCTAAGATGCCTTAACTCCAAAAACTAGTGTCCTAGTGCTGGGGAAGGACTTTAGACAAGGGTATGTAGTGATTGGGCAAGGGAAGAGTGGTTTAAACTGAAAGAGGGTGGATCTAGACTAGATATAAGGAAGAATTTTTTTTTATAATGAGGGTAGTGAAACACGAACAGTTTGCCCAGAGAGGCTGTAGATGCTTCATCTCTGGAAGTGTTCAAGGCCAGGTTTGATAGGGCTCTGAGCAATCTGATCTAGTTGAAGATATCCTTGCCCATGGAAGGGGGGCTTAACTATATGACCTTTAACAGTCCCTTCCAACCCAAACCATTGTATTATTCTAAGTCACAGACCTGATGTTATATCCCTCATATTGAGAAACATAAGCTACAATCACCAAGCTAACAGGTAAGAGAAACCACCAGTAACTTTCCTTCAGCTAGTGCTGTGAATCTAACACTGAAAAATAACTGTTGTTGGTAATGCACCATGTGATATGCAACAAAAAGTTGCAGGGTTTCAGTTCCAAAGTACAGGCACAGCAAACAGCACCCTCCATTTACTCCCATCTGCAGCAGCCAGAAGCTCTGGCAGCCCTGGTGGGTTGGTCTCTCTGAGGTATTTCAGGCAAGGTAAGACGGTATTCCCCTCCTACCTTCACCACCACGTTAATCTAAACTCCAGCTAATGATGCCTGAGTAAATACTCACATAATCCCTCTGCCAGCTGGACTGGGGAAAAACAAGGGACAACAACAGGCAGAGTCTGTACGAGTCTCAAACAGCTTCCTACAAGACAAAGTGAGCATCTCTTCTAATAAATCATCTTTGATGACCTCTGCTGGGCCATGCAGCCCAAAGAGGATTCAAATTGGTGTAATTTAGATGCTGAGCAGAAGACAGAAAGTGAGTGTGTACATTAAAGATTTAAGTCAAATTTCCTTTTCCAATTTTTTTTGCAATTGTCGAAAACTTGAGAGTTAATCAGTTTTTCTGCTGTTCCCCTCTTGAATCGAAGGTTTGTAAAATACATAAATATATATATTTCTTTGGATTTGATTACTAAATGGACCCAGGAAGTAGCAAGAAAAAAAGTATAAATTATGCTCTAGCTCACGGGTTTGACTTTAAGGAATAAATTCTTTGCTCATCACTTTGCTACAGTGATGAAACACTGTAAGAGGTTGTCGAGAGAAATTGTGGATGCCTCATCCCTGAAGTGTTCAAGGCCAGACTGGATGGGCCTTTGAGCAAACTGGTCTCGTGGAAGTTGTTCCTGCCTATGGCAGGAGGGTTAAAACTACATGATCTTTAGGTTCCTTCCAACTCAAACCATTCTTTGATTCTGTGAAGATTAGATGGCTGCTTTTGGTCCATTGGAGTAATGACCTTAAAAAATAGAAGCTGAGTGCTCCAAGGCCAGCACAGGGCACACTTGCACACTGGACAAGACATTGCACACCAGGATTAGAAGCGCCCACAGAAAAGCAAGAGGATGCTAACTCATTGATGTTCACACAGTACTAGAGATCCTATGATTGAAGGCTGTACATAAGTATAGAGAATTATTAACTACAGGGACACTAACTGTGAATTTATGAATAATGAAGAAAGCAAAGGAAGAACAACCACACAGTTCAGTTTCCCTAATCACTGCCTCTTCAGCATTCACCCACCCCGTCAGATTGGCAGTCGGCAACTGCAGCTAATATCTGATGTAAAAAGGATGGAGATTTAGTAATGCAGCATTCCCCATGCAAGCCTCAATTTGGCAATTTGTTCAATTTCACTCTTGAAGCTCGGCACTCGACTAAGAATGAAGGTCCCAGCATCCGGCTGTGCATGAAGCCAGGGAAATGCAGAAGGCAGCAGAGCCCAGAAATTATTGGTGAGGGATGCAATAAAAATCCTTGAAACACTGACCAAGAGCCTTAAACAATATAGCTTGAAAGTTTCACAGCTGAACAGAACCCTGGTGATAAGCTCAGCCCTTTCATGTTTTGAAGAATACATTCAAATGTGCTCTGTGTTGCTAGAAGGTAGAGGGGCTTTCTCTGTTGGTTTTCACTTCAGCCTTCCTTGTATCACAGTATTTATCTAGTGCCTGCACCTAATCAGCTCATGACATGCCGCCAAGGCTCCTAACCTGGAAACGTGAGCCCAGGCTTTTTAAAGAGCAGTAATTGACAGGTGTCTCACAAGCAATCAACTCATCAAAAAAGGGTCAAAAGAGAGAGTCAGGAAGCAGACAGCCAGAACAACACCTGGCAACGGCAATTCTATCACATAAAGCGATGGAACAAGACTGAAAATTACTACACTGCAGTACCAGAGGTTTCTTGCCATTTGGTGGGGAGACAGAACTATAAACTGTATTTATGACGGCAGTGGCTATAATGGACTTCTTTTTTTAGGTTTTATTAATCCCTTTCTAGTCCCATATTAACAGGCAGGAATTTCATCTCTGTTCCATTTTAAACTGATTTAGAATACATGACTTACTGCACACTGCTCAAATTTAGGGGTATAGCTTAGAAGTCATTACTTACAGTAGCAGCTGCTAATGATAAAACAGCTATTGTACTCCTGTGACAGGGGTTGACAGCATAATGCAATTTTTAGGACTTCAATTTTGGGTTTGCTAGAACGTCTGCAATGCCAAGGAAAAACAACCAAGCAAGAAATAGGATTCTGCCAGCGTTCTTCAAGGCTTTTATCAAATGATACAAAATTATCTATGAAGGACATGTTTTCCATATCATCTTAGATATTCATTTATATGGCTATCCACAGAGATCTTTGCTTAACAGATCACAGTGCTTCAACTGGCAGAAGCATTATGTATTCCAAATTCAGGAACATCCTGTGTTGTTCCAGGTTTAGCCTTAAACTGGTAGTAAATGTTCAATTTTTTAATAGTGATCACTGAATATCCACCCAAATCATGAAAACAACACGAGGCATTTACAGAAGTTAAAAATGAGGAGAATTTTCTTTCCTTCAAAACATGCTTTAATTCTGAAAAGTAATAGTGCAAATATAGTGCCACTATACTACACAAACTTGCTTTTTTATACACAATGCCAAGTGATTAAAACTAAAGTCCAAGCCCCACCACCTGAATTTCTGCAAGATTTTACAGTACACAACCCTTCAGAATCAGTCCTGATAAAAAACCACCCAGCTTACATCCTATTTCTCCTTTTCCACCATCAAACAATCCTGTTGAGAGTATTTCAGCCTCAGAAAATTACCGACAAGGAGTTGAGCCAAGTTACTGTACTCCATCTCTGAGACACTGCCATCGGGGGCAAGAAGAGACCACACTGGAAACCATAAAGCTTGCAGCAGCCTCCCTGCGGATGTTAACTGGGCTGCTGAACCTTTTTTTTTCCTCCTTACACTCTGTAGGAGCAGGAGTGGGGGGGCGGAAGAAGGCGGGAATTTTTTTCCCAATTTTCAGAGTCCAAATGGAGCTTCAAAAGCAGAAACTCAAGAAGCCCTTCCCAGCAGCAGCTGAGAGCACACAACCCGCATATTTAAAGCTTTTGGACAGCAGCAAGTTTATGTCAGACTTGTACTTTCAAATTCTCCACAATGCTGGTTGCCTGAACCACTATTTACAGCAATCCTAGAAAACACACCTTCACCTCTGTCCTGGCAGCACAGCTTCAGAAATGAGCACATGAGGGAAGCACAGGCTTGCTCCTCTCATCACCTCCAGAGTATGATGATCCCACCCAAACACCATTTAACTCAATGGCCCACTCACCTTATCAGAGGCAAGCAAAAGGGGGGCTTGGCTACGTGAATACAGTGAATAACATCAGCACCACCAAATGATGGGGCTGAATCAACACATATGCTGCCTTTCGAATTTAAGGTGTACAGATCTTAAAGGGGTCTTTGATGACTAAGTGCTCCATCCAAATCTTAGGTCAAAAATCTAGATGCGGTATAAAGCCCTGCAGCTTTCTATATAAGACCTGAAGAAGTACAGATGATACACAGACGATGTATGAATAAGATATACAAAGGACCCTGTGATAGCAATACTCCTGTAAAACACTTAGAGCCAAGTGGCTGCTGACTGAGGGAAAGGACACAGAAAGCAGATCAAGACCCAGTCGGATGATTCAGTCTTGTTACAGGATCGATAAGCACAGTAGCAAGAAAAACACATCAGCATTTCCTCACCAACCCTGATCCTTCAAAACCTGCAGAGGCTGGGAAGAAACACTATCACAAAGAGCCATTGCAGTGGGCTGCTAGAAGTTTCTGATGAGCCTACAGCCAGGGTACTGGGAGCCACTGAGTAACAAAAGCAAAGCCAGAAGACGTTACTCTGTAAAACACAATTAGAAGAATTTAAACATTGGTCGATGGAATGATGCACTGTTCCATGTTATTGCTTGTTTGATAAAGAGCAGGCAGTTACAGCTCACATTTTTAGCCTTGAATTATTGCCAAAATGAGTTGTTTTGTGAGGTAGAACTGAATCAGCAGTTCACTTTCAAAAATTAAGCCCTGGAGAATATGAAACAGTGAAATATTTCTTCTCATTAAAGAAGCTATTGGTGCTGATAGTCAGCACACGGACACAGCCCAGAAAGGTGGAATATTTTTGACAAAATCATTTTTCCTGAGATTCATCTGGTATGCAAATTGTCTATAGCTTGATAGCATTCCTTAAATTTAATTCCCCCACAGATTTACAGCCCATGTCCTAATCACTGCTCTGTACCACAGGGCCAAAGTGCTCACATGACAGTACCTGACTGGGGCTCTCTGGGGCTACCCCATGAACCTTACTCTAAAATCAAGCAGTAAAGACAAAGGTTATTTCTGCCTCAGATATACTGCTAAAATTCAGGAGTCCGTGGTGCATAGAAACTAAACATTGTGGTTGCAGTCCCACTCACCACAGACACACATTCTGATCTTCCAGGAACAGCATTAGTTGGCAGTCACAGAAAATGCTGCAAGGAACTGATGGTGGATGCTGTTCTTTTTGCCTGTGTGACTGTCCCCAGAGAACAGCAACATACACTGCAACATATCTGATTTGTGGCTGAATCCACAGCTGACAGTCATACATCCTTCAGAAAATAAAAAACTTTGAGTCCATACATATAAGCAAATCACTTTTTGAACATATAGACTAATATAATAATTAGGGACACTTTACATAGATGATAGTAGCAAGGGTAATTTGCACCACAAAAAAAAAACCTTGCATGTATTTCCTTCTACAGTGTGAATTCATTTTCCACTGGATAACGTTAGCCTGAGTTGGAACACATTCAAATTTTAGTTCCAAGACAATTACATGGTTTGGAGCTGATATTTTACAACTCATCAAAAGCCGAGACTAAAGCTTTTGATGCTTTAAAAGGCAATGTCTTGTTTTTCCAAAGAGAATTACAATGTCGTTTTCTAACTTCCAGAGATACTGAACCATCAAACTTTACTTTCAATTTTGTTACAGTTGAGAAAAAGCTCTGTAAAGTAATTTGTAAGAATTTCTAAATTTTTTTTTTAAATTTCTTTCCTGTCTACTTGGAGCCTCTGTGACTACTGGAAAGTAGTTTTACAAGTGGAACAGTCAAGAATGTAAGTCAAGAATGATGCAAAGTTGAGAGTAATCCTAAATCTATGCTAACAAGCCTTTATATCACACAAAGTGTGTGCCTCTTACTCTATCTGTTAACTGCTCAGCATCTTGGGAAGGATACATCTTCACACATATGCCCAGCCATACCAGTATTACATTTAGAATTCAAAATCCTGGAGCTCAGAATGGAAATTAATGAAAAATAACAGACTAAAAGGAAAAAGTGTAAGCTGGTAGAAGCACATTATCCTAGAGAAAAATTTATGAGCATAAGTAAGACCAAATATATTTATTCCCCTAACTCTTCCATGCTGACACAGTCAGGAACCCCGTCTCATCCAGCCCTCAAGTGAGCCATGTGTCAGAAAAGGGAGTCCTGCCCAGCAGTGACTTCAGAGCAGAACCTGAAGGGTCAAGGAACAGTTCCCTGGTGCTCTCCCACCTCTGTCCCCGCTGGTCCCAGTTCGGTTGTTCTTCAAAGGTTACAGCTGAACAGGATTGCAGGAGCAGATGCATATACCAAAATGGAACACACTGGATTGGAATAATGCATTTGCTATTGTGGAAATTCCTTTCTAGATGCTATTTTTAATACCCAGTATTAAACATGCTTATGGATATTCCATTTCCAGCACAGTTATAGCTTTTCAATTGCCATTAACATAAATGGTGGGTGCCGGTTAATGCCAAGCCATGTGATGAAATTATTTCCTCTCCCATCTGGGTTTCTGTAGTCTTAAATAAATAAAAAAGGATACCGGCGAGATCACAGCTGAAACATTCATCCTGATCCCCACCTTTTGGAAGAAATCTCTGTTTTTAGGATAAAGCACATCACAGGCATTATCCTCTCTATCCTACCTAATGCGCAGTGGATAATACTACAGTTAAAAATATTAATGAAAAGTGACTAATGGTAACTAAATGATTCACTTAACTTGGCTCTCTCTGTAATGTATTCTTCATATGACAGGCATTTATTAGCTCTCACTGATGACTCCACAGACACCCTGCTATGCACAGAGTGCCTGTCTACACATTAAAACTTAATGCACAGAGCAAGAATTATTGATGTTAGCTCTGTTCTAAAAGAGCATAACAGCAGGACTTTTTTTTCCCTGCCATGGCTCTATTTTCCTTAGCTACTGAATAATCAGAGATTTTAAATTTTATTAGAAGCTAGTGGTCAAAAAAACCTATTAATTTCACCACAGTACTATTTTCCCCACAATTGTTGTATTTTTGTGTGGTTTTTTTTTTAAAGAAATATTAAAATAAGCACATATGTGATGCTTCAAGATTAAAAAAAACAGCTTGGGAATCCTAGTACTTGCACACTGTGTGCTATCTGTATGCCTGGGGAAGCAGCAATCTTAATGAACCTCATGTCCTTCCCAGGATTTCGGCACTTGTGAGAACAGTCAAATGCTGACAATTAACGGACCCAAATACTGCACGACGTTGAATACTGCCTTGTATATGAACATACAGTTGTCTTCACTTAATGGAAAGTATTTATACTGTATCACTGAGGAGGAGCCAAGTGCTTTGCTTCTGCACTGATCTGGTGAAGAATCTCATATGCTAATGGCAACAGCTCTGCTGATTACAGGCCTTTTGCACCCTGGAAGCTGCTGGTTGCCCTAAATCCCAGGCCTAGCTTTTAACATTGCTGGGTGCCCACCAAGACTTATGTTAATGAATGGTTTATACGCCTTCTAGAGTCCCCGAGTGAGATTTTTAAGTGCCTACATCCTAGGCACTTGGGAATCTCAGAAAACCCATGGTATCTCGGTCTTTTGGGAAAACACCACCAAGCTACTATCTCTAACTATCTAATTATCTTAAAACCAATACATTTTCCCCCTCTTTCTGAGCTAAACAGACCTCAGGCATGATACACAGCTTTTTAATGGTGATTGGCCATCACTAAAGAGATCCTCTGGTCTCCTGGGATGTTCAGCTCCCTTTGGTGTAGCACAGCAGCAGTTCCTGAGTGCCAGCTCACCCAGCTGCCGGGACAGTGCACTAGGGAGCCTGCGTTTTGCTGCTGTGGAATTTTGGTGGTCACCATTTCTCTTCACACAGTACTTCCTGCAGCTGGACAGATCCTGCCTGGAAAGATGTGGCTGGAATCTGTCCAAAAGCAAACCTCAGTCAAACACATCTAGATATTGCTGCTGCCTTGTGAGGACCTAGAAGAATGCACGTGGCTGCGGCCGTGGCTGCTTCAGGCCAACCCTCGGCTGCCCTGAACCTGGTGTAACCATGACGCCAGTGGGAAGTGATCAGATTCGATGCAGTGATACTCTTCGGATCTGGCACACCAAGACACCTGGTCTGCAGCCCTCCCCTACTCAAGGAACTTCATCAAGCCTCTAAATCAAATGAAAAGAGGAAAAGAAAAAAAAGCCCCCAAGTTGAGCAGCTGAAGTGCTCCCTCCATTTCTTTTCCCCTGCATCGAGACAGAAAAGGAAAGGCTTTCAAAAGTGCTTGAGCGCCTGTCCCCAAGACTTACGCACCAGAAACCTGAATGAATCACACCTTTTTCTAACTGTGGAAGCCAGGTTGGAAATAGAGTTCAACCCAAGACACACAAGCTTTTACCCTATGGCTAAATATAATTCCCACTAACAGTCTGTGCTACACTGCCTTAATATAAATAGCAACTTAGACCAGATATAGTAAGGACCTCTAATCTTTCAACTGTGTTTAAACAAAAGAGAAGTCAACAGACTATTTACCATAATCTATTTTAGGTTTCATGAAACTATGAAACTTTCATGACTGCAGCGTAAGAAACAAATCAAGCCTGGCCTTTATGATCAGGAAAGAATGGCTCTCTATGCATTTTATTTTTTTTTTGAAGACCCCGAAGATGGAAGGAAATGGAATGATTCGTTGAATGGATATATTTGATAAAAGAACATTAATGCATTTTCCAATAATAAAAGTGAAGAATGCTGTTCCAGCTAGACATTTCTTTTCATTTTTATTACACAGACAGTGCTTGATTACAGTTTAGGGAAATGAACTGAAAGAACAGATGTACTATTTTTTTGATAGGTAGTCAGAAGGGTATTTTACAGAATCTGGGAAGAGTTGGAAGGCAGATGATTCAAAGGATAATTGAAGAATGATATTTGAACAGGTTACATTTGTGCCCTCAGGCGTTAAACATAGGAGACTCTTTTAATTCTCAACACGGGAGTTCACATGCCTGCAAAGCAAATGAACACAATGAATAATTTTGTTTCAGAGATATGCAGTAACTGCTAGTTAGCAAGAGGGGAATTTTCCATAATACTGGGAAATAGCAACATTTTATCTGAAGTTATTTAGAATAAGCCAGATGTTATTCACTTTAGTATTCATCATAATTTGTTATGTTACAGTATCATATTTTCAGTAGTTTAAGAACAGAGATCAAAACCATTTCAGCATAACACAGGCGGCAGCAAGAATGTGCAGAAACAGCTCCAGGTGCAGGGCTCTGGCTCTCTGGCACTGGGGCTTAGATGCAGAGGTCCATTGCAGCCTGCTGGGATGCAGATCACAGCTTGTCCATGACTTTGGGGCCTGAGGTTGCTGGCTAAAGCCGTCAGGCAGGTGGCAATGTGCCCCCCTCCACAGTGGACCAGATCTACAAAAAGCATGACCGCCTCTGTCCCCTACTTGATATGTCCCAGTGGCACTGCTGGTGCAAGCTGGGACTCCCTTGTCATGGCATAAGGGACTTCCAGGGCATGTAAAGCACTTTATTCAAGCTACATCTTTGATGTTAATTTTAGCATCAGATTCCAGGGAAAAAAAGCAAAGGTACTTTTCTAAGGGTTTCAGCCTTCACTAAGCTGTGCCTTGAATGGCAGGGTGGTCTCTTTAAAACCCCTCCAGGTCTGACACTCCCATATCCTGCTTAACAACAGAGCCCACATTAAACCCTTCCAACAAAACCCAGATATATTAATTAGTGAATTTCAGTGGAGCACACACCCTACATCCACATCGATGGCACATTAGTGCACCATGATTAATGTTGTGCTTTTCATGCCAATTGAATTCCTAACGATTAGCAACTTAATTCTGAGCTGAAACAATTACTCTTACCATTGAGAAAGTCTTGCTTCAGCTCAAGGCTCGGCATCTGGAGTACAGAAAAGCCCTCCATAGTCAGTCATGCAAGTACATCTTGTGGAATCAAAATTCAGATTTACTAGTACGCATTTTGTATGCATAATGAAGCACTGGGCATAGAAACCCATCCCTTTTCAAGACTGGTACAAAATCTGTTGGCAGGACTGAGCGCATCGCTAATTCATAGATTTCAGCAGCAGCTGGGGCATGCACACAGGCACGTTCACATTTCTGCACGAGAAAGCAGTTTGCCCTTGGTCTGTAAAGGCCTCCACAGCAACACTGGTTCTCCCTGAAGTCATTTAGATGAACCTTTCCAACTCAGTATATCTTGGTGGATGCTGCAGTGACAAAGTTGTATGTCAGAAAAATCAAACGGGTACATTTTGCTTTAGATAATTACAGAAAGAAGCAAATACTTGGCTTGCCTTCAAGTAAGTGAGGAATTTAAGACATACATCACATGATAGTTGCGTAGTTTTGGTAGATGCACAATTTAACTTGCAACCAGTAATTATACTTGTCATCTTTTATGATCAAAACACTATGCAGACAATAATTATACCACCAATCTGCCCCTGAGAAAGAGATAAACAGGCATAGCTGTTACAGGCGTTACAAGTGTGTAACCAGGGACATAACAATCTGATGACAAAAAATACTAATGGCAAAACCGAGTATTAAAATGTATGGTGTGCTCACTGTGCAAACTAGCTCAGCCAAGGGCACTGGTTGAACATCCTGCAGCACAGCAGGATGCAAGAACTACGCCTTGCCAGGCCACCACTGCTGTGACTTTGACGTGGTGATGATTACTGTATTATCATTTATATTGTGATTCAAGGAAAGCATTAATGTTGCCACACTTGCAGACACAGACTACAGTAAGCACGGCTGAGTATCACTGAACAGACGGCAGCTCTCCAGTGTTGCTCAATGTAGTATTTATAACACAATCAGAGCTGCTAACAGTGTGAGTGGAGAGTTTACTTAAGTCTCTGCAGCTATGAGACTGTCCCCAAGGCAAAGAAAGCAACGGGGGGAGTCTTTCTGCTGACTTCAGTAGCCACTGAATGAGACTCCTCTTATGCGTGATACAAAGGGCTGCTCTGACATCTGCAAGAGCCAGCAGAAAGATCTCTGTTGACTTTCAAAATATATCAGACCATTTCATCACCTACACACTGACCTACCACACAGTACAGTATTTAGACTTCCTATTCCGTGCAGACTTGTAGCTTTGCAGTGAAATGCACTCTAGCACTTCACTGGTTAAGGGATCCGAGGCTGACGGCTGTGACAGCGAGGATGCACAAAAGGAGCAAGTTATTCCAGGAGACCACTGTGGTGTCCAGGAGATGTTACTTAGAGGACTAAGTCAAGAGCTGATTCTCAGAATTAATTTTGCAAAACGAAGCAACAGTAGCTTATAATTGTAATAGATCTTGTAACTCTCAATTTCTAAATCAGTGGTTTACATTGCAGTGCCTGCAGCTGCAGGCTGAGCTCTCCCCTTTAGTTTTATCCCTTTTTGGCCTCTGCAATTACCCTCAATGCCCTATTTCTCCAAGGCAGAACCCATGTGAAGAAACCACAGCCCTGTATGTTTTCTAACGATACACACACTGGCCAAGGCCAGTTGCATCCAGACTGCTTTCCTATCCCCTGTTCTTCTTCCTCAGGCCTCTCTGCTTTTTCAACATACTTTTAACAGTGCAAAAGGAATCATAACAGCAACCATTTGGTAGGGCTTGGTAAGTGAACCAAGTTAGTGACCACCAGTAGTTCTGTAAAGGATTAACTGTAAATACACAACAATATCTACATACACTGCAAAAAGCCAATCTGCACAAAGCAGGAATCATTTCAGCTTTCAAAGACAGGAGCAGGTTTGGCAGGGAAGGAAGCTTATTTACATTATTTTTGGATGCAGATAATGAATTCAATAAACGGATTTTTGTCCTTTTGGACAAAACACAAGAGTGACTTTTTAATGACAAGACAGATCTTGAACTTGCACGACTGCAGGAGAGCCTTTAATAACAGACAAGAGTACTTTGCCAATGGTGGGATAAGGAGATTCAGTGTCTTAGCAGATGATACCTTCTGTCTTACTTCTTTAGCCACAGATTTAATTACACTGATAATGTCATGAGAAGCAGAAATCAATCATTCATTAAGCCTGCCTAAGAAATCATTCTTTTATCCCATGTATCTTGTTTCAAGATCATTTACACTTTGGTAAAAAGGCAGTTTTCTCCCTTCAGTGTCAATATTTTATACAGTAACTCACTTAACAGCCCAAGCGAAAAGTGAAGTGGGTCTCTCAAAGAGGACCAGGACACGATACTCTATGCAAGGTATGAAGGCGATGCTTGAAGACTCCACCAATCTTCCTGTGACATATCAGTGGCTGTCTGATTCAGGGATCGTAAACAGGATGCAGGGAGCAATCTGTTATGTCCCTTTCAAAAGCAAAGTTTTTCAGTGCATTTATATCTCAGTGTCCCATGACTTCAGAGTTTGTTGGAGATGAAACTGCAGGTCTTCCACGGCCTGTTTTCTAGCTCCCTGAATTTTTAATAAACACAAAACCTGGCCTGCTATTACTTTCTTGGCACACTCTTTTTCTCTTTACCAGCAAACAGATAATTTTTTTCTTTTACCTGGTTTGGTTTTACACTAGTTGCCTAAAAATAAATGAATAAATGAGAGTGTAATTTTCAGAGGGAGAAGTCTGTCTCCTACTTGTTCCTTCACTGTCTAGCTCCACCACTTTCCAATAAAGCCAGGACCGTAAACCTGCACAGTAACTCATGTAAAAATACACTTGTTTTTGTAAGATAAAAGGTAGGAACAGGAGAGGGAGACTGAGAAGAGCTGAAGTCTGAGAAGGACTGAGGTCAAGAAGGAAACTTCAGGGCTGGTGGAAATGGGGGGGAGGAATGAAAAGAACAGAGAAGTAGGTCTTGGCAAGGAGACAGCCTTATCCCCCCTGCACACAACTGCAAATTCAGCAACAGTTTACTAACCCACGTTTACATGAAGAAGAAAAAAACAGCTGCAGAGGAAGCAGCAGGATCACTCCTATCCCTACAGTGAGATACCGTCTGTGCAGTGTAACTGAGCCCCAGGAGACTGTTTGGGAGCTGGACTGACTCAGCTGTGTGCATCGTGCTCCACCATCACACTGTTAATGCAAAGCTGTCCTTGGTGTAAAACTTCCTACCAAACGTATACAACCACACATTTGTATGTGCACACTGCATTAGTTTTCAGCACTACCCCAGAGCCCCTGACTTCTCGCCAGAGTCCAAGCTCTACCTGGGCTATAAACCGCACAGAAACAGAGGCAAAAGCATCTCTGCAGACTCACAGCTGGGAGGGATCTGAGCAGAGTGCCCACGTTCTTCTGCTGAAGACTCAGATTAGCAGAGAATCGTGCACAAATGGGAGCACGCATAGCGGGGATGAGAGAAGCCTACAGATACAGGACTTACCCCCACAGTGACAGTGTGCTCATGCCTGGGAAGTGCAGCACGGAAGGGTTTGTTTCCAGGCTGTAAATATATGGCATTTAAGTGTAAGAAAGTGCACACACATGCTTTTGTAGGTCCAAAACTATTG
>VXAY01003867.1:144813-165978 GCA_013399855.1 Oxyruncus cristatus | reverse complement strand
AATTTTTTTTTTTTTTAATGGTGGCTTGGTTCTTTTAGTTGGTGGGTTGTTTTTTTTTTTAAGGGACTTCCTAATTCCAGAGGCTGGCATGTATGCTTCCTGAAACAGGAACAGGCCAGGCATCTCTGTTGCTGCAGGAGAGGGAGAGGTAGGGGAAATTTAAAGTGTCAATTTCGCACTTAACTTTGCCATTGGAAAGTGGAGAGAGGCAGAGGCCGTACTGGTGAAGCGTTAATTGCTGAGACAGAGCGGGAGACACAACTTGGGCACTAAAATCTGATCAACTAGTGGCACTTCTTACTCCCAGTGTAGGGATAATTTTAAAAATAATTGCTTAAAAATAATTGCTTAACTGGCTAGTGGAAGAGTTGTTTATTTGCCTTTACAAAATTGGCGAATTAAACCATTTCCTTGTGCTGCGTGTTTGCTGGTGTTTGTTAATACACTTGGTAAATCACTGAAGGACACAGTGGGACCTCACAGTGGGACTAAAAACAAATCCATAGGACTGCTGTGTGTTGGATCAGATGAAGATCATGTTCTTTTAATTCTGCTCTGCAAAAACTACCTAATACTAGCCACATACCCAAGTGCTCCGGTCATGGGGCTGAAACTTCAAAGTGTTTTCAGTCTAATTCTTTCACTGCAGCTGATTTTTCTTCAGGGTTTTTGGTGTCCTAGAGGACATAACATTGCATGTGGTATGAAAATGCTTAATAATTTTCAGGGCAAGCTTACTAAACTGACTTACTGCCAGCAAGCAACTGCCCTCCTAAGTAAAGTTGTGGGGAACCTGCTAGATGGTGCTGTTCGATTTAAATACACGTTGCCTCTCATTCCTAACTAACAGCTGGAAATGTGGATTCTTCGTAGATTATTTTATGCAAAACACTGGAATGGTTTGTTTTTACATCATGGACTTGACAGATAAGAAGCTTCACGGTAGCATCTACTTAAAAGTGAACACAGCTGGGAATTCAGAAACATCCTCTTCCCCCCTTTTCCTTTAGCGAAACAAACAAAAGAAAAGATAAAAAAAGCTTTAAGACTTGGTTTATGATGTTGAATACCATTATATAGTCAACATTTCAGATTTTTATTGTATTACATCTATTAAAGTTGCTTCTTAATAGGTCAGATCACATCCTGGCTATTTCCATATGCTTTCTTTCTGACATCAAAAAAGCTATGATTGCATTTTTTCCCCTCTTACTACAGTTTTACAGCCATGCAGTTCTTGTCCCAAGGTAGTTCGTGAATTTTTGCTGTGCTCAAAAAAAAGGTTACCTTCCAAGTAATATCTCTGCAAAAATACAGTGCAGACTTCTGCATGAGATTGTATTTATTTGTAAACCACAGAGAAAAATATGTATGTTTGACTGATTCATTAAGTACTTATTTAATCAAGAAGAGAGGGATTATAATTATGTTTAATTTCAAAGTTTTTTAGAACAGAATATACAACTTAAGGCTAGTGTGTCTCCTCAAGCTTATAGGTATCTAAAATTTGTAGGCAGTAACGTATCTCCAAAATACATTTACAATAACTAAGGAAATAATTTTTTAAAAATACTACACTCCCTCAGGTTTTGTGGGGCCTGATTGCGTGGAACATGTTTATTCCCCATGAGGATGTGTGCCAGTGACAGGACTAGGGTGTGAAAAGAGTATTTATCAAGTGTGGAAAAGATGAGTGTTGTTCAGATGTTGTTTGCAATATTTGTTGTGATGTGTTTTACAGAACAATCCAGTGCCAAGTACGTTTTGTAGTATGTACAACTCACTGTATTCTGCTTTTAGTGTTTATGTCCTTTGAGGTTATGTAATTGCCAATAAAATGAACCAAGTTTTGCCAGTCATTTATAGTAGCCCTTGGCAAACTCTGAGTTCCAAAATGGCATTTGTTTTATGGTCTTTCTCTTTGTCCCTTCTGCTTGGTCTCTGGGGTAGATTGTCTGTATTATGTAGCTTAACAACACATGTGAAGTGTGGGTAGATGAATTTAGGGAAAAAAAAAAAACCCTAATTTTTGCCAGGGGGGTACAGCCACAGCACAGTTGGGGAGCACGAGAAATGAGGGCACACGATACCTGTGAGGTAAAGATAAAGAGACAAAAATCACAAGAGTCGTTGTTCCTCTTCCTCTCATTGAATGCCTTAATTTTGGGCTCAGGTCTCCCTGTTGCATAAACGATGGAATAGTTGTGTTAAACAGTAGTTCTTCAGCACTATGAGGGTGCCGTATAAGACCCGTCTACATTGTCAAAGGAAAAAAGCCCTAGAAGTTTTCTACACATCATCTTTTGTTATCTCTTCACAACAACTGGATATACTTTTTTATTTTTATTTTTTGTGCTTATTTTTTAAAATGGGACTGTTTCAGGTTAGGAGCTTGGACCTACTGACATTTCATTGGATGGTAAACTTCTCTGTAAACTTCTTATCTTGGAGAAAGGAGGACCAGACCTTACATTTGCTAATGAAACTCTCTATTTATATATAAGTAATTTTTTAATTTGAAAACATATGCAGAAAAGTAGTTGAAAGGAACATGAAGAGCAAAACTAAGTTTTGACTGGATTCTGTGCTTTACGTTGTCTTGATCTTCCAGTGATCTTCTAAACTAGTTCTTTTCCCAGGATACCCTTAACTTTATTGGGGCTGAGCAGATTTTGGTTAAAAAATAAAAGGATGACTAGAGACTGGGATTTAATTGGTTATAAAAGGAGGTGTGATCAAAATGTTGGTTCTTCTCAGATCTATTTTGGGTGGTTGGCTATTCAGACGTACAGCTCCTTCATATGAGTGTTGTTGGGGGGGGGTGTTCATGTTTTTTGTTTTGTTTTTTTTGTTGTGCTTTTTTGTTTGTTTAGTTGGTTGGTTGGGGTTTTTTGATTTTTTTTTTTTGGTTGTTTTTGGTTTCTTGTTTGTTTGGGTGTTTTTGTTTTTTTTTTTTCCCCCCTTCAGATTGGGAAAGACTGCGTTTCGTGAGTTTACATAGTTAAGTTACTTTTTTCCAACTAATGTTTGTAGGCTACAAAAAAAAAGTAAGGTACAGATAAAAATTAAGTGATAAATCTGTTGCTCTTCTCTAGGAAATGGTGAGCATCAGCTTCAGATGGTAAAAGATACATTATCTCTTTCCCCCCACTACCCTTTGAAAACAAGCTGGTAGGTTAATCCAACCTGTTTTAGAAAGTTTAGATTTGACATTTATACAATGAATTCACCCATCGAGTCTAACTTGTAAAAGTTGCAGTTGTACTGCTCAGGGAGTCTATGAACAGAACACTTCTTGTCGTTTTAGAGGAATATACTTTTTAATGAAGTGCACAGAAGGGAACTTTCTGGAAATAGTAACTATTTGTCAGTATTTATTGTTGACCATAGTGCTTCAGGGGCTCCCTTACACTGCACAGGTGTCTTGGGCAGCGCGTGAAGGTGTTTCAGATAATGTGTGTGCTGCAGTTCAGACCACTGACAATAACAACCTTTGCCATGGAGATCAAACAGTATGCAGAAACGATTAATTTTGCTTAAATATTAAGGTAGTCAAAGAAGATTTTCATAACTTTGCTGAACTTGCACTGTTTGGGGGGAAAATTTATAATGGCATACCTAAGCCTTGTGCCGGTTTATTTAATGTGTGTGTTAAAGTTCCACAGAAATGAGGATCACTTTGAGAATTAGGCAGAGAAAAAACCGTGTTTCCCAATGTTTTAAAAGTTTTTGCAACTTCTACCATGTGCCCCTCTCCTTGAAGTGTAGTTGAAAAAGGATGAGGGATTTGATTCCAGGGTGTCTTTCTCCCATTTGCATGACAAAGCATCTGTATTTAGCCAGGATACAAGCCTTTTCAAAAAGATGCATTTGCATATGCTTAGGGCTTACTAACTGTAATCTCTTAATATTTCATCTTTCCTGAGAGTGCAGCAGATACCAGGATCAGAGGGGAGAAAAACTTGCGAGTGGGCAGATACTGGGATTACAGGGGAGAAAAACTGGGACTGGGTAGATACTGGGATCAGAGGGAAGAAAAATTGGGACTGGGCAGATCCCGAGGTCAGAGGGGAGAAGTATTAGGAGTGGGCAGATCCTGGGACTAGGTGTGCTGGTGGTAAGGAAAGTGTAAATATGAGCAGTTGGAAGCTGCAGCTGTGAAATACCAGGACACAGAGATAACCGGGGCTGGCTCCTGAAGGAGGATGGAGGAAGCCAGGGTGGAAATGGCCAGTCTGGAGAGAGGAGACAAAGAATTGCTCCCTAAGGGAACTGGCATTAGGTTCGGAGATCTGGGTGGGGGCTGGTGCATCCAGAGAAGGGAAGCAGACCTGGTGCAGACCTGGTGCAGAGTAGGGAGCAGAGCCAGGACAGCAAAGGAGGCAGGTCAGGAAGTGGAGGGTTTTTGTTAAATTAGGAGGAACATTCTGTCCCTCCAGGTACTGGAAAATGACCGTTCCTTTGCTTCTCCTGGGAGACAGAGTGGTAAATTTCTTATCTTCAAGGCAAAACCTACCAACACCTATGAAATACTGACTGACCATGGTAGTCCTGAAATCTGCAGCTCAGAGATGTCAGAGCTGAGGAGGGAAGGATGGGATTTGCCATTCAAAATCAGCTGGAACAGTGTGTCTCTGTGTCTGAGTGCAGTGTCTGGGTGCTGTGCTTGCATTCCCAATAAGATTCTCTTGGAAAATGCGGGTATATACCAAGCGCTGTTCTCACTTTGCCCTCATTTGCATGTTCACTGAATTTTTTTTTCATCTGGAAAAAAAACCCACACCAACTCGAGGGGGGGTTTATTGTGGAGAAAAGAGCATTGTTTTCATAATGAGTAGCTATTTGATAATTTGCTATTTCACTGTCGTGCAGTAGGTGCCTTATGGCTGACTTGCTGTTTTATAATCCTGCTGTTCCTACATGAGGAATATGTTGTTTCTTTGGTGCCCAGCACCACAGTGTCTGAGCTTCACCTTTAAAAATACTGCCCAACAACCAATTTTAGAATTGGCACTAAAGTGCAAAAAGTGAAAGGCAAAACCAGTTCTCGATTATTGGGTGCCCAATTTGAGCTCTGTAGCCCTGATTTTTTTTTTTTTTTATTAAGAATATCACTTAAACCAGAAGTCCATATTTACAAGTTCCAGCTTCTCTCTTGGCACTAGTTCTAAGGAAAAGATGCTAAAGGAACTTAAATGTTGTAATTTTTCTTGCCGTGTTTCTGTTGGACATAGTGGAAATTGGAAAATACACTCTAAAGTTATCCAGGGTGAACAGTTCATATTTACCTGCAGCACAATCTCACCAACCTGCTATGCTTAGGAAGGGAGACTTACGAATACATGATTGTGTGATTCAGGGTGTCACTGTAATGGGGTAGAGCCACTCCTTGAGAGGGTCACAGTCCTGCACAGCCTCAGGTGATGCTCTGAAAGACCAGGAATCAGGAACTGATCAAAACACCACCTTTTAAGTTTTCTGCTAAAGCTTCTCTTTAAAGCTCCTCCCTTAAAGCACCATCAAGAACACAACCAGGTTTTTCTCCATGAATGTACAGTAGCTGCATCTTCAGGGCCTTCCAACTGTGTTGCTTGGGGTTGGGAGCAGTTGTTCCCTGCCTTTTTTGGTGTACAAACAGTCCAGGTTAAGTCACAGCTGAAGTTTTTTTATTCCTGGTGTCTGCTGAGTTAAACCACAGACGCCTGAGTCCAAGTTGTTTAGGCAGTGATCAGGTGGTGTTTCAAATCCTGAGAGAAAATCTTCCTCAGATAGCAACAAACAATTCAGAAATCTTGACGACCTGTGTCCATGCTTCTCTAGTCTGTAGGGTATTTCTCACTTCCAGGCCCAGGATGGTAACAGGTGAGAACATAAAATGTCACATTCTGAAAAACGGAAAGATGGGACTAAGTCAAGACCATTGTGTCTCAGCTTTTCTCTTTCCAGCTTCATCAGATATAAAAATACTCTGAAAATTTTTGTCGTGGGTCGTTTTTTCCCCCTCTTCAAACCCTCTATGATTCTTGCCTCCGGAGCATTTTTATTTTGTCTCCATATTATTAATAGCATGTCCAGAGCCTGGAATGGAGCAGAATGAAATAATTACCTCTCTTTTGAGATAAAACATATATAAACCAGTGCTGATAATACTCCCTGGAGCACTTGCCTGTTTATTATTCTTGGATTTGTTTGTTTGTTTGTTTGTTTGGGGGTTTTGTTGTTGGTTTCTTGTTTGTTTGTTTTGTTGTTGTTGTTTGGTTTGGTTTGGTGTTTTAAATAATCCATTTTGCAGTCCACATGCCCTCCAGGTTCTTTTTACAACACAGCTGCCTAGCCAATAATTCCCTATTTCATATTTGTATATTTGATTTCTTATTCCTGAGCACAGTACTCTACATTTGCCTGTATTGAATTTTGTCTTATTAACATTGCTTATTCTTTTTGTGTCTTGTGAAGGTCTTATAATCTTTACTGCTTTATCATGTACACTTTTGTGTTTCTACATACGACTCATTAATGAAAGTATTTTAGTGGAATTGGCTCAAGGTAGCAAGAACTTTCTTGAACCATTGTGTCGTTTGTAGAAACATTCTGTTAATGACTCTTGCATTATTTATTTCATGTGATTGTACACTGTATTTTCATTTCATGAAGATGTTAGTAGATGGCATGTGATAGGCTAACAGTCAAAACTCTTAATAGGTTAACTTTCCCCGAGTGTTCCTCCTTACCTGTTGCACAATCTCCCAACTGAATCTGAGCTGAAACCAATCACACTTTTTTCCCCCACCTTGTTTTCTGTGCACATATCAATTAGGAAATGACAAATTGGGAAAATCCAGATTTCAAAAATCACATTTCTGATGGCAGGTACAGTTTGTCAGATGTGGTTGTGGATGGTGAGGGTTGTTTGGCTCCTCTGTGCATTGAATTCATGGGCTGCTCCACCCCATCGTTTTAGGCTTTAGGTCTGCCTTTGGGCTTGTCTTTTGATGTTTTTTTTGGTTTAAGTTTCTATGGGTCTGGTTGAAGTACAACCCTTGATGTTAAGCCTAAACTCTTGATAGGATTGATCAGGCCTAAGTAGCCAATGAAACTGCTGGTTTGCTATTTAGGCTTGACTATTTTGTTTCCTGTGTCCCATTCCTAAATAAAATACTGTCTTTGAAAGAGAAATTTCAGTCTTGAAGAAGAAATTAGGAAGTTACTGATTACATAGTGTCCCATGTTTTGTATTAATTTTCATTTTATTTCCAATGGCTCTGATTTTTGGGAGAAATTTCACGTTGAAACAAACCCCCAACCCCCTATAATTTTTACAGAAGGAAGTCAGTGTTCTGAAAATACAGAAGCAGTTGGTAATCAGTGGTAATAAGTAGTCAATATATATAAACTCGAGTGCATGCAATTTTTTTTAATATGGATTTTGATAGTATATTGTTACCAGCAGATGCATTTTTGTATTGATCTAATGAGTTTGGAAAAGTTAATAAGAGTGTTCCACTGTTGGAATTAAATGCTTTTGCAGCTAGTTAGAGGAAGGTAAAATGCTATCTCTGTTTTCTGTGATAAACAGCTTAATGCTTACAAAAAAGTGTCAGTCTTGAAAATCATTTTTATAGTTCAAAAAAAATTCCAACAACATTAGTGGCAAACTGAGGTAGCCTGTGTTGGGCTTTCCCTGGGAGGGAAAGGCCAGCTCTGAGGAATATACTTGAGTGCAGGAATGGAACTATGTACACGAAGTTCCTTAATAAATATTTTACTCTAGACAGTGTTGGGACAGAATACATCATGGGCTGACAGGCTGCAGGATTGTGTCATTAATGCAGTGATTTATGAGGCTGGAATTGAAGATGCCACCTGATGCTCCTGCCTTGAAGCATTTGATAAAACAAAGCCCTTTGATTTCTCCATGCTAAATACTCTGTTTATCTTCTTCTCCCAACTGACCCGCAAAGGGTGGGGTCCAGTCTTTCATGGCTCCAGTTGCTCCTGTTATGTCAGCCCTTCAATTGAGGTGGTGGTGGGGAGTTGTAGGGGGGTTTTGTGTGGTTGGAGTGTGGATGAGTTACCAGAATTTCTTCAGGTGTATCGAGAATAATGAAGCTCTCTTGCCAAATCTGAAACTGCCCTGGAAATGAAGGTTACAACTCCCATTGTCTGTCTCTTCAACTGTTTGATTCCTTAAGTTACCACTAAAACCCTTCTAAATCATTGTACCCTATTTAATATTCCTTGACTGTGAATCTGGAGAGGATATATACATGTGGAGATGATACTAAAAAAACCTATAGGCATATATCCCAGCCTGAGGAATTAAGTTTGGTTTTCCCATGTGTTTATATAATAAACACAAAATAATACAAATGAAAGTTGATTTTCTGTGTTGGAATGGAAGTATGTGATCAACAAATAAACACCCAGAGCTTGCACACAGGATTGTTTGTTCAAAGTACACAAAGCTGTGAAGCATAAAGGAGAGTTTCTGATCAGAAGATGAAGAGCAGTGTTGGAAATATGGAAATGTGCCTCTGGTAATGGTAATGGGCTTGACAAGCAGATCTGAGAGGTGCAACACACTGGTGTTCCTGACTTCTGCTGCAGCTCCTCAAATGCAATGTCACTTCCTATTTTACTATCTGCACATCTGATTCTTTATAAAATAAAGATGTTTACTCATAAAGACAAAAAACTGTAGATATGTGCAATTTCAAGCCTAGTTATATGTACTTTAAAATATTTTTAGAAATAAGTTATTATGATGCAGCAAAACCAAACAAACACCTCCCTCCCACCCCCAAATAAAACTGTGTTTTATGCTTCAAAAGTGCAAGACTTAAATAATTTGTCCAGCTGTAGCTGGGGAACATGAAACAAGTGATTGAAAAAAATTATTTTGTATGATTTCACAGAACATCTTAAATAGATGGTTAGAAAGAAAAGCAGACTGGAGCACTGGATGCAGGTGTTTTCCTATTAATTCTAGTAATCGAGAAAATTATTTATTATTTTTTCTGAGTATTCCCCAAACAGACCTGTATCTCTGTAGTTAATTATTCGAAATTAGAGAAAAAAAAGAAAGATTGGAGTTGCTTGGTATCAGCCTCCAATTCTGTGTGGGATTACTCATTTGGAAAAAAATAAGGGGTTAATAGAAGAAGCTTTTCTTGTCATAAAACCATAAATATTTTTCCTGTAAAACAATGTAAGGGGATTGAACAGTCTTTCACTCATATCACTGTCTAATAAAGCTGTTATGAAATACTTCAGAAAGGTCAAAAAAGGGCTCAGTGGTTTTAGTATTTAGACTGTGAGCCAAAGAAATGCATTTGAAAACCTAGGGTCATACCTACATTGTGGGTGTACCTGTTCCATATTCCACAAAGAAGGTTGTGCAGAAGGGGCTGGGGATGATAATCTGTTTAATTTCTCTTTGCACAGTGTGTACATTCAGTAGACAAAGCACAATTAGAGGGGCTCTGGTATAGTGTGTTTTTACTCAGAGAGCTTTGCCTTGTGTGAGTAGTTGTGGGCTTGTAGTGCTCTGCACAAACGTTGGAAATCCTCAGTAATTCAGGACACAAGTGAAAAACTGAAGAGGTAAATGAAGGGAAACTGACCTGTGACAACGTCCTATATGCCTTCACACTTTTTTTTGTAGAATTCCGGTGTTGTAAAGGGAGCCAAGAAATTACATTGAAGAGACCATTAGTGGAATTTGGTAAAGTAGTTGCTGTGTATTCTACAGCATCAAACTGGGAATGTTTTTGTGTTCTTCCTGCAGTTGTGATTCAGTTGTGGTTATCAGCTAAATTTAAGGCCAGTTCTCTGTACGTTGCTTTTAAGCATGCCCGCAACTTCCTTGGAACTTTTTGTTTTCCAGTATAGTAGCATACTTTAACTATTAACATACAGAAGAAAGGTGACCATTATGTTCTCCCAGCAGTGATTATTTTCACTGTGTTGTCTGCATGTGTGTTTTTATGTATATGTTTGGGTAGATCCATGTATATAACTTGGAAGGAAGGGTAGAACAGGCAAGTGGGCATCACCTGCATGTGTTGAAGCACAGAAGCAAGTTGATAAAAAAAAAAACAACCCAAAATAAACAACAAATAGTTTTGATTCAAAAATGGAATAAAATTAGAAGAGGCATTCTCAGAGTTCGTAGACTGTTCTCTTGGTCCACTGTTGAGCTTTTTCAGTGTCACTGTTACACCCTTGTCCTGTTGGTGTGGAAATGTGAAATTTACTTTGTCCTACCTGTTTGTTGTGTAATAACTGTAGTTACCTCACCAAAGCTGATTTTATATTCAACACCTGCATTAACTTCTCTTTAGGAGCACCCAACAACCAAACTTCTTAAAGCAAGTGTCAATGTCAGTGAAAGCATCTGAAAACAGCAAAAGTAGCCCATATGTGTTATTTGTTTCTGGCTAGGAATGTTCTACTCCTCTAGTGCTTATCTGGTAAAGCAAGCTTTTGATTCCTCCAAAAAGCTTCCATCCATGTTTCTCCCTGGGTAAAAACCCTAGCCATTAACACAAGATAACCCCAAAAAAGAATTTTTTCTTCCCTTTTGGCAGCCCAAGTGACCTGAAAAAGCTTTTGTGTCCCAAGGGTTTATCCCTTTTTGGATTGCCTGGTTTTGGCTTGTTTGGTTTTTTTTCCCCCCAGCTCTTTTGGGCCGAGGGAATGACAGAACCCCACTGTCTGGTTCCATTCTTGGGGGAATTCTGAAAGCAACGTGAAAAAAACAGGATGAAGTACATGGTTCTGTTCTGTTTTCTACCTCATTTTCTACCTGATGGGGCTGGAAGTAGAGAACTGGTGCTTTGGGAAAGGTGAGGTATGGATATGGGGAACTGGGTCATGTAAATGCAGTGGGACCTCTGCTCTTGAACTAACCAGCAGGTATTTTAGTGAAACATAAACATTTGAAGAGGACAGACCACTTTCTGAAACAATACAGAAACGGTCTTAAGTATTAAGGTGTGTTTAAACTCTCTTTGCCCCACAGCCTTGTGGCTGTAATGATAACAAGATAAAGATTCTGTGTGTTCTACACTAACACATGATGTGCCTGGATACTCTGAGGGGCTCCTTCGTCCAGTCTTACTGACTCCTCTTCCTTCAATTCATTGTTTAGCACAGGGAGCTTTCCAGCTTGTTTTCATTCAAAATGTAAAATTGAAAGGTGAGTAGTATAACTTGGTAGAAAAAGATCATTCAGTGATGTGATATAATCCATTAGTTATGCTGTGACATTCCTCAGTGAGGATGTTGAGGTGTCCTTACACAGTACTCAAGTTTTTTTTTGTTTACATTCAAAGATTCAAATCCCAGTAAACTGTCATTTTCCAGCCCACTCTTAATATTCTGTATTTGTAGTCTAGAGTCCAAGAATGTTTTTACCTGAAATGACTGGGATATGAGTATTTCCTTGTGGCAGAGTTTTTCTATATTTTTTTATTTATGTCACAGTTTGTAAAATTAAGTAAATTTCATTGATCTCTTGGGCATTCATGTAAGCGATATTCAACTACAGTATTCCTGGTATTCCCCTTTCTTCAGTATTCTCTTTCTTTTCTGGGCCTTTATTCCCCCGAATAATGGAGATTTTGGTGGACAGAAGCATCCTAGCCTTCTGTTGGATGCTGTATGGAAGGAGGTGCTTGAGTTGGTTCTAAAAGGTTCAAACCCTTTTGGGTGTCTCTGATGTATGGCCCAACGTGATGTACAAATATCAGTTACGTGATTAGGAGATGGTGAGACTGTGTGAATATGCTTTAGCAAGAGCATTGCTCTTTATGCGGTTCCTCCAGCATTTTAAGAATTTTCCATCCAAAATGAAGCAGTGGGATGTTGTGGTCCCCTATTGTACCATTTTTTGCTGGTTTAGTTGTCCTAAATCATCATGGTTACCGTGTTTCTTCTATAGTTGAGACAGGACAACCCTGCTGATCTCCTTTGCTTTGCTCAGTGTGGGAGGCTGTTAAATGTAGGTGGTTTGGGCTTGCTTTCAGATACCCTTCCTGGCTCCCAAAAAAATGTGAATGATGTGCATGTGTCTGCTTGCAAACCAAAACAAAGCTGGCTGATCTAGTTCTGGCTTTTCTCATTTGACTACGCAAAGGTAAGTTTGAGAACTAAAAAATACAGCCCAGGTGTGGAAATCTTGATGTCCAAGAAGTGAATTTAAAATATCCATAGCATTGCAGACCTGCAGTAGGTGTCAGCAGCCTTCTGGAGGAGCATCCCAGTAACCTGAAGGCTCCAGGAGCAATCATTTACTCAGTTTGGTCTTATACCTGTCTCTGCAGACCCTCAAGAGCCACAGGTCGTCCTTCAGGGCAGGAGTGGAGTCTGTATTAAAGAGCACTCAGTGGTATGGGGGGCTAGGCATTGCTGTTCTCCCACCAGGACTTAACGGTTGGATTTGGATCCCTGTTCCCCCTCCCCTCTTTCCAGTGTGTGCTGCATGTTGAAAGGGGTGAGTCACCTCTTTTATTATGTTTTGAATACTTTCCTCCCAAATGTAGTTTTATTTTCTGCAGGGAAAGGAGAGAATTTGTGCTGTCCTGGTTCCTTATTTTTATCAGAGCTCTTGCTAACAACTTCCAGCTGAGGGAGTTCTTGGTATTTTTAGCCTGAGATATTTTGCTATTTGAGCCTCTTTACGTGTTTTCCCCCGATATACATTAACTGGAGTGGGGGGATGGTTCTTGTAGGTTAATGTATTCACAAGCATGCTTGTCAAATTGCCCACACTTACTCCCAGGAATCTGAACACTTCTGGAATTGGGGGGGAAGTTTGATTTCTGGTCTGAGGTGTTTGATTCAGCTTCATTACTCCATTCCCTGACTGATACTGTTCTCACTGAATCTCCTTTTATATTTTAGGAGGGGTTTGAATTAAAAAGTATATGTAATTGATATGCTACTTAAAAACAAATAAATAAACTGAAATGCAGAGAATCGTAAAATGGAATATTGCATTACTAAATATAATTTCTTTAAAATCTCTTTGTTCTTTTTTTTTTTAACAAGCAGCAGAATCCCAAGTCTTATTACTAATGTTACTGTTTTGTGGGTTGTCTGGCTTACGGTCTGATAAAGTTCTTTGATATTGCAAATACTTGATGGCACATCTTGTGTACACAGCATTTTCAAGTTTCCGAATAACCTTACCCTTCCATGAAACCCATATGAACATTACTTTGAAACAAAATACTAAACATCATTCTCTTTGACTTTCTGCCTTGAAGAACCATTTCAGCATGTTTAGGCATGATTTCACAGATCTCACTATCATCAGTTCTTTTTCCTTTTTCTAACAAAGTTTCAGACTGAAGATGAAAAGTTACAGTGAAATGTGGTGATTCCAGTAACTACTCCAGCATTGTCTCTCTAGGATTGGGGAGGTGGCGGGGTGAGAGGGGCATATAGTGGAAATCATGCGCAGTTTACATTGAGGATTAAATGGCATTTGCTGTAGAGTATAAACTGTCCATACAGCATTTTCGCTGTGTCCCCTCCAGATGTGACAATGCGTTACATTTCTCTGCTCCTACCCCCTTAACTCCCTGCTCTGCAGAGCGAGGAGGTGACTGTGCCATCTCTGTGCAGAGTCTTTGTCTGAGTGCTCTGGTTTCCAGCCTGGACTGTGGCAGAAGTTGGAGCGTCTTGGAGGCTGCCAGCAACCACCGGGATGGATCCTATTAATTGGAACCAGCTGGATACAAGTATGTGTTGGCAGGTCTGCAGCAGCTCTCCACCACCCAACTGTAAATGTATATGTACATGTCAGTCTCTGCCTCATGATGAGTGATGCTGCTGAGAAGCTGTGGAGCAACATTACCACCTCAAGAATGCTGTCTGGTCTGTGTTAGGGCTTCTCAGTGGGACTGAAGGATTAACTGAGTACTAATCTTAAGCTTCTTAACACTTAGTGAGAAGTCAGAATTTCATTACTTTTAATTGTTTTGTAACAGGCTAATATAATTACACTGTTGGCATCTTGGATGGGATTTTCTTTACCTTTTTTTCTTTGCAAATCCAGCCCTAATAAAGTTTTTTTATTTCACCGACTGAATTTCCTGTACAACTTGTTTTAAACTGCTGTGTGCGTTTCAGGGATCCTAAATAAACTGAGCAGCTGACTTATTATTTTTGCCATTCATACAACTAATTTTTCCAGTGGTCCTTGAACATAAAAAGTTCAGCAAAGTCCTTGGAGGAAAGGGAGATGTTGCAGAGAAGCTGCACAGAGTGACTTCAACTCAGTGTACAAAAAGTTTACTAGTCTTGTTGCAAGCTTATCTCTTAAATCTCTTTATTCTAATAACGACCAAGGCCAATTCGTGCTTTGCTGATGAGATACGACAAGATCACCGTCCATGTGATTTCATTTGTTGTATTCATGGCAGCCCTAGGGAGGGAAATAACTGGAGCAGGAATGAAGCTTTGCTCTCCTACAGAGCTCTAGAGCAACTTGGGCACTCTGAAACAGCAGAGATTTTAAACAGATAAAATGTATTTATGTAAAATGCACAGTTACATGGGAGCATCAACCTGACTCTTCAGCCCAGGTGGGATAAAAGGGAGATAAATATCCCTCCACGTACAGGTGGAGCAGCTGAGCTGGAATCTGGGAAACTGTGAGTGCTTTGTCAAAGCAGTTATCAAGCAATTCCTGATAATCTTCATCTCCAGGTTACTGGGTTTAAAATACAGTCCTGATGTTGTAAAGTTTGCACCTGCCCATTGTTCACCTTGGACCAAGTGTGAAAAGCACCTCAGGGGGCTGATCTTCTCCTTCTCACCTGAAAGGTCACAGAATGCATGTGAAAGGGAAATGCATCAGCCTGAAGAGCTTCCTATTGGCTCTGAAAAGTTGTTTTTAGAATTAGCACAAAAATACTTGTAATAGAAGCATTCGGGGAACATGTTCCCAGTTTAGGATAGTGTATACTGAATGCTTAAGTTTGAGATTGAAGTCAGAATCAGTAATTTGGGGGTTCAATTACACGATTTTTTAATTTGTTTGGGTTTTTTGTTTGTTTAATTTTTATTTGTGTGTGTGTTAGCTTGATTTGAGAATGGTGATGCCACCTTTGCATGTCATCTGTGTCATGTTCAAATCCACTCAAGTTTTACAGTCCATCTATGCATGTGATACATTCTGTTTGAACAGTGCAGGTATATCAAATCTGTAACAGAGATTAGTAACTTTCTAAAACAAACAAATCACATACTTTGTGAGCATTTCTTGCGGGAACAGATGATACATCTTGAAATGAGAAGTGATAGTATTCCTGCATCTGTTCTACTGTTTTAAATGAAGTTCTTTTAGGGGCTTTTGAATGAAAAGATTGGAAAAGCTTGTTCTGGTCTGAGGTGAATGATGAAAAATTTCAGCCTCTAGATAACCTTTATTCTTGCTTTCCTTGTAATTATTTGAATAATGTTGTCTAAGGGTGAATATAAAAATAAATTTTTAGTCCTTGTATTCTCCTTTCAAAGAAAAAATATAGTATTTCAGTGGTTTAATGAAATTGTCACTGTAAAAGTGTGGTCACACAAAAGTGTGATCAAACAGAAGAGCAACAAATGTTGCCTTTTTGAATCTGATGTGAGGTTTTCACAAACAAGCAATGGCTTATTTTTCTAAATATCAATAGGTAAAATTACTAAAATAGTCAGGGATACTGAAAAAAGTTTTCTCTGATTTAATAAGTGGCCCTCCCAATGAAATGAAGCAGTGGGAATGATTTTTTTTTTTTTTGCGTGCTTACATTTTCAAGTGTTATACTGAAAATTAACAAATGAAATGTAAGTCTTGGCTTCCTGAGGAATATTTGAGCCCAGTACTGATGTTCCCAGCAGGTCTGGAAGGGAGATGAGGCAGGGTGAGCTCCCCTTCTACAGGATCCTAAGTCTTTGGGATTTGCTTTCTGTGGAGCAGCTGTGGTCCCTCCTGCTTCTGGGTGAGCAGCATTCACCAGTTAACTGGAGTGGAACAAACTACCCTTCCAAAAATACAGCAAAAGAAACATGGGATCCTGGTGATAACAGCCAGGATTTGTCTTTCTCTGCCCCCCGCCCAGTGCTGTCTGTGTGTGGAGATGGGGTTTTGTGGTGTGGGCTTTGTGAGTAGATACTGCTTCCCCGTTGTTGGCCATAAGGGATCTGATTGGTAAAAGGTTTGGTGGTTTGGTTTTTTTGTGGTTGTTAGGAGGTCTTGGTAAAAGTCCTAACAGAAGGTAAGCACTGTGACTTTGCTCACCATCAGTCCCAAAACTCTCACAGGGCCTAAGTTCAGTCTAATGGTTGATGCCCTTAACAAGCTACTTTGGAAAAAAAATATTTTATTAAGAATTATCCTTCTGTTCTGCGTCTGTTGCACCTACAGGGAGAGTTAGGGAAATTGCAGGATTTCCATTAGAAATAGGTTATAAAGGTAGGCTGTGTGGAGCACAGACTTCTTTTACTTTCACTGTAGTAAGACCTGAGTATGTCCAGCTACTCCCTTTCCCCCTCGTGCTGCTCCCTGTTTTCCACATGTTTGGGGATGAGTTTCCACATGTTTGGGGATGAGCGGAGACGACAGGCTGACAGAAAGCACTGTAGGGATTAACATGTTTCCAGGTTCCTCTCTCCATCTGTTGCAGTTTCATGCCTGATGCAGTTAGAGGTTTACCTGCCTCCTGTCCCTCATATGCTTTTCAAGGGCATTTCATTTCAGGTTTTTTCCTCATTTTCATTGAGACATAGCTGAGTCCCTGGGTTTGGGTTTCAGCCCCTTTACTGTGGTTATCACAGTAAGGCTTGTGCTCTCCTGGAGAGAGGGAGCAATGAGAAACAGCTGAGTAGCCACCTTCTGAAAAGCAAGGGAGTTATTCAGGTCAGAAGCTCTGCAAAGGGAACATTTTTGTAAGGGAACAATATTGAGGAATAATGAGCAGTTTTTAACTGTGCTGGTCTTGCCACAGTTGTCTTCAGTTTCCCACTGAATTTTACAGATCTTTATCTCAGGCTTGCTTTCTCATTTTTTATTCCCATTCCCCCCTCTGCCCACCACATATGATTGTTGTTTTGTAGTCTAAGGACACCTTCAAAGCTGATCTCCAAAGAATTAGATACCAGCATAAGAGTCCTGAAAGAGTTATATTCATCATTCTGAAGGGTGCTTAAGACCTTTTTAGTGACTCCACATTCCAGATGGACTTGGCTTGGTGACTGAGCAGTAGAAAGGTTAAGTCACCTGTACAGACATGGTCATCCATTACAATACTCTGCAGTGTTTTCCTCCCTAGAAAGAGACCAGAAGATGCTGGTGGTGTTGGAAGTTCCTTGCACCCCGGGGTTGTTTCCTGTTAACCACTGTGTTCACTCTGCAAATTCCCACCTGGTACCTCCATCCATCCAGCTTAGGCTGTCTTGAACCAGGGATTTTGAGTGCCACCTAATTTGTGTCATGCTGGGGTTATTTCCTCAGAAAGTGTAATTCCTAATGATTTCTCTTACCTGGATGTACATGGTTATTGCCTCCTATGTTTGCACAGTTTCCTTTTTCCTCACATACCTTAAAAAGCAGCGATTAGTCTGTCTTCAATTTATGAACTTCTTTTCTCTTATTCAAATAACGTAGTTGTTCCTTTGTCAACTTTCCTGCGAGCATCCTAGGGCAAGAACTTGTTGGGTGTGTTTTTCTGTTTGTGCTTTCGTGTTGAGATGCCACATAGAATGCATAATTTCTGTGTGAAAAGGACGTTTTATTATTAAGGATAGACATTTTTTTCATATGTACAAAGAGCAGCCTTGACCGTGATTTATATTTCTCATTGACTTAAAATAGATGAATAGTTTTGAACTGCATGAGTTAATTCTACACTATGAGCCTTTGTTTTTTTGTGCATTTTATGTTTTCCTGGTGCAATGTCTCTTTCCTGAATGGATGTAGACTGCTGGGATTAAGGAGTTAAAGAGGCTGTGCTGTGTTACCCGTGGTTGGAAATTTTTTTGCATATGGTCTTACTTGCAGTTGGATGTTTGTTCTCCTGAATATGCTTTCAGAGTTGAACAGCGCAGGTGACATGTGTTGCACCACTGATGCTTGGGGTTGATGCTCCTTGTGATGTTCCGAAAAGATCTGTTCCATAAGGATAATTCTGATTTTAATCAGAAAAATATTTAAACAGTGTTACAAATCTGTGGTTACTCACTGAGTTGGAGAAAAATCCCAGGGAAAGGAAGTGCAAACAGCAGACTGGAAAACCTGTGGAAGTGCTGTTCCTTGTATCTTGCTATTAAGTAACTTTTCTTGTTTTTTGCTGAAAGAATTTGCGTTAAATTTAGTGCAGCTCTCATGTGAAAGGAATTAACATATATAGAAAAAGTCAGAAGGAGTCACAAAATGCCTTATACATACTAAAACTATTAACTGATTTTCATACTAAAAATATAAAGAACAACAACCACTCTGAAAGAGAAGATTGACACTCAGTTAACAGTCAGTATTATTTCCAAAGTCAGAAACCTAGAGCAGCAAAATACACAGTTTTCCTAAAATTTTCACTCCCATTTGGGCAAGCAGGACACCATAGACAGCCTTGGCTGAGGTATCTTGTTAAAAAAAAGTACTTACTAAGACACTCCAAGGTGAAAAGCTAAACTTATCCAACAGTTGCATGACAAAAGTACAAAAACCTTCTTCTATTTCACCTGAACATGACTTTTAGTCTTGCTAACTGTGGCATTGTAGCCAATTCAAATAAATATTTTGGGAAATCTGCTGCATAATACTTAATTTTGACCTAAATGGTAGGTTATGCTATTTGGTTATGTTTTTGTATCACAAAATGTATCTCTGTTAGGCTCTTTATAAGTGTGGTTTGCTTCTTAATGCAGCGGTTAAAATACTGCAGACACCTTCGTTGTGGGAGCAAAGGCCAGTCCAGTCGTGCTTTATGATGAGGGTACATTTATAAATTGTTTATAGAGGGGCAATAAATAATTAATGTCTGTTATTAAATAGGTTACAGACATGAAGAGGGTGTATTATGTATGGCAGCAAGCACACAGTAGAAGGTGTTAAAGACAGTGTTTTGTCTAACTGCTGCTCTAAAATCCATAACAAATGACCCTTTTGTTAAAGTATATATTAAACATTTGATTTACTTGATGCAGATTTATAAATACTTTATATTTAGTACTAAATATAATTCCAACACTTGATCCCAGCCCTCCAGTGTAACCCTGCTGAGGAGGGAATGGATCAGGATTTGTTTTTTGAGGTGAAAGTGAGATCTAGAGCTGCGAATGCCTGGTGCTGTCTTCTTGTAATATACTAATAAAAGGATATTTTAAAAAACTAATTAATGTGTTTTCTAAATAGACATAGGGCCAGGTTGAGCATCAGTAATTTTGAAGATAAAGTATGGTATTATAACTTGAGTGCAAAATATAGTTTCAAGTCTCACTTTGAGTCATGTCGAGGGGAAGAAATGGTGTTTCTAATAAAAATTACTTTCCCTGTTTAAACAGCCAGTTGAACATTTTGTTCATCTTTGGTTTTAATGCAGCCATCTGCTGATGCAAATAAAAATGTTGTATTTAATGCAGATTTGTGTATATGTGTACAATTTCTGGTGAAGTCTGTTTCTAATTTTGCATTTTCTCTCAAAGATGGAAACTTTTGCAGATACATTCCATGTAACACTGAAGTAGTATGAGAGAGGTATCATGAATAGTTTTTTTCTAGTCGTTGGTCTTTGTGGTGCCCCTTCCCAAACGTCTTTTCTTTAATGGTTGCTGGTTGATTTTGCTCGTTTCAGGTACAGTCTGTTTTTTTCTCTGTTTCAGTCTGTCTCAGCAAAGTGTGAGACAAGCCTGAGGGATATTCAGCACTTAGCTAGAACTGAAGTTTTTGTGTGTTTTTTACTCCATTCAATATCAAGGTAACAGTTCATACAGAAACATGGGAGTTCCCTAATAAATCACGTGTTGCCTTTCTTTATTGCTATTCATTGCAAGTTTAGTGCCTTTGTCTTACCTCATAGTTTTTGCAGTTATTCAGAAACTTGTATCAACGCTTTTTTGAAAAAGTGCATACATGCTGCAAGAGAGTAAAGTTTGAGTCATAATCTTAATTTCTCATTATAGAAGTTTTATATAACATAGTTTCATAATAATTTGAACATTATGCCTTGTAAAACTTAACTATCTTCTGCCTTTCTGTATATAAAAATGAAACAGCAGTCATGAATTGATTTATTTACATAAGCTGGTAAAAAATCTCTAGGTTAGTAGAAACAGTAAAAGAATGTCACTAGTCTTTTTTCCATCAGCTGGTGCTGGGAGTGACTTGTGCAGTATCTTTGGTGGAGTCTTGCATTGTCCTCCCTTTTCTTTCCCACCCATTGTAATTTCGTTACAGTATATGGAAATAAAGCTGTTAGACTGTAGAAAAAACAGCAATTAAAAATAGTATTTGTCCCTTGCTTTGCAGGTAAATCTTGCTGGGGATAAGGATCAGCAAGGGCAGGTCCCCTGCTCTCTGCTGTTTGTAATTCCCATATGCTGAGCAGACTCCATCTTCTTACACTGGAATCTGCTTCTAAGAGTTTCCAGAGTAATTCAAGATTAGTTTCTCTTTTACTGGTGAGAAACAGGAAAAATGAAGAAAGGATGATGAAGGTAATAAATGCAGAATTAACTATTGAAATGTCGAGAAACGCCAGGTTGGACAGGGCTTGGAGCAGTCTGGGACAGTGGAAGGTGTCCCTGCCCATGGAACAAGACGAGTTTAAAGGTCCCTTCCCACCCAAACCAGTCTGGGATTCTGGGATTCTTTGTGTGTAATTTTGTCTCTTTTAACAATTCAATTTCAAATAACGTGAAAACAGCATCTTAAATACAAATATTTGCCGAACCTTAATATTCTATTCATATTTAACTGAGAAATGGAAAATGCATGGAAGTTTTGTAGTTTCTTTTAATCAACTTTTCTGTGTTCTCAAGCAATTTGATCGGAATTTTTCAAAATGTCACTGAGAAGAAATGAGAAATGCCTTGGCAGGAGTTTGAACATAAGCAATAAGAAAGTAGTGTTTATATTTAATAAAACATTTTGGAATACATTTTGAAGCCCCCCCCCCC
>VXAY01003867.1:112970-144759 GCA_013399855.1 Oxyruncus cristatus | reverse complement strand
AGAGGATTTTCACGTAAAATTCTTAATCACTCATCATCATTTGTTGGGAAATGTTTTCCGAAATTCCCTAGCAAAACTACCCCCACACTTGCTTTTTTTCCCCCCTTCTCATCTTCATTTATTTATTTTTGCTTTTACTTTTTAGTACCAACTCCTGGTATCTTAAAACCTGTCTATGCCCTGTTGGGGATGCCATTTGGCCATTTACGGTCCTGCTGCAGCAACTGAATCTTGACAAGGTGACATTGACTTTTATCCTGTATTTCCTGACTTGCCTGCCTATGAAGTCATCCATGGAGCTAACTCAAAAACTGTTTCCAGGATGGATTATAGTATTCTAGTAATACATACTTAAAAACCTTGTAAAATAGAAAATTTTCTCTTTTGCATTGTAAAGCAATTGGAAGACAACCTTTTCTGAATTGAAGATAAACTGTAGAGGAATGCTTTCATAATTGCTAAGAGCAGAACAGTCTGAATTATGTCCTGCACATGGTAGAACTGCAGTCTTTTGAATGCTCATGTTCTTGAAATTCTGATTTAGAAATAAGTGCTCAGCCAGAGATTGTGTGAGAAGTGGTTTTGCCTATTTCCCCTGTTTCAGTTACGAGCAAATACCCATTTGGTTCTTCGTGCAAATGTCAGCTGTCAGTACAGAATCAAATTCTTTCTACCTTTCAAACAGTATCCAGTGCAAAAAGTTTGGAGTGTTGGAATTCAGATTTTCTAGAATGACAATCAAACATTTGGCAGTATGGCTTCAGTACTGCAAGATTTTGTTGTCGCTGGAGGTTTTTTTAATTTATATTTTTTTAATGTGTGGGTTAGCTCTTTGTTAGCCAAATTTTCAAACATCTTCGTTCTGTTGCTGAAATTCTTTTTGCTTGGAAAGTATCCTCACTATAAAAATATGATCTGAGGATATGGAAACTGGTACGGGGAATTTTTTTATGACCTGCCTTTCAAAACGAAGACATTTCCTGTAACTTACAGTTTAGAGACCAGCGTGAGAGAGGAGCATGAGAAAGGAGTGAAGGCTCAGCAAATTTGTAAAGGAACTGCAGCTGGAGTGTGGTGCTCCAGCTAATCTGGACTGGAAATATGGACTGAACTGGGGGTCTGGGCTGGTCCATCTTTGCTGTGGAGCAGTCTGGGGTGCAGCAAGAGATTCTCTCCAGTACCTCTCTATCAGCCAGGGGTGGGCATGAACAGCAGTTATTTGAGGAGGAACACAGTGCTTCAAATTTTGTACCATCAGTTCAGGTGTGCTGAGGATTTCCATAGGTGTATTTACACAAAACACCTATGCTTATAAAGACCTCCTTTTATTTGGAGTGGTTGCTCTTGTTTTGTTTTTTTCTTTTTTTTTTAAAGAGAAATTCCTTGAGTTCTTGCACCTCAGTCCCAGTGCAGTGTCCCTTTTGGAAGGGAAACTTTATGGTTCAGGCGGATGCTTAGTTGTCATCTACTGGACCCAAATACTTAACTGGGGCTAATACTGTTGTGTGCCTTTACTTTCTTCATTGTTGTTGCAATTTTTTTTTGGATCACTGAGGAATCTTTGATGTAACCAGAGTTACCTCTTACTGTTTCCTGTCTGTCTTCCATTGATATTTGCCATGAGTTTTTTAATATAGCCTGAAGCACCTGATGTTTGTCTTGCGTTTCTTTTCTTCAAGTTATCTATTTTTCTGAAAAAACTCTTTCCCCCACTTCCCTGAACTTCTTTGACTTCTGAGGTCTGTTAGCTTTACTCTGATCCTTTCAGGGTTTACTCTCTCCAGCATAAAATATTATTGGTTCATAATAAGTCATACAAATTACTTTCCACCATTACTTTTTAGGTAGATACTCAGAGAAATTCATCTTCTGTTTCATCATACCACATGATTCCCATAAAATTCATGAGGTGACTCGTTACTGCTTGTCTCTTCAGAGTGTCCTAAACCAAGGTATAAGTAAGGAGTTTGTTCTTAAGAGAGAACACAGAACTGGAGCACACAGTGAGTGGGGAGGAATGATACAGTCTTTAATTTGACTTATTATCTGCAACTGGGTTGTCACCTGCTCCAGGTGATCCTGTCTTGGCAGGGGGTTGGACTGGATCACCTCCAGAGGTCCCAAACCATTGTGTTATTCTGGGAATAGGATGTTCAACCTGTACTTCCTACAAAAACAGTGGAGCTATTTTTACTATAGGCAAAAACATGGGTCTCTCTTGGAACCAGCTACTCGGAAACACTGATTTATTTGTATGAATGAAAATCAAATTATGTGGTGCTTGCTTTGTGAGGCTGATGGGCACTGCATGACCAGTCGCTGCTGGTCTGGGTCTAAGTCACTGTTGGGGATCTGAGTGTATTATATTCATGCTTCCTTCTCTTTCTCAGCCTTTTCCAGGTGTTGCTGTAGACAGTTTTTTCTACTCAAAGCAGGCAGCTGCTTTGGGAACAGCTGTAATGTTTAAGATGTCGTATACTACTTGCATTAAACACCATGTAAAAACTCATTGCTATCCTGTTGAAAGGAACAGGGAGGACCAGAGTTACCACCTTTGTTATCAGGAGGAGATGGAACCTTATGTGTTTTTATAAAAGTCTCAGCTTACACTTTAAAATATATTTTGTCAAGTAACTATTTTTTTAGCTGCCGTTTTGGAATATATGTGCCAAACATAGGTGTGAAAAGGACAAAGTTGTTTATTTGAAATCTTGAAGGTCAGCGGGAAGATCCACCTTTTGATGAAGTATTTGGAAATGGATGGAAATTATCCCATTCCAGATGGAGTCTACAGAAGAGTGTTTTGATTTTGAAATACTTTGGATCTGTACTAATTTCTACAAGCTGAGATCTGAGACAAAATTGGATATGAAATTCAGCCAGAGTCAGATGAAAATAAAGTGGGGAACACTGTGCAGTGTGACATCTTAGCACAAACCAAGACATCCTTAGCAGATGAAAATATGTAAAACTGTGCAATTAAGTGCTTGTGGGAGAGACTGCAGGCACTATCACTGCACATATCTCTGATCTTTTTGAAGAGATCAATGGATACGAGATACCTGCTCAGTGTTTAGTTATTTACTGGTGCACAAGTTAACATGTTGTTGGAAATAGTCGTGACAGCGCTTGAAGTCTGCAAGAGTTTAAGTAGCAAAAGCAGATGAAATTAGGACACAAATTTGTGAGCTGCAAGTGTATGGGTGGACTGAAAAACCATGCTCTTGTTTTTAATGCTTTTAGATTAATAGGGTACTCAGTAGATTGCAACTGTTTTAACACTTGAAGCAATAAATATAATCAAAGGAAGGGGGCGACCACACTTCAGGACGCATTGTCTCAGGGTGTCTTGCAAGGAATCAAGTGGAAGAGAGATTAGAGGTGAGTCTACCTGCCCAGAGTTGGTAGGTGAAGGCTCTTCCTGTCTTTAAAACTGGGATAAACAAGGAGAAAAGATCAGCTTACTTGGTAAGCACCATCAGCCAATGCAAGGCACCAAGGCCACTATTCCTTGTAGCACTGAGTGTAAACCCCATATATTTAGGGGCATGCAAGAATGTTTTGTGCTGTCTACAGAGAGAGGGAGAAAGAAATGTGTGTGAATCATATTGAATCCATTCACTTTTTTTCGGGCTGTATTTGCAGGGCTGTGCAGGAGCTCTCAGAGCAGTCAGTGCACATTTCCAAACAAACATCGAGTAACTCCTCCGGGACTTACTGTTTCCTCAACCAGTGTTTGGGTTTCGTTTCATACCCTGGTGTTTCCAAGAAAACCAGTCATACCGTTGAAGGGATACAGAGGACTAACATTAACATAGATCATGTTTTGAGCTGTAAAAAAAAAAAGAATCACCTAAGACTGGCATGATTAGAGGCTCTTGGAAAGGGTAGCCTGCTGGACTCAGGGTAAAAACAAAAAATATCAATGGTGTGTGGGTGAAACAATGTGTCTGGGAGAGCTGGTGTGCTGGGGGTTGTATGAATCACTGCAGTGTCAAGGCCGTTAATGAAAAAAATATATTAAAAATGTGGGGGAAATTATGTTAGCATGTTAATATGCTTAATAAGGGGAGAGAGAGAGTAGGGAAAATTACTGTCAGTAGGATCAAATAGGCCAGAAATAATGGTTTGGCATACCTGTTTGTTAAAAAATCCCCAAACTTTCTTAAAAATATTGTTTGCCATTGTTAATTGAAATTTAGTAAAACCAGCTCATCATCAAGAGCTTCAGAGCAGGTTTTAAAATACTGGATTGACAGAGAAAAGAAAATTTGTTCAAGAAACTCCCAATTTAAGATATGGATTCAGTGCTACATTCTCTTATTTCAGAGGGTGAGGTTTGTATTTTGGTTATGAAACGAGTGAGATTCTAAGGAGTCTCTGGATTTGAAATGGAGTCTATATCCCTTTTTGCAAATAACAAAATAGCTCCTTCTCTGCATAGGTCAGAGTAGTGATTCTGGAATACTTGAAGTCTTCTGAAACGCGGAGAGGAATTTAAGATTTTCTATGGAGTTATTTTTCACTGTTGTTACTCAAAATTATATATGGATATTGATTTGCTCATTTTTTAATTACGGGTAAAAAAGCACAGGCTAAAAAGACAGTGTTCCATATGCAGAACTCTCCATACATGAATAGTTTTTAAAAAATTAAGTCTCTCCAATCTAAAAATGTTAAATGTATCATGCTGATGCTCAGATCTGGAACATTATCATTATAGGTACTTTATTTTTTTTACATCCAGCATCAGATGTTAACAGCAAAATGTCTGCTGATGACAGAGGAGGTGTAGCATCTTAGGGACATTTCTGTGATGTGCAGTCTTAGTCCTTTGGATTGGAATTGGGTGAGTTAACCAAGTTTTCGTCGATGGAAATACTGCTGCAAGGCTTCACTTGTAAGCTCTCATTAAGCTAATTGTATCTTCCCATCTTAACACGTAAGAATGTCATTCCCACAGCACAGCAAAAGGGATTACTGTTTATTTCCTGGTGATACTCTGATGACTGGTTGCCTCGAACCACTTAGATGGTTTATTTCTTTGGAATTCAGTAGGTGCTTGTAAGATGTAAGAATGCCTTGTCCAATTAGAGCAGAAACTTCAGGCAAAGTGCACTAAGTTAGCAAAATGAGCTAGACAGTAACCTTTTTTGTTTGTTAATGAAGTGAGTGTTTCATCAGGCTACAGATGAATGTGTGCTCTAATTGTCTTGTCCGGGAGTGAGGAATTCTGTCCTATGTCATGTCTTTAAAAAAATTACTTCAGCATTGTCATAAATTGATTGGAAATATTTTTTCTTCACAGTACTCATGGGATGTCAACAAGTATGCAAATGTGAAAATTAAACATATGTCTGCTCACTGCTTTTACATGGTTTCTCACACCAGTTTAATGAGTAAAAACTGTCTTCTAAAATGTCACTTCAACACCCAAGTCCTTTATTGTCAAAGACCACCTCACTGTTATTTTCTGCCCAGATGTTAAATAGTTTATTAATTTTTTCATTTTACACATTGGAAATGTAGCCTGGTTTTTAGGTTGTTCTGGTCTCACTCTGTAGTTAAAGTTTGTGTGTCTGGTATTCCTCCTTGTTACATAGTGTTGCATGTTTTGGGTTGTCTCTGCTGCCTTTCCTCAGAGCATCAGTGTGCATTGATCTTTTTTGCTGCAACACTGTTAAACATTAGTATCTTTCTTTTGATCTCTGTGGTAAATGCATTTACTTCCGAATGAAGCTATAACATTGTTAACTTCTGTAAAGACTTCCTGACAGCATAATAGCAGGGGATGGACCAGAGATACAGATCTAATAAGATTCAATCAGGTTATTTTGTGTTGTGCCTTCTGTCTCACAGCTGTTCATGGAAGGTGGTCCCGGCTTTCCTGGCACAGGAGGTAGCTAGCCCCTTGCCAGCATGGGATTTACCACAGGTGGATCAACTTGGAAGCCTAAAACCCAGCATTTATTGTTTTACTGAAATCTGTTGTGTTTATCCACTCCACACACTTATTACACACCATTTCATTTCGCTGCCAGTGTGTTTAGCCCAAGAGGTAATAGGGCATATCAAAGAGTTGGAGATGTTACAGTTATTGTAACGCTTAATTAGCTCGTTCTGTGTGTTTAAGTCAAAGTTTTAGGTCTGTCTTTTTTGCAGTGTTAAAATATCTTGGATTTTTGGACCAGAGATGATGGGAACATGGTGGGGGTGTTGTGCTGTGCTGGCTGTGTTTTGCAGGTAGCCTCCAGAGGCCCTCAGGTGAGAGTCACAAATCTCTCTGGGTGCTACAGTCTTGCGCTGTCAGTTTTAGGTATCTTGGTGCTGTATTTGCTAAAGCTTTCAATGGATGGCAGACTTGTGGAGGTGGTGAAAACCCCTGCAATAAACTCTGGGGTTTTGTGCTATTTCGCTTTCATTTGCAGGGCAGAAAGGATATGATCACACAAATCCTTTTATCTGGACTGCAGGCTTCATGCTTTGATAAGAAGAAAAAAGGGAGTCTCATAAGACAAATGAGGTGCTTTAAAGCATTACTGGGTATTCAGGATGTCTTGGCTGTAGCAGAAAAGCGCTTCCTCTCTGCCCATTATGTCTGTCTTAGATTTCGTCTACCATTTATTGTTTTAAGATTTGGATGACAATCAAACTGGGAAGAATTGAGTCAAGTTCTAAGAGATCCTCTCTCCCCACAGTACTCGCAGAGTGCAAACTGTAACCAGTCATGTTTGAATATATATATTTGTTTTAAGTTTGAGAAAATACATTTTTGCTTTTGAAGTTGGACAGTGAATAATGTGTATGTGTGTATGTACAAAGTATAAACAACAAACAAATAATTTTTATGGCATGCCTTTCCAAGATTTTAAAATTTCACACTCAGTAGGTCACTGCAATAACTACTACTCTGTCAGTGCCGCGATAACAGTGATCACATCTAACATTGCATGGGGTTTTGAACTGTAAAAGGAAGACACATACTCACCCTCTCTACTGTGTGTGGTTAACTGCAAGTTTTTGAATATGATAACTAAGAATGTTTCGAATAAAAATAACCATGTATCAGTAAGTGCATGCAAGTACATTTTACTTCTTAAAAGCAGTTCAGCTACTAAAGGACACTCCCTCTCCCTCTTCCTCCCCTTTTTCTTCTTCCTCGTCATCCTCTTTCTCCTCTTCTTCCTCCCTTTCCCTTCTTCCCTTTTCCCTTTTCCTCTCAAAATGTTTTATAGACCATTTCCAATAATTATTATTAAATCATTCTTTTACACAACATTTCATTTTGAAAGACCTAAGCGCACTGACAGATGGGAGCCCCTCTAGAGAATCAGAGGAATAGGAAGTGTTGCTTCTTTGGTTTTCTGATTTAAATCTTGCCTGCATGGTCTGTATCAATTGGATCTGGTTACTGTTCCTGCTCCACTGTTCCTGGGCTGCGGCACAGGCCTTCCCAGCCCAGGTTGTGGTGGTTGGTCTTTCAGGGAATGAGTCCCCTTGCTGCAGTGAGATCCTTATTCCAGCTCTTTGTCTTTCCTTGGAGATGTATCTGGAAATGGCTCTTTGGGAAGCTCCTTTGGGAGCTGTGATAGTTATTTGTAGCTCTGTTGTCATCAGAGCACAAGTTTGAATGAATTTGAAATCCTGTTTGCTCATTGCTTGAGAGATGTGGTGGTACTGCATTGATGCTGGGATTGCTTTTCCTGATGTAACTTGAGGTTTGCATATTCTTTGGATAAACACGGGCTATTTTTCAAGTGCTAACAGCTTGACACATTCCACATGTAAAAAAATTTGCTCTGGAAAAATAATCATTGTTGCTGTACGAATATCTTGTATTTACAGTAAGCAGGCTCATAGAGAGCAGCAGTAGGTCAGTTGTTAGCTCACTGGGCACTTATCCAAGTATCATTAAAAATGTTGACATTAAGTAATTTGGGGGTCTAATAATACTTAATTAACTGCTATTTAAACACCTCTGGTCAGACTGACCTACACGTTTAGTTTAAAACCTCTGGTACAGGTGATAGGTTTGACACATTCAGTACATCGTGGGCTGTGGGAGGCAGTGGGGTGCACCTTGTGCAACTTGGGATAATCCTTTGTCTCTAAAGAAGAGGAGCAAACAAATGCACAGTACTAAATATTGTCCTTTCTATTTCTTTTTCAGATTAGCACTGTACGTATATGAATATCTGCTCCATGTAGGAGCACAGAAATCAGCCCAGACATTTTTGTCAGAGGTACGTTTCCGTTCACGACTTCCCAGTGAGATAAACTTGATTGGTCTAGAACAACAGCAGTGAGAACCTTGAATACCAGTTTGCCTCGACCAGCACAGGTTTCTCATTCTGTGGAAGCCAGTTTTCCGTGTCATTTTACATGACTTTGTGTAACTGCTTTTGCTGTGGTTTGTTATCCCGATTCCATGTTGGGGAAAGATTAATCTATTTTCTCTAATAAATGTGCACGTTAGAGAACACGTCAATGGTACTCTCTTTTTATGACTTTTCAACTTACTATTAATATCTCCAGTTGTGAATGATGGGCCCTTCCAAAATACACCACCATAATGTATTTTACATCCTACTGTTACACACTACCAGTTCTCCTCTTGAGCTTCTCTCAGTGCTCCTACCATGCTTTTAACCACTTCACTTCTTTTGAATCAATGTTGCTTACAACCATTTAGGTCCTATTTTTTTAAACATTTTGAACTGCTAATGGAATTTTTACTGTTACACAGTAGTCTTTCAAAGGCTAATTATATTTCCTTACCATTTCACATTTGACCTGGGTTGTAAATGTGTGTCAAACATATTGAGATCTTTTGGATTTATTGTTGTTTTAAATCTTTCTATATTTAAGATAATAACAGTTGAATACTGAGCAGAAGTCATGAAAAAATAGGCAAGATGTTGTACTACGAAAATTTGCTGATTCAGCCAATCCTTCTCCAAAATCTAATAAAATTACTGTGCTGGTGATGACATTTTGGAGATTGAAGAGGGGAGGATGAGAACCCAGAGTGTTGTTTGTGATGTTTATACAAAATTCATGTAGCAGAGATAAGGAAAAGGGGTAGAACAGAGATAGTATCAGTTTGAGTTTGTAGTAAAGTATATTTTTGACAATTTTTTTTCTCGTCGGTAAAGTGGTAGAAAAATAAGAGAGGAAATAATGTGTCATTTTAGCTTTCCCAAAAGAGCTGCCATTTGTAAATACTACAGTGCACAAGATAAATTTTGCTCACTTCGTTTTTATGATGTATTTGCAAAATGAGCACTTGGCAGAAGTGTAACTGGTATGACATTTGGATTTCTAGAAAACATTAAATACAAGGTCGTGAAACACAGCTTTTAAAACTAATTCAGTCTTGGGTTCCAAAGAAACTCTCAGGTCTGAACAATGTAATGTGAGGATATAACAAATCCTTCAAATTCAAACTGGTACTATCCAAGAGTTAGCAAATGTGGGTCAGGGACAATTCATAGCATATAGAGTTGGTGTGAGCTGTGAGTTTATTTACCTGATTAATTAGCAGTGCAGAAGGGTAAATATGGTGCTGACAGTGCTTGTGAGTGGTTGTGTGGCTGTTGGGGCTCAGTGCCGTCTCTGCTCTGTCATTTTGGGTGCATTTCATTAAAGATTAAATGGTTCATAGTATCTCCAAAACTGAATGTATACAGCAGTCAGTGGTATGTATATATGTATAAATGGCGAAGGTTAGGAGCCCTTCCTTAAAGATCTGCCAGGCAGTGTGGCTCAGAGTCATGGAACCAAATTAAAGGAAAATTTAAGTTGGGTATCATGGAATCCACTCTGATACTGGATAACTTCGAGATAGTTGTCCTGAGCATCCCTATATTTTTGTAATGCTTTGTGTATACTTTGAACTGTGTACGTTTCCCTTGAAGATCTGATCCTTATCCCATGTATTTTCTATCCTGAAAGTTAGATTCTAGCCTTAGAGGAATAATTCCATTATCCTGGACCAGGAGGGTGGGCATTTCCCAGTTAATTATTCCCTTAAGCTTAACCAATACAGATGACAATGAGGGATTTTTTTTCTAAGATTAATAATTCTTTGTAAGTCTCTGTGATCAGACTGACATCTGCCATGTGAGGCAAGTGTGTGAATATTTTGAAAAAAAAACAAAACAAAAATCCTTGAAAAGAACCTCAAACTTCCATGTTCCCTTCAGGCTCCTTCTCCAAAACCATTCCCAGTGCACATGAGGAGCAGTTGTGCCTCAGAGAAGTGTTTTTGAAGAATGTTTAATACCTTTGTAGTAGCTTTGGCCTTTATCATAGATTTTTATTATTTTTTTCAGCCAGCACTTAAACAGGAGCTTTTTGAATTATTTTTTTATATATTAGCTACTGACGTGTGTCGGGGTGTTGGTTCATCCTGCCACCTTTACCAACACAAGTGATAGTGCCTCAAGGTTATCTTTTAAAAACAATTTAAACAGTAAAATTATTTTTGAATAGTTGTATTCGTGTAATATGTTAAAATTGCATTGTGTTTCATCATGTAAGTGTGAGATTTTCTATATGGATTTTCGTATGAGTGCCAACAATATTTTCAGGTGTATGAACAACACACTGTTCTGCAATGTATTGGCAGAACTTTTATGTGTTTAAATTTTCCATGAACTGGATGTAGAAATCAAATTGAAGTTGAGAATCAAAGTTTTAGTCTCCTTTGGAAAATTAAAGTATTAAGCTTTTATGTACTTTTACATTATATGTATCTTTAAATATCTATCATATTAAGGCTGTTTAAGCATTTAGTTAAAATAACCCTCCTTTTGTCTGCCATTACTTCTGTCCCTAGAGAAGAATATGGTTTGTTTTTTAACAAATTTATTTTTTTTTTTAAACAAAATTGGACAGGAAATAATGCTGTGAGTTCTTGTTACTGGAGGAATTTGGAGTGCACACAGTGTCCCAGTTTCCACCAAGTTCTGACAGACATTCTTCTGGACAGTGCTGTGAGGGCTGTATTATAGCACAAACTACTTAATTTTGGATTTAAGGACAAGTTAATGACTGGTGTTAATAAGATTGTGTTATTATAGTTTAGATACAAGATTTGGGAAGTATTGCAGAACCCAGTCACTGTGATTTGTATTGTCTGATCATCAGCAGAAGTGTGAAGTTAAGAGTTAAGAGTTCTTAAACTACATTTCCTTTGAAAACAGTGCTAAACAAACCAGGTTTCCTGAGTGGGAATGAAGTCACAGCCAGTGTAGGCATTCAGGAAAGCTTGCCAGCACAGAAAACCATGCCAAAAGAGCTTTACATTTTCACTGAGTGTTGGGAGCCTGGGTTATAACTGTGATGCTGCTTGTGATTTCCACATTGCCTCTGACTAAAGCACTCCTTGAGGATTATAAAACACTATCTGGCTGTGGCTGCGGGGGGAACACTGCCACCTGCTGAATCCATAACACGAGTTCTGTGCAAATTGCAAAATACTCGAGATTTTAAGGGTACTTTATAATCACTTTTTTTTTGTTCGTGCATTTTCACCTTAAAATAACACACGTCACATTAACAACCCTCTTCCCCTCCAAAAAAAAAAAAATCTAAAATATGCTTCCCTAGCATAAAAAAAAGCTAATTTCAAGTATCAGCTGTATCTATAGGTGTAATAAAGTAATATGGCCATCCAGATGGATGATCATAAAGCCTTTATAACTGTGAAATCTTGTTTGTCCTTTTGATAGCTGAATTATGTAGTGCCTTTTAGTCACAAGGATCACAAAAATGTACACCTCTGTATTTATTGTTTTGTTTTAGATAAGATGGGAAAAAAATATCACACTGGGGGAGCCCCCAGGATTCTTGCATTCTTGGTGGTGGTAAGTACCAGTTTTATTTTCCTCTGATGTTTTAGGATATGTTGATTGCTGGTTCCACCAGCTGGAGGCAAGAAATTCAGGTGAACATAGTAAAAGGAATGGGAGGATGAGGATTAAGAACCATTTTCTTGTTAAGAAATGAAGTAACAGAGAATTAGATATAGAACAAGATACTGATATTAGATACAGAAAAAAAGAAGTACTGCCTGTGTACTGTTAAAAAAGCATTTTCTGGAGAGAGTGGCCTGCATTTCTTTCTTCACCTCCCAGTAAATTTTGTAATTAAGGAGTTATTCTGCGTATCCTAAATAATTGCATTTGGGGAAAAAAACCCCCCAGTATACAGAGCCTCTGTAGAGATGTGAACTTTCTCAGCCCACGTTTGTGTGTGTAGAATTTTCACAGTCACTGCTGTGTAGCCCATGGCATTTATTCACTGTCACATGGTTTGAATATATCCAGTAGTCCTGTGTTTGAAAGAATACATGTCCAGTTGTCAGCAGTACAAAAATTTACAAGTTTTAAAATGGTCCCATTTGAACCCAACTGATCTGTACAGTTGCATGTAAGGTGGCATATTTTTCACTGACCATTCTTTTATAGCTTTTAGCTGTGTGATAGAAGCCTGGCAAGAAGAACATGTCCCTTTTATCTCTCATTTCTGCATTATCCCTGATTCTGATGGTCTGCAGCAGAGTGCTCAAACAATCCTGGACTAAGTTATGAAGGATTATAACTTTAGAGGATTATAAAGCTGGTGCTGGACTAAGTTATAAAGCATTAAGTCTAAACCATTAAAAAACTACTGTGACATATTTTATTATTTTAATCATTCTAGCATGCATATAATTTCATTCCAGAAACTTTGTGTTATATCTGACTTATGTGTAACTCTGAAGAGGTTGGGGGGAAGACCAATGGGAGTAGGTACCTTAATTTCCTTTCTCTCTGACCTAAGAATGTGCCAGCTGATTTTCTACACTTGTCCATAAACCAGATTCTCTGGGAACTTTTGTTTAAGGACAACATTGGACATTTACCCAGAGAAGCTGGGCATTTGGCTCATCCCTGGAAGTGTCCAAGGCCAGGTTGGTTTAGGCTTGGAGCAACCTGGGATAGTGGAAAGTGTCCCTCATGGCAGTGGGTGGGACTGGATGGACTTTGAAGTCACTTCCAACCTAAACCATTCTAGGGTTCAATGAACCTTGACTTTGGAAGGACTCCCAGGTATCTCTCCAGTTTCTTTCCTTTCCATGTTACTACAAATCCGTCCTTGTGGAAGTTAATTGGAGCAACTGCCAGAGGGATGAGGTTTAATACAGACTAATACACGTTATAGTTTTAAGCCATTTTTATTGAACTAAATTTTTGGTCTGTACTATAGTGGTATTGAAAGACTAGCACTGCTTGCCTCAGAGATCAGACAGCAGGACTTGATTCCTCACAGATGTTTTACAAAGCTAAATTCTTCCTCAGAGGTGTTTTCATCCCTTGGAGAGAAAGTGACGTGTCTGTTTCTACACAGGGACATGCACGTTGGGGAGGTGTGTACACCATAGAGTCTACATGAGCGTTATAGTGACATTGTCACCATCTCTGTAACTTCTTGCAGTGTATTTTGGGATCTCTACTGTGCGGCTCCAGAAAGACGAGAAACATGTGAACACTCAAGTGAAGCAAAAGCCTTCCATGACTACGTAAGCTTTGTGTCTTTACTACTTTTTTGTTAGTAGCATATGATAAAAGTGATGGAGAAGTATTTCTGCACCACAGTGGCTCAGAAACATGGGTGTCGGTCCTGTGTAAGTAACTCAGTTTTCTGGGAATAGCTTAGAATTAGGACTGCCTAATTCTTTGATTGACAGGCTGGTCACAAAGGCAAATGGAAGTATGGATGTGACCTGTCCAAATACCCATTTAGCTCTGCCAGTGCTAAAGAAAAGGCTGTTCAGCAGTTAGAATTGATTCCCTGGCTTCTGTCAGGACTCCACAGCCTGAGAGTGTGGTTGTTTAGATATTTTTGTATCCTGGAGTAACTCTTTTTCATCCTAACAAACAATTAAGCATCACAGAATTAGTTAACTGCAAAATCATCTGGTCCAAGAGAATGGGAGCATTAAAGGGCAGAAGTTTTATGCCAGTTTTGCTGCCTTTGAGACTTAGTTTAAAACACAGCAGGAAGTTCAGTGGTGTTCTGAGGGAGAATAATTCTCACAGTACAACTATGAAACCTCTCTCCTTGAGTCTTTACCAGATCTGTCTTAGAAATACTGTTTAGTTACTGCTGAAATACATTTCTGGTGATAAAACTGAAATCAGACTGCCACAACCCAATGTCTTACAAACACAGATTTGCAACAACAGGAATGAATCAGCCAAGTGACCATTTTCTTTTGTAATGGCTTGGTGTCTTACAATATGTGAGCTAATGGTGATATTGCCTTATTTGTAGTAAACAACAGCTTATATTGTAAACGCACTACAGATAGATCTGTTCAGCATATTTTAGCAATGGCTCTTTAACACCCTATACTTGGTTAAATTATGAGGTTAACTGAAAGAGGAGCTTGGACAATGTTGCACAGTCATGTCCTGGCTACAGTGATCACTAGCATAATTAATGAAAATAAAAAAAGGTATCAGAGAGAGGAGCAAAGTTTCAAGGAAGTTTTGCGCCCAGAGAGATGTTAAGGTCAGCCAACTTAGTGAAACACATTCCTGAAATTAGAAATGAAGTAACGCTTGCAAGTACAACTGCTGTAATCATTTTTACCTGATCTGTTTTAAATATTTAAAGTTGTTGGAAAAGTAAAATATTTAGCTGTATATTTTGAATCCTCGTTTCACTCCCCACAAAGAGCAATAATTTTACAGGAATACTTTAATACTCTGGAGAATGACAGTAGAGGTTTAAATTTGGGGAGATCAGAATCCACAGCACAACAGTTGACTTGAATGGGGGACATTGTGTTCTCAAAAGCCACTGTGTTTAACAAAAGCCAAAAATCTGAGAACTGTAAATGTTGTGAAACACTTGTGAAACAAAATGATCATCAAGAGGAAATTTTCAGTGAGAAGGCACTTGGAAGTCTAAAGAGAAGGGGAGTCCACAAATCTTTAAACTTAGGAGAGTTTCACTGATCAGTGAGTTCACTATTGAATCTAAAGTTTGAGCTGTACTAAGCTTTTGAGTAGGTGAATCAAAATAGTGTAAAATTAAAAAAAGTTGTAGCATCATCCTTTATGATTTCTGACTTTTACAGGTCTTGGATTATTACATGGCTTTACCGCTCAATTCTGTTGCATTATGATATGTATTATCATAGTTCAAGAAAGTGAGAAAATACGAATTCTGTGAGTGATACAATTTCGAGATTGTCTGAATGTTTAAGTTACTGTATAAAGTCATGCTTGGTGAAGAAAAGATAAAATCATGGCATGATTCTGTATTCACATCCAGACTGGATGTGTGCTTATTTTAGAAACAATTTAGTTTATTTCAGAAATTAACTCATCAGTTATTTCTAAAACCCTTTCTCTCAATCTTTTAAGGTGGCAGGAAAAGCTTTGCATTATTTTTGTCACAGTTGGGATAAACTCATTTAATATCTTGCCAGACTCCTGGTGGTCTTAAGCATCACCTGCTTTTTGCTTAGCAGGACAGTCTGCATCATGATATTTGTGTCCAGTGTTTTATGAGTGTGTTGTATGCTCATATTAAAGAACATGAAAAATCTTTATAAAATACGGCCAAACAAATTTCACAGCAGAGGAAGATGAACATTTGTTAAGTGAAATCCTGACCCATGTAGTGTTTTGCCACCGACTTCAGAGGGGTCAAAACTCCACCATCAGTGAAGACCCATCAGGAAGCTGCTTGTTGGATTCAGGCTTCTCCACGAGGCCGAGGGGTCTGGTAAATCAAAACGCTTCTGGTCATGTTGCAGGTCAAGTAGAGCATTTGTAGCAGTGCTGTCATATCTGAAGGCTGTAATTGTAAGTACGAAACAGCACAGAAGGCTCGTTTATTAATTCATATGAGCAATTCAGAATTTTTTATTAGGCGTGTGTTCCACTTGAGCTAAGAAAAGTCATTCCTGCTGAAGGGGTATGTGGTCTTGGTGCACCAGACATGTCATCTCTAGCACTGAGTGGGCTGTGTTAGCTGAGGGAATGATCTTGTCTACCTTTGCCTTTGTGGAGAGAGAAAGGTTTGAGGATGTTTGATGGAGGAGGAAATCACTTGCGGATGATTTAATGGTTTGTGAAGTATTGCTGCCTCCGAGTCAGTCAGGAACACACAGGTTGACTCATAGAATGAATATACACAAAAAATGGAGTTTCTTTAAGTTTACTTCAAAGTTCTACAGTATCTCAACTGCAGTTGTAAAAATAATGTCTCTTAAATTCTCCCTCTCCTTCTCAGACAGCGTTGCTTGCAGTGCTACAATGCTCATCTTACTAAAAATGCAATAAATAAAAAAGCAAAGGCATATTCTGGCTTTATAAAGAAGATTTTCTATGCTCACCCCGAGTTTAAGTATTTGCAGCTTCTCTGTATTTGAAGTGGATTATATGTGTATTTTCTATTGAGATTTGCCATTGGATATATTTTGTTCTGAGTGAACAAGGTTCTGAACTCTTTTATGAAATCTGTTTTAGGCTTGAAAAGAGGGATGCATGGATAGGTTCTGCCTGAAAGTTTTAACATATATGGCATAGAATTGGAAATGGTTTACATTTCAGGTAACTCCAGAAAGGAAGCTGGTGCTTGCTCACCCAGCTTCTAAATATTGAGGGTGTTTCAGTAGGCGTAGCTTTATTTGGAGCACAAAAATCCCCATGATTATTTTCCAAGTACCTGTTACTTTCCTGGAGGAAAACTTCTTTGTGCTTCAAAGTCTTGTGAAAAATCACCTACATGGATGCTCTGAGGCAGAATTTGGTCTTTGCTGTAGAGTGGGTTTGTCTTTCTTCACAGTATCCTAAGGAGATCTCATCCTCTCTCTACTTCAGAGCTTGTTTTTCCAGGTTTTGAGATCTTTTGTTGAGAGAAGAGAGTTCCAATGTGCATCCTCTTCCACTTCTTCCCAAGCTGAAAACTGAGTGGAAAGGGGAAATAAACTGAATTTTTAGCAGCACCTCTACTTCAGAAAACCACAAATGACCATTCTCCTCTTCTTCAGGCTCCTCTTTGTCAGGCCTGGCCACTTACTCACATCTCTTGACTCTGAGTTTGAAGGGGTAGTACCTGAAAAGTCCTTTCTTACAAGATGATTTCTGTATATAACACTTCAGATATTTTTACTGTCCAGAAGTTTCCATGCCTCTCTCACCCTCTTGGCAATGGAAGTTTTTTTCCATGTGGCTTTGGTGCAAAGAAGGTATTTACTATTTCTTAGAAGTAGCTATAGTCAAATCTTAATTATTTTCCAGGTAGGGTTTTTACTGCTGTCTTCTCCTAAGCTCCTTGAAAGACCACTCTTGGTATGAGCAAGGGTCTCTTGTTTGTGTTTGTCTCCCAAAAGTTCCAGGTCGTTTATATGATAAGGAAAAAGAGACGTTCATTTTTAAATAAAATGCCTTACTTTACTGCTGTTTCCATTCCATGGAGATCATGCCTCACACTGTTCAGGTATATATGTATAGTAAAATGTGTCCTTGAACATGGAAGCTAGACAAAGACTAAGGAAGCCTGACATCTGTCTTGAAATCACATATCTGAACACATTATATAATTAAAGATTGCACAACAATGAACAATTAATAAATCATATTTTGTGCAGAATATTCTTGATACGTCTCACAAGGTGGTAGGTCCTTGGCTTTCTTCAGTGTGCAGCCAGAAAACTGTGAATGTGAAAAAACATGATAAATGTTTAGCATTCTTATCTTGTCAGTCCTGTAGGAACGTTATTTTGTCTTTGTGGGAGGCCAGTGCTTACTGAGAGGTTTGGAGAGGACAGTGTGGTTCAGAATTCCAGGGTCTTAAACAGAACTATACACAGGCAAGCTGAACTTCTTCAGTCTCTTCAGCTCCTTAATTTTATTACTTAGTAGCTGTTCTTAAATGCAATTGTGTGGAAAGGATTAATTAAAAGCATCCTCAGCCCCCATTCAAAGTAGGCATTATTTTCTGCAAACAGCAGTAACTTGTGTCACATATTTATAGGTGTATCTCAAAATATTGCACTGGCATCTCCAAGGGTGTGGAACTCTGGTTTGCTTGTCAGAAATTTTCAGTGTTGAGAAATTGGTACTTCCTTTGGATTGTAGAGACGCCTTTTGCAGGAAAATAGGGATTTATTCTCTATTTGTTTCCTGCTAAGAAATTCCCCAAGAGAGTTCTCATTTGCACATTTTCATGAAGAAGGAAGATGTGCTTGTTCTGCGTATCATCACCATCCTCCATCATCATTGCTTTCCATAAATTACTGGCATACAGACAATGGTTGGATATGAAATACTCTGTGTCACAAATGTTAATTGTAAGCTCCAAAACAGAAGAGTGTTGTTTCTTACAGCCAACAGAATTTTTCTCTTCATAGAGGTGATTTCCCAGGTAATTTTGTACTGTGCTTCTCTTTTAATGTGAGGGCTAACCCACTTGTTTCAGAGAGTACAAGCAGCATTTCCTCCCCAAAATTTCAATGCCACCTCTTTGAGTGGATATTTAATTGTTTTAGAAAATAGAAGTAAAACAGTTAATTAGTTTGAGCTCAGTGGAAGCCTCTGGCAGGATAAGGAACCACCATTTCCCCAAAGGTAATTTAGCTCCTCTTTCATGGTTCCCAGAGAGAGGCACTGGACACGTTGCTTTCTTTTGCCTCTTTTCTGAGAACCGTTATAGGTTCGTTTTCATCAAAAACAATAGGAGATAACAGCTGTTTTAATGAGGGGAGGCTTTCCAGGAACATTCAGTGCGAAAAATAGTATTTATTCAGAACGGAGCACTAAAAAGATTTATGTACACTGTGTGTAGAACCATGCCAAATGTATGAAATGGGGCAAAATCTAGTTTTTCTTTGTTGGAGGAGAGGGGGAGTGTGTGAAGATTCAGCAAGTTAAGGAAGAAGTCGGTGGACTAAGAGATAATGTGGAGCGCACAAGAATAGGAAGAGGTCAAATACAGAGGGAAGTGGCTTGGATGCTTAGGCTGCTTCACAACCTTCTAGAGTAGTTTATTATTTTACAAAACACAGGTAAAATCTGGTTGTAAGTTAATTTTTTTGATTGTTGATAAACACACTGTTAAATTAATGGGTGCTTTAGTCCATGGTATTTGTCTCTATGGATTAATTTCTCTGTGTTCTGAAGTCAAGGGCTTTCTTTATAATTAGAATAAAGCCAAGGCACTCCTGCTCTGAAGTTGTGGCATGTGTCATTGCCTGGAATAAGGCTCCAGTGGAAATTTTTGACCAGTTCAGTGGAAATCCCAGGATACTTAAGTTTCTTTTCCTGTGTGGTTGTCCTGATGAGCAACTCTTAACTTCAACCATTTCTCAGAGTAATGTTGTTAAATGTGACTTGTGCAAAATTCCTTGCAATTGAATTAACTCTATTCTTTCAAATTTTAATTTTTTCATTTGCTGTAATGTATTTAATGGATTATTTATGCTACCATAGTGAAAGCTGCATTACAGTTTAAATTTTAAACTTTATAACTTGGAGTGGATACAAAATCAAGATTTCAGTGGAGAGAGGGTATTTTTCCTTTTACAAATGAAGGCACAGATATATATGCATAATGATATGTAATTTAATAATTTATTATGTAGAATGGTAAATCTTCTGGATTTTAGACATTCCCTCAAAATTTATAGAAACTTTGTTTCTTAGAAATTTGTTTCTCTTCTAAAATTGAGAAGATACATCTTACCATGAATTCAAGTGAAGTTGAGAAATACCCTGTTTCAAAACTTAGTAGCTGATTTTAAAAACATTTTATTTCCTGCTGTTGACATACAGATCATTCTTGTTCATTGCATAGTGTACACAGTATGCTTTTACAGCACTCCAGAAAGTTATTAAAGGAGGTCAAGTTGCACCTCACTAACTCTGGGAATATTAAACTGACTAACAAAGGCTCTGGTTTTAGAGTTCAAGATCTTCTGACATTAATATTTAACACTGATTGTACATAATGCTTCACGTCACTAAAGTGCTGCACAGACATTGGATCAATGGAGAGCAAGTGTTGCATTAAAGCCTTGCCATGACCTGTTTCCTCTGTGCTCCTTCCTCCTGGTGATTCATTTTCCATACCAGGATTTTACCTGATGTTTATAATACCAAGTGATTCAGGTATCCTCCTGTCAAGGGTTTGCACTTAGCAGTTCCAGCTTATCCAGTGATATTTCTCTCTAGGCTAATGGCGAGGAGAAGTTTTGGAGCTGTGCAAAAGGTACTCCTGTGCATGGCCCTATCTTTGTCTCCACTAGAATACAGTAATTTCTCTTTTCCTGGTGCCAGTACTTGGTTAGATTTGAGGCACTTTGCCTAAGTGCGTTCTTCTCTAGCCTCATAAAAAGTAAGAGTGAAAGTGAGAGCCTTATTTTCTGCACAATATGCCAAACACAGATTTTGTTATCGGCTCGACTGCTCCGTTAATACGTCTAAGTGACTCATTTCAGACTTGCTTAACACATGCCTGGAAAATCCAAAGACTTACAACTTCCATCTGCTCTCTAATATGATGAAAGATGAATCCTGAAGATCACAAATTTGCGGGAGACATGCAGCTCCTAATAAGAACAGCTGAACAACAAATGCCTTATGAGAGGTGGTGAAAAATGAAGTAATGAGGAGGAAAGGCAGGCAGGCCTCTGGAGGGAACAGGGATATCCATGGCTGACTAAAACTGTCACATCCAAACACGGCACTAAATGTGAAATGCACATTATGTAACACAAGTCACAGGGAACAGATAATAGTCTTTTTGAATTTTCTGCCAAATTGATGCTACAAGGAGTTGTACCAACATGGGTTCTTGAGCCTGCACAGAATGTGTTGCTTGAGAAGGAACGTGCAGATCTGCTTACTGGAATACATTTAGAATGGGGTTTTGAAATCTTGTTTGTTATTCTGAAATCTCGGCATTCCAAACATGTTAACTTAGCCACTGAAAATAGCAAACCTTCAGTGTGTACAAACAGAGAAAATACATCCTTTCATCTCCGTTTTCTCTCTCCCTAGAGAAAAATGGAGGTTGTGGAGAATCGAAAATAATAAGCTCATCTTAAGGTGAAAATCTGCATTGCACGTTGTCATTGCAGGCTGTTTTATTATGACCCCTCCTTAATTTAAGTGTACATCTCCACAGTGCTGTCACAGTAAGATCCACAAATCAGATTTACCCAAGCTAGGGAGGATACCTGTAACAAAACTCAGATGCACCATCTGCAACCCATCAGAGGCTCATTTACCTTGCCAGGAAAGTAGTTCTCTGTATAATTCACAACAGAAGAGTTGCATGACCTGTCTAGTTTACTCTGACATAGGAAGAGGAAGAAAAAGTTTTTTGTAAGGTATGTAATAAATATTACATTCTGAGCCATAAAGAATCTGGAAAACCTTTTCCGGTTCTGCTTTCAGATCTGGTTTCCATAAACATATTGCAGACCTAAAATTTTAGCCTATTGAATGTACAGAGTTCTTAAAAACTAAATAATTGAGGGTGTGAAGTCCAGGAGGTGAGTTTTAATGTCTTTTCTGTTTTAAGAGAATGGCAGAAAAATATACGGAGTGTGTATATGCATATAGTCGAGTATGACATTGTACTTAATAAAACAATTTTACATGAGTAAGATTTGCAGTGGGATTTGTAAAGGCAGGCACGTGAAAGCCTGTGGAGCATGACCTCCTTGGCTTTATCACAGATCTGAACAGATGTCGGGATCTGCCTGTGCAGATCAGGGACTTTGGCCCTAATCTGGCAAACAGTTTCATGAGCGAGTGGCATTTCATGTGTGAACACTCAGATTGTACTCACATGTGTCTGCAGTGCCAGGGTCATAGAAAATGGTGCTAATACAGTGGGGCATTCTTGTTTACTGTCCAATTTCAGAGTAATTTCTCAGTATAGGAACCAGTATTATTTTATTTAGTCTGCTTTTTTCTTTTTTTTCCCCTCCATATTTGTGGCAGGGACCTTTTTCAAGTTCTTTTCTCTTGTGAAGAACATATCAAATTTTCTGTTTATCAGGACAAAAAGATTGTAAGGGGGGGGTTCAATGGATAACTCTCAGATATCACTGCAGAAAGCTTTTCACTCCATGCTAGTAGTGAATTTATAAAAGATTTGGGTTTTTATTTTCCCAGTATTTTCATGGTTTTGTCTTACTTGGTATACAGCAACAGGGTGTTTTGTGACTTCCATTGCAAATTGCTTCACTTTTCTTGCTTCAGCTGCTTTCCCCCCATTGCTCTGTGGAGGACACGAGTTGGATTTCCTCTTAATAGGGACAAAGGGAGCTCCTTGACATCCCCGCTGCCTTATCCTGATAATTTGCAGAATTTCTTCTTCCTGGAACAAAATTGATACTGTTATTTCTTTTTAAAGTACTACAGTGTGTGGAGGGTTTTGTTGAAGCTTTTTTTGTTCCCTTAATCATGTTTCTTAAATTGTACAAGGACTTAAGCTTTCATTATTTTTAAAAATTATGGTTTTAGCTTGGTTTTTTAGAAAGCATTACCTGACTGAATGATGGAAAGTATTTAAGTATCAAAAAAACAAAAAGCTTGCTCAGTAAAGCTGACATTGCTTCTATTCAGTTTCCTGAAATCCAAATAAGCACAAGAAAACCGTACTGAAGGCCAAAATATCCCAGAGGATCATATTCCAAAAGGACTTTGATAGGTTTTTAGTGTTGCTAGATGTCATCTCACCCCAGAGTGGTAGTTCTAGAACATTTATTGTTAATACGTTTTTCTGTTGCCACTAAAATACACAAGTGTAACTTTCCACTTTCATCAGTACAGGTAATAATTTTATGAAGTGGAATCTGTAGTTTAAGATTCTTCTTAAAAGCCTGGGGTTCAGCTGCTGTAAGTTTTTCCTGGATTTCAGCAGTTGCAGCTGAGTTGTCTGTCCAACAACAGACAAGTGTTGACTCTCTTTGACCCAGCCTCAGTCTTTGAAGTGTTTGTAAGTAACAATTTGGGTTATTCCATGTTTCTGTGGATTAGAAACCTCTAAAAAGCAGTGCATTCGCTGCCTGTGACTTTGAAAAAAAAAAAAGGAAAAAAAAAAATAATCATCTTGGCGTGTTAATTTTCTGCTTTCTTCTTAATTTGTCAACTACCCAGTTGCAAAACAATGATTTGTTAATGGCGCTAACTGGAAATGTCCCAGTTAACATTATTAACATCAAGCCTAGGGTTGAATGATGGTAAAACCTTTGGTTTTGTTATGTGCCTTAAAATTATGTTTAAAGAGAGCAGGAACTGAAAGAGCTGGTGATTTGAGCTGAGATGATTTTGACATTAGGAATTAAATCTCGGTTATGTATGCCTAAAGATTGGCTACAAGTTCTTGTTAATATATTAAGTTACCTGGTTTGGGTTTTTCTTTCTTTCTTCTCTGTTCTTTTACCTTCCAAATCTGTGGAGATAAAGCAGCTGTTCCTGATGTGAGATGAACTCCAGAGGTGCTCCATCCAGCTGCCATAAATCAGATTCCCTGTTCAAGAGGCTGAGTTAGGATACTTATCCCTGTAAATCTCAGGGTTAATACTTTCAAGCTTTCATACCTTTGTTAGTAATAATTTTTGTTCTTAACAAAGAGGTGTTTTTTTTGATATAGGGCTAATACTGGATTAACCAAACTCTATAAACCAGTCACCTAAAAGATGTGGAATATCCTGGTTTTGTCAGGAACTTATTAGTTGAAGAAAGTTACAGTAGAACACAGTAATTCCAAGACCTTTTCTCTTTTTGATTTGCTCACAGTTTTCAGAATTTTGGGTTGAGGTCAGAGCAAATATATCAAGAAACGAACACCATTTGCATCCTAGATTTATTAGTAACTAGAAGCTACCTCAGAAAATGTATCCTAGCTCTGTTTAACTGCCTTGCTAGTAGCAGAAACCGAGTTGTTGTTGTTGCTGTGTGTGTGTGGTTGTAAGTAATTATACACAACAATTACCTAAACAGGAGAAGAATTCTGCAAGTGAAAATTACCTTTCTTTTTAGTAATACCTGTGTTACACTTCTGCTGAACAAGATAACCAGGTGAATTGTGTCTATTTTTGTCTTGTGGATAATACATTTACTGCAACATTTTAAATCATGGGCCATTGCACAGCCATGGTGCTTTATTTCATATTTAGGTTTGGTGACATTTGATTCCTCTGGTTTTCTTCAAGGGAACTTCACATGCCCCAAGGCACAAAATACTATTGGAGTTTTTTGTCCTTAAATGTGATGTCAGTGGAAGATACAGAGGCTTGGCAAACCTGTGGTGGTGCTGGTGCAGAAGTTACTTTACACATGGTCAGGAGCTGTGCTGCAATATTTGGTATTCTAGAATTCTTTGTAAAATAAATATAAGTAACAGAGCTGGTCATGAAACTGGGTGAAGTTGAGAAGTACAAAGGAAAAAATAACAGGACAGTGTTCTTAAAAAAAGTGCCATTTGTGAGTTGTTTTGTTTTCGAGACCAACATGTAGTAGATAAAACGTGTAAATCTACAAATTTGTTCATTTCTTGAGCAGAAAAAATAGAAGACTTTCTTGAAAGGTCTTTTCCTGACACAGAAGAGATGTCCTAGAGACTCCTCAAGTTTTCCCCATAATTTTATCTGAAATTTTAGTACTTCTTGCCTTTGAGAGTCCTTCCTTAGTATGAAAGAGAAGGAAGTGTTGAACATGCTGCTCCTGGTAGCCCTGTGGCTCACAAGCTGTAATAAGCATTTGGTTGCTCCATAAAAAGGCATTTTCATGCTGTTCAACTGGTATTTCTCCAATTGCCAGAGTAAAATTGTGTAGTGCAATTGTGGCATGTCTGAAGCTGTGTTTTGGGTTTAAAATCTTCCACGTGTGAAGAATATGTTAGAGTAACTGAATTGGAATCTCACTATGATTATCCCGCCTATTTTTGGGAAATCAGTTAAATACCTGTCTCTAAAGCCATCATTTTTGTGTTTGTCCATGAGTTGAGCAGCAGGAGGTGGTAGAAATCACCTTTCAACCTTTAGGCTTGTGAAACACACAGTTTTCATTTACCCAGGATCTGTCAGCTTCTGATCTCCACATGGGTGGAGGAAGAACACACATTACTTGGAAATGCTAGTCCATTAGCACAGTTTTCCACTGTTAACTTTATCTTGGTTTAGCTTTTCTTTGCATCACTTAAGGAAAAAAAAGTAATTAAGTGATAATATACATAAATGTAAGCATGCAAGCATACTTTATTATTAAAAAGTGTTGATAAGTGTGATGCACTGAGCAGAAGTTTTCATATTTGTTGGTGCACAAGTAGTTGCAAACTTTAATTTTAACCATTGTGCTTCAGGACCTTTTTACTTTGAAATATTTACTTTGAAAGATTTTCACAGAAATGGTTCTTTTAAATATGTAGTGGAGGAGCACAAAAGAAGGCTCCAGAATCACAAAAGCACCATTTGTCCTGATATATTTTATTTGTTTTGAAAATAAATAGAAAGCAATGGACCAAACAAAGTTACTCTTGCTCTGTATTGATGTTGCTGAGAAGACCAGGAGTGCTACTTTTCAAGCAAGAAGAGTGGTAAAGCTCAGGAATTGAGCTGAAATTCTAGTTTAGATAATTGGCACATATTGTGTGAGTTGGTTTCCCCTTCCCTGATTCCAGAGAACTACTGAAACACTATGACCTCCTCTATAAATCAGGAAAATTTAAAATGTAAAATTTAAACTTATTTTAAATGTTTTTAAAAATTACTGGTTTTATTTATTTGAATTTAAAGAATGTTTTGGGATGCACAGAACGAGGTGATCACTCTGAGCACACTTTTGTGCTTGCCTGTGGTAAATAAGCCAAGGCACAGATTCTTCTTTTAGCTGTGTTTTCCTTGCATAATTTGCATTCTTAGACCTGTGCTTTTATTTTTCTTTGTTTGAGAGCTTAATCCTGACTTCTCAGAAACTAGTGTAAGTTAGTTAATACTTCTATTTTATGTCAGCTTTACTATGTGCAGACATACGTACCATTTAGTGATGTAGCAATCCACTTGTATCTTTATAAAAACAGTAGAGAAAAGCATGAAGTAGTGCTCTCAGGGGTCCTCAAATGTCTAACTCAAAACTGGCTATCAGCCTTGTCAAAACATACAAATTTTCTTCCTTTTCTCCTTTTCTCACTCCACTGTCACCATTGTGATGGTGATCCTCTGCTGATCCATGATTTTGCTTTTAAAATATATGTTTACCTTTTTTTCCTCCCCTTAACAACATGAATCCCTGACATGCCAAGACCTCTGCTTTAATTTTTAATCCTGACTTGACAGGCATTCAGACTCTCTCCCTGTAGCTGTACTGAATCAACATATTACTGCATATGTTTGGTGAACCATGGAATTGGTTCAAGTCTTGATTCCAGTTACTTGGTTTCTAAATGTTCTCTTTGGGGACCCAGCTAGTGCTGTCAATATTCTTTGTTCCAGTTGCTCAGCAGTTTGCAGCTTAATCTTGGTGAGAGTTTTTTTTTTGTGTTGCAGCAGCTGCTGAAGTTGAAACTTATTATAGAAAGGAAGAAATTTAGAAATGGGCCCCATATCCAGTGTCAGACTGTGAAAAATGTTTTTATTTTCATGTCTTTGCTGGGTATAGGTCAAGTACAACCATATTCTTCCTATCTGTGGTCTTCTTGGTAGCTTTCTAATTAAGCAGCACCCTGAAAGTTAGTCAGTTCTTCATTATATCCAGAAAGTTGTATCTCCTGCTTAAAGTAGCTGACATTTTTTTATGTATTTAAGTTTTTCCAGTGTTTTTTCCACTTTTTTATTTCTAAAGATATGCAATCAGCACATGCTGCGTCACTGCTGTGCTTTTGTGTTTTTAGATGCGAAGTGAAATTGTGAATTGTGTTGAGTAATTCAGGTGCTGAGATACTTTTGTACTGTGTGTTGGAACCAACCTTTCATTTGCTGATGAGTATAAAACCCCTCTTATTAAGTTGTACTGTGTATATACCTAATCCTGTACACTGCTCCCAGCATGAAGTCTATCTAATATGTAAAAATTTGTAAATTCATTGCTCTCCAGCATAATCTGACTTCCTGTACTATAGTAAAATTCTTGGGAATTTCAGGAGGATTGGGGAATAAATAAGGACCTAAATTGTCAGGTGCTGATTTGCATGTCTGCTACTCTAATGCCACTATATTGGAGATTTGGGGAGTGCTGCAAAGTTGTTTCAGGATTGGGAGGTTTCAGAAGAAAGGCTGCAGTTCAGACTTCCAGAACAATTGATCAAGATCTAAGATAATATTTTTCACAGGATGATGTATGGTCTCCTTACACAAAAGATCAGTGTTGCTGCATCTGAAGTTGAATTTTCAGGGTGACTATTGAAAAAGTAATTTTTGGAGGTAGTTTTAGAGAAGCTTTTCCTAATTTTTTTTATACTATTCTTTTTTTACTATTATTATTTTTCCCCAATAAAGATGGCATTGGCTGCTATATTGTACTACAGTAAAACTGGAATTACATTTGCAAGACGTATAAACATACATATGTAAATATGTATCTGATGGATGCAGGCATTATAATCTCCACATAGTGGAGGTGTCCCTAATTCCAGTTTTTAATTGTTGAAATAATGTCAAGCCTATATGTTTCAGCAGCACTTATGTTGGAAACAATCCCATAATTTGTTTTATATTACTGCTCCTCAGGATGAGTGAAGCAGGAGGAGCGAATATTTAAGTGTGGTTGATGGGAGCAGAAACTGCTCGAATGTTGACATGCTAGTATGTGAAACTTAAAGTTGAAAATTCACTGTTCTTGGTGAGGACTACTTGTAAAGAGTGTGGGATCAAAAACCATTTCTGCATCAAGGGACCAGTGGCTTAGACATGCTCATAAGCCTCCAATTCTGAATGTAAATACTCTATCCCATTGAGAAACTGGGATTCCCCAGATCAAAGGGGAGGTTTTCTGGAGATAATTGATATTTTAAGGCAATTAACATTTCAGTTTTCTGCATGCTCATCCGTCTTTTCCTCCCCTTACCTCTCCTTTGTGTCTCAGATGTCAAATCCCCTGCAAATTTTGCTCCACGGGAGCAAACACTGCAGGTCCTCACCCCTGTTTGCTCCCACTCCTGGGTTTGTCCTCCTTTAAACACATATTTGAACAGAGTGCTTGGGTAAACTGTGCTGTTCTCTCTCTCCCCCCCTGCCCCCCCCAACCCCCCATCTACCAACTGCTGGTCCTGGCAGCCTCCCAGCATCCGCTTCCTCCAGCCCTGCTCTCATGGAGTACAGAATCCCTTGCGGAAATCCTGTGACCATCCCCACTTCCCTTGGCTACAGACTCATTGCTTTTTTTCCAGCCCTGCCATCTTTTTCCTGGAGCAGATTTACACCCAGATATCATCAGATTCACATCCCTTTCCCATCTTCCCTGGGCTCTTCCCTGTTTCTGCATTCTTGCTAAAGTCTTTGCCTTCTCCCTCTCTTACTTCTCCATGTGTAATCTCACTGAATTAAAAAAAAAAAAAATAGCAGCATGGGAACATACAGTGTGACCTTTCCTTTCCTTTGGTTTGCCTTCTTCCCTTTCCCTGTTTAGTTTTATTCCATCACAGCTTCAGGAATGGGTTGTAGCTCTCCTGCTGCTTGTTCAGTTGTTCAGTTGCCTTCTTTTGCATTCTCTGCAGAATTCTTTAGCTTTCTCTTCTTAATCTCCATTCTCACCTGATTTACAACTAAAGGTTTTCAATACTCCTTTTCTTTAGGAACACGCATGAAAAAATCTTAATTTCATTTTCCTTGAGCCACATCACTGTGTGTCACCAGCTTTTCATCCCTCACTGTGTGTATGGGGTGTCTCTCCTTCACAGGCACGAGGGACCTTCACCAACCCAAATTTCACCTGTTTTGTTAAAATGGAGTGGAATCTGATCCACTCTGGATTTGATTCAGCCCATCCCACCTTCATTGCCATTGATGGCTTGGCTGTGCTCACCTCATTCACCTCCTGACTTGCCAGATGCTCCTTTCTTTTTTTCGTGTTTCCTGTGGTGACTTTTCCTCATCTTTTTACCTTTGTTATCTTTCTGCCTTTTTCCTCTTAGATATTCACTCTTAGGTCAGTTCCAAACACAAACACAAACTCAGCTATTACCTTCATAACTCTACCTATTCATTTCTTTAAAAATTTATTTTCTCTAAATCAACATCTTGGCTGGCTTTTGCATCTTTCCGAGCTCATTTTGAAGGAAATGGGGGAATTAAGATTCCTATTTTCGTCTTCTTCTTTGTCTGTTTAAAGCAATAGACTGTTTGGCCCTCAGGCTTTCAGACTTTGTGTCCTCTTTGCCTTGTTCTTTTCAAAGCCAGATATGATTTGAAATCTGCAGGTGCTTTCCTGTCACTGCATATATGCTTATTTTAGTCTTCTGGTAGAGCTAAAATCACTGTCTCTGTGCTTAACCAGTATGTTGATTATGGAATTGTGCTTTTCTCTGACCTTCAGACATTTGGGTTTGCTATGAAAGTACAGAACACCTCTGTAAAGATCCTGTTTCTGACTTGCTGCTCACTTCCCATTCTACATGCTGCTGGTTGTCAATCCTGTATTTCAGATAATGATAATAATAATAGTATCAACAAATTACAATAAATAATTTCAGATAATGATAAATTGCTAATAAAAAGTTGATCATCTGCCATAATACTGATTTTGCCCTTCCTGCATAGATTTTCAAACCATCATTGCAGTGCTTTTGCTTTGTGTTGAAGAGAAACTCTCTGAATATACTCAGACTTCTCTTGTTACCATTCTTCAAATTAATCCTTAAAATGTGGTTTCAGTGTTTTGGTTGGGTTTTTGTTTGTTTCCCTTTTGTTTGTTTTCAATTTTTTTATGCATTATATATTTTTAATATATATTTATATGTACTTTGTATATTTATGTGTCCTGTACAGACACCTCAACCTTGTCCACCATCAGTCTTTAAAAAATGTTCATTTTGCTCTCCTTCATGTATATCAATCACAAAATAAATCAATAGCAAGACAAAAACGTTTGACATAATTATATGTTAGCTCTTTTTATCTTTAAACCAGAAGAGTACACACTGTTTTCAGTTTTGCAGAAAAGTATGTATTTTCCCAGATACAGCTCTGTTAGTTGCAAATATTCAGGCCTTGTAATTGATTATGTCGTAGGTTCTAAATGGGGGAAAAAAATAAAAAGCTTTTAATGATCAAAGTAAAACTTTTAGAGTTTAAAATAGTTGGTTCTCTAGGCTGGAGAAGGAATAAGACCTTATGGTCAGAGGTGGTGCATGGAAAATATATGAACCAGTAAATTGATTTAAAATAAATCAGAGGAGTCAAAGACATACCCTGTTATATTACTGGGTTTTTTTTTCAAAAAAAACCACTGAATTGCCAAATAGCAAATCTTCAGTAGAGGTGTGATTAGTAGTGTCTTTAATTGCCCAAATAATACTTTTGAAAATGAAGTACAAACCCAACGAAAAGTGTAAATCATATGGAGAGATTGAGACAGCTGTGGAGAAAGGGCTCAGAGAATGATACCAACCCCAAGAGGAGATGATTTTATGAGTATTGTCATAGCTGATATAACTTGAGTTTGAAGAATTTTAGCTGTTACTCAATACTCTGTTTGTGTTAGGAACTTTCTTGCCAATTCACTGCTGAGTGCTGTGAAAATATGGTAACAACATTGATTTGGAATTTTACATAGATACCTGTTTGTGATTTAACACCTTTTCTGTTCTTAATCCAGTTAAGTGTTGTCAGGTTTCTCAAGAAAGTCTTGTTAGTATCATTAACAATGTTATTGTAGAATACAAAGGGTACCATTAAAGGTATTTGGATTTTTACCCCTGAAATTCATAGGTTTTGCATTCAGCAGTATTTGTTTTGTTCATTCTTTGCAGCTGCAAGTGCCCTCCCTGATTATGAGTCAGCTCCGTCAGTCTTACCTAGACGGGCAAACTGGTTTTCTCTTCTTTCTCTGACAAGTCTTTGCCTGCCACTTTTGTACCAGTTCCGCCACTTTTATACCAATTCTGCCACTTTCATTACCATTCCACATAGAGGAAGCGAGATGATCCCTTAACTCCCAAGGATGAAAACCTCTAACCAATGAACCTCTCACATCCCTCTTCAAGGGCGACTTAAGTGTGTCCCAAGCTTCCCAGAGGTACCACAAAACCTTAACATTAGTTTGATTTGCCCATCCTTTCCAGCAAGGATATTGAGGGAAGATTAATCCCTCTTAGAAAGGAGAAGTTGGAAAAGCCTGTTTTTTTAAAGTTTATAGTAGAAACTCCTCAAGCAATTCCAAACATAAACTAAAAATAAGAGAGAAGACCCTAAACATGAAGAATCAAGAGCATGTGCATCTGTTTCTCTCTCATTTGTAGGAGAAGAAGAGTTCTTAGAATTGGATCTGGATAGATCTAAGGAAGAAATTCAGGAAGGATTATTCCCCTCGGGTGCACATGTTTGTTTTTTAAAACAATGATTGAGTTATTTTGATACTCTGGATGTTCATCCTCATGTACAACACAGGAAAAATAGAATAAACAAAGGAGAAAATACTTTCCCCTCTGCAGCATTAAAAAAAAAATGTTGAATCCTTCTCTATGCAGATTTGGAAGAGCTTGTCTGAGTAGAATAGGAACACAGTAAAAATAGAAAACCCCTAACTTTTATATAATAATTATAATAATAAAAATA
>VXAY01003867.1:84303-112963 GCA_013399855.1 Oxyruncus cristatus | reverse complement strand
ACGTCGGTTCTCTCCCAGAGATTCAACTCTGGAAGAATAGATCTCAGGTAATATCTTATTATCAATGTGTTTTAGATGAGACATTCTCAGATTTTCCTGCTCTGTGGCCACTGCTGTCTGTCTGTTTCCTCTCCAAAGACTTACCTGAATAGCAACAAAACTCTATAAAGTTTTCTCTTGCTACACTGGAGAGTGAAATAATTTCTGTTTATCCTAATATAATTCTAATTACTGTTCTGCAACAGAAAAAAAGCAGCATTGTTTTAAAGTTAAAGTGGAGTCATGTTATACAGAAACTTATAAAGTTCTCTGGGAAGGTGTTTCTGGCAATGTCAGTGACACAGTGTTTTCCAGTTTCAAAATCAGTCATTGTATGTGTGACTGATTTCTTTCATAATTCACAATCAGATTTTTAAGTATCAGCATCACTGAGTCTCATATATTGCAGAAATTGTGTTTGAGACAGCACACAGAATGAAGAACATGGAGTACGATTGCATTTATAACATTTATTTATTCAAAGAATGTGGAAAGAAATTGAGGCAATAAAAAGAGGCAGTGAATGTTGACACTGGTCTTTTCAAGCAGTCTTTGACTAAGAGTTTTCACTAAGTTCTTGAAATGGCAAAGTAGTAAATGTTAAAAGCCATAAAGGAGCGTACTCAGATGTTGTTATGTGCACTGTTCAGTTCTTGTGTATGTTAATGAACTTTTCCATCAGTAAACTGCTGATTTAGAGATAGAGGGAGGACTTCCAGTGATTTCATTTTATTCCTTCCCTTATAATGCAGAAAGAAAACATAATCTATATTTACATATATGTAAATGTCTGTTAAGTGAGGAGGACTGAGGAAAAAGCCCAACTTTGAGGCAGAATTATGTATAAAGAGAACTTAATTTCTTTGCTTCAGTTTTTGATCTGCAAACTGGGCACAACTGTCCTATTCTCAGATCTCTTGTCTCATATTTAAAGTGTAAATACTTGTGGTGGTAAGACTTACTAGTGGTAAGAATTACCTCTTCCTCTTTTATTATACAACATCTCTAATCAAATTCTGTTTTGGCTGAGTTTTTTATTAAAGTGCAAACAGAAGTAATAATAGGCTTGGGGAGCTCATTGCATATTAAAAAAACCCCTTATGATAGGCTGAAATCTATTACCACCTGGAGACAAAGATTATAGAGAATATACAGGTTTTTGGCTGCATTTTCATCTGTGGAGTGCATTTATGTGTGGATGTGAGAAGTGAGGAGTGGCAGTCAGTCCTAGAGCTCAAGAAATACTTATTTTATTCAAGTTTCACTTATTTCTTTATACAGCTATTGTTAGCTGGTGGATTTAAACTCTTGGTTTTCAGATTTTCATTCCCAGCTGAAAGAAGCTGAATAAGCTGCATAATTCAAACGTGAGTCAAGGAAAGGATACTGCTATACCAGCAGAGAGAGATGAAGAGTGTGTGCAATCTTGTCTAAATTGTTACAGTAGTGCAGGACTTCAGTTAGTCAGAATTGAAGCACAAAATATTTTGCTATGCTCTTTAGCACATTAAATAACTTCTCTAGAACAGTTAGTTGGAGAGCCAACATTATTCTCAAATTAATATTAAATAGCTAACTGAAGTTAATTTGAGATGGAATGGCTGAGCCACCAATAATAATTGCAGTATAATTAAATTCAACATCCTAGAGGGAGATACAGAACCAAAAGGCAACAGAGAGGGTGACTAAGGTTTAGAGGAAGTGATTTCAATAAAATGAGATAGATAGTCAGAGAGACACTGAGGTTAAAAGTTAAAAGGGAAAAAACAACTAGAGGCGTGGTCTAAGAAGAAACCAACAGTTTCTTAGAACTCAGTGTTCCATGGAACAGAAAGGAAAGGTGAGATGCTCAGCCAGTAAAATGGTCTTCAAAGAAAAGCACGTGGTAATTTGAAATATTTTCGTGAGGTAAACGCTGAGGGATGTTAATTTCAGCAAGGAGTGTTCAGGGGAAAATGAGAAGAGAATGGATTTTCAAGGTTATGTGGGCAACAGCAGAAAACTAAACCAATGGTTTAGGTTTGCTCAAACAGCCTGGAAAACAAATAATCCATTCTTTAAAAATTAGGATTAACCCTTAAAGTACTGAACTGTCATAATAAGGTGTAACAATAGAGAAGAAGGTCTGGACATGGATGTTCAGTATCATAAATACTCGGTTCATAACCTGTGTGGTTCAGCATCTTATAATAACTTTTTATAATTGTCCTTGAAAAGTTCCAGGATTTCCAGAGGTGAGTGAAGTATTTTAATTGTGGCCACACTGCTGTTTGTTTTGCACTTTTAACACTGAAATGTGTGATCCTTCTGTCATGGTTTAGCCCCTGTGCTTTCTGCACAGTATTATCAACCTATAAATTTTGCTAATAAGCAGAAAGAGTTTGCACAGACAAAACAGATCTCCTTGAAATGGGGATTAATACCAAGATTTATTGCTACACAACAAGAACTAAGGGAAAATACTTATATACACAGCTCTAACTAGTTTTCCTATAATAACAAACTTACATATTTACAAGTATCACTCTTCCTTCTCTTCCTCAAAAACAGTCCAGAGGAAGAAAGAGAAGGGAGGGGAAAAAAAAAAAGTCTTTAAGGTAACAGTTCCATATTTCTGTAGCTCGAACCTCTCTCTCTTCACTGGAATGCAGAGAAGTCTGCCTCCCACCTCTAGCTGGTTTAATGGAGGTTTCTTCTACGAGGAGTTTCAGAAGAGTTTCTTTAAACTCACCACCCCTTGCCGAGGTCACAGGAGTTCTGAGTTTTCTTTAGCTCAGTCCACACCCAAGAACACTCTCTGATGCTCTGTTCTACTGCTTGTAGCTTCTTCTCTTTTGCTCTCTGGAATTCTCTTGACTTTTTGCTTTTGGCCAGACACTCAGTCTTGACTCTCGGCCACAGCTGGCACTCCCAAGTGGCCACCGCTCCCCACTTGCCATTACACCCGGTCCCCATTCGCACCGGGCCCCTCATACGGGGGGGCTTCGTGTAAGGCTCATCCTTTGGACAAAGTCCCAAGGTCATCAGGGGCTCAGCCCCTCAAAGGAGAATGCACTTAACTTCTCTACCATTCTGTAGCTACAATTCTTCTGTAGCTTGCTACATACAGTTTTTAGGTGATCCGATCTTGGCCTGAAGCCATCTCTGCCCTCCCCGGGCTATCCAGCCCTCTGAGAAAAGAATCCATACAAAAGTCTCTTCACTCCAAATCATTTCCACAGGTAGCAAGAGTTTTAAAGTCTTTTCCCCTGCTGGAGAAAAAGAAAGAGGCTCCCCCATGCCTTTCCACTCTCTCCTTTTCACTGACTTTGGAGTCTCTGTCTTATCTCAAGTTCTTCTCTGCTCTCCACCAGCTTAAGTTTCTTCTGTAACGTCTCAGCTGAGCAGCTTTTCTCTAGAATTTCTTCTCCACTCTATTACATGCCTTAGCCAGAAGGTTCAGTTCCATGCCTACCCCCAGCCCAAGGCCAGGAGAAGAGGGGGCTCGGCCCCCGCTTGGGGAGACCTTGCTGCTTCACTCACATCATGGCTCTGAATTTCTATCTGCCCCACACACAACTACAACCCTTCTTTTCCAGTTTGTGTTAAATACGTAATTCGGAGAGACATCAGAGAAGTCTTTGATTGGCTACCAGCTTTTCTGGCACAAATCTTTTGTATTTAACGTTCTCATGTTCTATTTGTGAGATAGTTTTTTCACTTTCTTTTTTTTTCCCCAGAAAAAGTACTTGTGAAATCGGGATTTGAGGAAGTTTGCTTCTTATATATTAAAAAAAATTCTTCAGTTTATAATCATTTTAGATAACACAGGAAAGTAAGCTGGTGTAAGCCTTGCATAATAAACAGAGTGGGAAACAGTATGGAAAATTTTATAACCTCATTATGAAGAATGTGTGTTATGGCCTCATCTGGCTTCTCTGTGCAATAGGGGTCACTGCAACCATGAGAAATTTTCTTCCTTCCAACTCCCTTGTACGTTCTCTTGTGATAAAGTAAGAGCTTTTTGGACCATTCAGAATAATAGAGAACCAGCTTTGATTTGGGATTCTCTTCCAGAAGGGATTTTAAAATTATTCCAAGTGTTACATTTGTTATGAGAAATAATTGCACAATGAGCCAGATTTACAAAATTAGATGTTAGCGAGTTTTTTAAAAATTGAGACTAATTTTGATACTTTTAGGCTGGGTGGGTAATTGGATTTTGAATGGTGAAGGAGGGTGTTATTTTTCTCGAAACTGTACATGCAGTGCCTGTTCCTCTGGTGGCTTAGCTCATTAAATTATTAATGTTGGAGAGCTGGAGTGTGCTCAGAGTTCAAGTTGCCTGTGTTAACACAATGGAATGCTTTTCAGTGGAGGAGCTAAACTCAGAGAAGCCATGGAAAGGTTCTGATACCCAAGTACGACCATATAATTTTAACATAAGGTTCATTTTTAATGTCCACAGTAGGATAAGAAATTTTCTAGGTTAACTGTGACACAGTTTTTGATTTAACCCCTTCTCTGATTAGTTACTTATACCAACAGTTGACAACCTCTTAAAACCTATCTTCTATAAAGATAAATTATAATATTTTCTGTTCAAAATCATTCCTTGGCATACTTCTGTGTAGCAGCACACCAGGTTTTTCTTCACTGTCCAAAAAAGTGTCTGATTATTTTGTTTTCACGTGAAAATGTTCTTAAGATATTTTTTGCATTTTAAAATACTCTCTTATATTTGATACCTGCAGCTGGCTTTGGGTGGAAAAGAAATAGTGAGATTTCTAGACAGTGGAAGGACTTTGTTTTTCTTTAAGGCAGTGTTTGTGCCCAAACCCCCTTGTATAAAGTAATACTTAGGGTAACTGCAGACAGTCTCTTCAAGAGTGAGTTTTTTCCTGAATAGAGATGAGGTGATAAAGGGAGAAGAGAATAAGAAGAAGAAAAAGAAGAAGAAGAGGAGAAAGAAAACATTCTTGATTATTATTGTTTGGATCATTTCTGGGAAATTGTACTTTATTACAAGCTCAGATGCATTAGTTCATCAGGATATTATGGTGGGGATTTTTGCTGTTGCTTTACCTATTGTACAGTAATTCTAGTGTTTAGGGTTTGTTTTTTTACCCCAAGAAGAACATAAGTAGTCATCATTCCGTGTTTTGTGTCTTATCTTTGAGAAACAAGTAACCATTTAATTGGAGCTTATTTTCTGTTACTATGTAAAATAAATAGAATCATAGAATCGCAGAATAGTTTGGATTTGAAGGGGCTTTAAAGCTCATCTTGTTCCACTATTCCAGGTTGTCCAACCTTGCCTTGGACACTTCCAGGGATGGAGCACTCACAGCTTTTTTGGGCAACCTGTGCCAGGGCCTCACCATCCTCACAGGGAAGAATTCCTTCCAGTGTCCCATCTAACTCTGCTCTCTGTCAGTGTGAAGCCATTCCCCCTTGTCCCATCATTCCAGGCCCTTGTAAAAAGACTCTCTCCATCTTTCCTGTAGCCCCTTCAGGTCCTGGAAGGCCACTGTTAGGTCACCCCAAAGCCTCTCTTCTCCAGACTGAACAATCCCAGCTCTCCCAGCCTTTCCTCACAGCAGAGCTGCTCCACCCCTCTGATCATCTTGGTGCCTCCTCTGGACTCACTCCAGCAGCTCCAAGTCCTTGCTGTGCTGGGTCCCCAGGGCTGGAGGCAGCTCTGCAGGTGGGGTCTCACCTGAGGGGGCAGAGGGGCAGAATTCCCCCCTGCCCTGCTGCCCACGCTGTGGGATCAGCCCAGGGCATGGCAGGGGTCTGGGCTGGGCCATGTCCAGCCTCTTCCCCACCAGCACCCCCAAGTCCTGCCCAGAGCTCCTCCATCTGCTCATCCCCAGCCTGGATTGATCCTGGGAGTGCCCCAACCCAGGTGCAGCACCAGCTCTTGGCCTTGTTGAACCTCAAGAGATTCCCGGGGCCACTTCTGGAGCTTGTCCAGGTCCCTCTGGATGGCCCCATCCTTCAAGTGTGTCACTGCTGCCTCGGCTCGGTGTCATCTGCAAACCTGCAGTCTCTTCATCCATGTCATTAATGAAGATATTAAATCACACTGGTCCCAGTACAAACCCCTGAGGTCACCACTGGTCACTGATGTCCATCAGGACTCTGAGCCATTGACCACTGCCCTGGACGTGACCATCCAAGCAATTCTTAATCCACCTGACGTTTCACCTATCAAATCCGTCTCTCCAACTTAGAGAAAAGGATGTTGTGGGGAACCCTGGCAAAGGCTTTTTAGAAAGATAAACGACACCTGTAGCCCTTTTCTTCTCCGCTGGTGTAGTCACTCCACCTTGGAGGGCCACTGTGTTGGTCAAGGCAGGACTTGCCTCTGGTGAAGCCTGCTGGCCGTCCCAGATCACCTCCCGGTCCTCCATGTGTCTCAGCAGAGCTTCTGAGGGGATCATTTCCAGGGTCTTCTGGGCACAGAGGTGAGGCTGACAGGGCATTGGTTCCCAGGATCCTCCTTTCCACCCTTTTCAAAGATGGGTACAATGTTTCCCCTTTTTCCAGTCACCAGAGACTTTTCAAATATCCCAGACAGTGGCTNGACAGGGCATTGGTTCCCAGGATCCTCCTTTCCACCCTTTTCAAAGATGGGTACAATGTTTCCCCTTTTTCCAGTCACCAGAGACTTTTCAAATATCCCAGACAGTGGCTTGGCAACTCCATCAGCCAGTTCCCTCAGGGCATTGGGATGCATCTCGTCAGGTCCCACAGACATGTACTTATGAACCCTGTTCAGGTTTTTCAGATGATCGTGAATCTGGTCTTTACTCTATGGAAGGCTTCCTTAAAGATCCTTAAAATACTCATATTTAACATTGAATCAGTCAGTTACTGGCATTTCCAGCATATCAGCTGTCATATTTTATTTTAGAAACCAACATCATAGATTTACATGGAAATTCAAGAGTATTCGCTAGATTTTGGAGCCTCAAAGTTCTTAAGTGACTTTCACTGAACTGGAATTTTCTGCTTCCCTAGGTTGGTATTAGGAAAAAAATAATTTCATTCTTAATACCTTCCACTCCTGTAAAATGGGGGAAGTGATTATTACCACCTCCGAAGGTGCTTGGAATTTTTTGCTAGTCTTAAATATTAAAGAACAAACATTATTAGCATTATATATAAGTATTGATGGAAAGAATCTGATTTGAGGACTGACTTACAGGAAAAAGTGCTTGGGTTTAATTTTCAAAAAACACCTTCCCTTAATTATCTCAGACTTCTGTTTTTCTTTTCCCTCCTTGTTCTGTGCTACTGGAAACAGAGTCTGACATTAATATTTTGGGGCAGCTTTTCAGCCAGGGTAATGCAGTGTAGCTTGATCAAAGTCAAAAGAAGTACAACAATATTTACAGTTCTGTTTGCTTGGAATGTATTTGGAGTTATTTTGGTCGCAAGAGCCTGTGACCGTATGTCACAAGAGTGTTACAAAATACTGTAGTATGGGAACACAGGCACAAACATCTTTAGCATTTTTTGCAACTTAAAGGAAAGTAGCAGATGTGAAGGAGATGGAATTGTTCATGTTACACTTTCATGCAAAAATATGGAAGCTGAAACAAACCTTTCTGTTAGTATATATTTATTTTCATTTTAATTGCTGATTTTGTAATGTCATTTGGGTAAACCTATTGTCACACCCCCACCCCTCCCACCCAAAGCAAGAAAGGGGCTGCATTTGATGTTTTGCTTCAAAAGCTGTCAAAGTGGAAAGAAAATTACATGTGAAAATGTACCCTCTTAAATTGGTTCTGCCAGTTTTCTGAATGTATGTTGTGAAAATAGTTAAAAAATGATGATATAAGCCTGAGTAGATCTCAACCACCACCTAATGATCAACCTCTTTCCATTGTGTTTCTTTAATTCTGTTCCAGCCCAAATAAATTCTATATAGACCGAATGGTCACAGTTTTCACACTGTCCCAGCTGGGATCTCTTTTCTGGATTGACATCTGTGTTTTCCTGTGCTTACCACAGGGATGTAAAATTTCAGATTTCTATTTGATTTCATTATCTCATAATCAATCTTTATTATTACAAGTTTATCCTGTTATAGTTTAATGACTGAATTAAAAAATACTTTCTATTAATTTGTAAGTGTGCTATCCATCTTCAGGTTTACACCTAACTAAATTTTATCCCTTTGAGGGTCATCCTGTCCATCTGTTTCCTCACCTCTGTTCCTTCATTAATGAGACTTCCAACTTCATGAAACTATGAACTTAAATTGTCCATAAATATATGAATATTTTTCAATTTTCCTGTGTTTTGCAGTGTTTGATAAAGGGTTAGCACAGGTCATCTCTGAGCTAACATGGGCTTGACCTCCCTCAGGTAGGAAGAGTTGTGACAGTTGAGTTTTTAGTTATGTGGAAAATGTCTTTCTGAGTTATAACCTAAAATTTCATGAATAGAGAAAATATTCAATGTTTTTCCAAGATGAAAGACATAGTAAATAAAAGTGAGAGAAACAAACTTTTTCTTTCTCTAAAATTTGCTCACATCCTACTCCTTTAAAAGTCTCAGCTGTAAAGCAGACTGGTTCCTGGTGTCTCAGTAAATGACGTGCTTCAAAGCATGAGTTGTTTATTTTTATTAGTAATAATAAAGTCCATTTTATGTACTAGAAGAATCTGAATATTTGACATTAATAATCTACGTATTCAGATCTGTTACCAGAAAAAAAGTGCATTACTGTGAACTTTATTTTAGTTCAGTCTTGCCTAATATTTACAAATAAGAAGAAAATGAAGGTGCCATTCTTAATTCATTTATTTGTTAGTCCTAGTAAAATGGTAACATTTGCAGGTTCTGACATGTCCATCTGCCTACATTTTCATACTGTACTTTAATCTCCATTTTTAAATGTCCACCTACAAATTTTTCACTCAGAGTAGATTTTTAGCACAAAATCAAGAGCTGAGGTCTTGGCCAGGCTCACATCAGAACTTCTTACATCTGTGAGTTCAGAATTTACAAGGATTTTGTACTGAAGTCTTGCAGCCCTGTCCTTATATAATAAAGTCCTTAAGTCTGGTAAGATAAGGTTTTGAGGCTCTTCCTTTACAATATATTTTCACATGTCTGAGCCATTGAATCAGTTCCTTTCATTTAACAGTCTAAAAACCAAAAAGAAAAAAAAAAAACAAACCTCATAAACGTGCCTTTGAAGAGGATAAAAAGAGAATTCCACTTAATGCTGGCAGATTGTGGGAGGTGTAATGGCTAGTGAGATCCCGTGTCAGATGAGCTGCACTGACAATGGTTGTCATGGAACGGCTGCCAAAACTGACATATGGTGGGACAAGAGGAATCATTACAGGATGTTAAAGCTTCTTGGGAGCAGAACCATTGGAGATTTTGGTGTGCACTTCATTTCTCTGCATAATTTTTAACTTATGGAACTGCTATGTAGTTCAAATATTTTTCTTTTTTCATCATGTAAAATAATCAGTTATTTCATTTCTTTGTGTTTTGTAATATGATACTTTAGTTCAACAGTAAGTTACTTCCAGAAATTATATTTGTTAATTACTTAATTTGGAGCTGTGAATTTTAATAGATGTTTTTACCTTGTTCCTTTCTTCCCAGTAAAATGGGATTTCAAATTCGACTTCCTGTACTTTGCGTGGAATCAGTGCAGTTGAAGCCTTTAGTTAGTTACATGAAAAACTTAAATATATGAATGGTTTTTTACACTTTGCACCCTGAAATTCTCCCCTCTGATCTTTGCTCGTATTCTTGCCTGTCAGTTACAGTGTATTCAAGTGGTCTTAAGATTCTCATATAACAATGAATTTCCTCCTCTATCTTAAAAAGAAAACAGGAGTGTAAAGGAGTGTAAATTAAATGCTCAGAGAATAAGTTTCATATATTTTCAGGTAATACAAATAGTGAAAATTAAGTGGGCAAATTATTTCAAGAATCACTCCTACAAGGTGATTTGACTTACTAAGGTTTTACTGGAACATAAGAAATTCCAGATAGATATAAGGAAAACCTCTTTACAACAGCTGTGATCAAACACTGGCACAGGTTGCCCAGAGAAGTCCTGGTGTCACTTTTTGAGATACTCAGGGCTTGTCTGGGCAAGTCCCTGCTCAGCTGAACCAGTTTTGTAGATTAACTCAACAAGTGTCTTCCAACCTGAATTACTTCGTAATCCTACTATAAATGGGGATATTTCTTCTCCATAGTAGTAATGCTGCTAGCACTGCAAGCTTTGCAGGAATAAAAAATGTACAGATATTAAGGATAAGAAGAAGACTAATTGGAAGAAAGTGGAGACTTGGTTTGAAGCCATAGAGAATGTATGGAAGCAAAGGGAAGTAGTTACTAATTTTTTCTTTAAAAAAAAAAAAAAAAGGAATCCATGTAATATTTAATTTATTTAGATTATTTCCTTCTATGTGACGATTTAAAAGAATTAGTTTATTGTGTGCTTTCCTGTTGTCTGAGGCTACCTCCTATTAACCAAACTACTGGTTCTGGGCTAATTTGCCCAGTCTTGAGACATTTTACATTATGTGCTTGTCAGAAGAACTCTGACTGGGCAGTAGCAAGAGTTCAGAGCGGGAGATCTTGAAGTGGACATTTTTACAGTTTACGTGAGGAATTAGGAACAATTAGGATAGTAAGATTCTACCTCTGAAGAATTCACAGGCAGTTACTGCCAGTATTCAGTGCAGTGTGTTATTAAAAGTAAAGCATAATGTGATTGAACTGTGTGTTATACACACATATATATATATACGTATTCATGTGGGAATTTTAAAATTAGTTTGTTTTGGCTATATAAATGTAAAGATGTGCATCATAAATCACATTAAGTGAAAATCACACTATTCATACAGTAATGTTTTATGTCAAAATGACAAATCCTAATTGAGATTGCTGCAAATATTTGCATTAGTGCTTCTTGCTACCATCTGCTTGTAACCTCCAGTTCTATAAACTATTCTGTTTTGGTTATGATTATCCTTACCTGTGTTCTACACAGATGTGATTCTTAGGTTCAACTTTGTTTGATGTGAAAAATGTAAAATAATGCCATCATTAAAAAACTTGACCATTTTAGCAATTTGAGATAGTTATTTACAGAAATCTGAACTTTGACAAAGGGATACCCTGGTTTTGTTTAGGTTTCATGGTTTTTTCTTAAAAACCAGTGATGTTTCATCTACTTAGGTAGCACATTTTAGCAAAAACCAGAATGTTGTGGATCTGCAGGATTGTCACCATGACACACTCTCTTGTATTCCTGTAAAAGTACAGCTGCTTTATTGAGTTTGGGTAGTAAGATTTTTTACAGCCCTTGGAAGTACATGTATTTGTCAAAATCTCACATTAAGCTGATGTTGGAGAATTTTTCCTCCGATTTAAATCCATGAAAATTTAAAGGGAGCAGAAGCAACAGCATCTGAATGCTGGTTTTATGAGCAGCAGTTTTATGAGCAGCAGCTTCTTTCTGCTTCTGTGCTAAATGTGTTCCTTTGCTCTGCTGTCCTGGCTGCTGAAGTCACTCTGAGGTCACATCAAAAAAAGATGTTTGCTGAGTTTGATACCAAATCATCTTGGATACCAGAACATCAAGTGGTTAAAAGTGTCAGCGGGGACCTGCTTATTGATGTAATCTTGCTGTCCTTTCTGAAGTGAACTATTCCTACCATATTTACCTTGAAACGGAATTATAAATCTTCTAAGTGATCATTTAATATGGAAATAAACCCCTGAAAACAGCAGTTGTAAAACAAATTGTTGTAACGTGGTGTGTTGACTTGCTGTCACATTACCTGTTATTTTGGGTGATGGTTTACATTATTTTCATCATATTTTGTCTTATGTCCATTATGTAAAAATACAGATGTTACAGATGCAATCAACTCATGATTTTCTTAAACCTCATCAGGGGCTGTAATTTTTTTAATTAATAGGTGATAGGTAGCAGAGGTGTAATTAATTTTAATTTCAGAAGACACAGTCTCTAAGTACCATTTAAACACATTATACTGCCATTATTATGACAGTAATGAGCTTTAATTTATTGTCACTTTAAGTTTTGGCCATCTTATCCAGCAGCACTAAAAGAAATCCTCTTGTGTTTAAAATTCGCAGCAACAACTGTTGCGCTACCAGTATGAAAAAAAAAAAGTCACAAAGCATCTGACAAGGAGAGGTTTAGATGCTGGATTTTGATTTTAAATTTGTTCTTTTGTTTGTTGGGTTAAGGCACAATGAGGTTTAGGTTCAATACTTTGTTAAATACTGAAATGTTGACTTCATGTTTTAAGTTTTGCAAGGATTACATGGTGTGGTTTGGGAACACAGCCTGGAACAAAAAGAAGTGCAACAGAAACAAGCTGGGAAGAAAGTTGAAAATATAGAAGGAGTCAAATGTGAAAGGCAGAAAAATAAGAGCAAAGAAGTTCCAACCATTTAAATAAAAGTAAGGATAGAGTCAGAGGAATCCTTATGTGTCTAATTGCCATCAATAATACTCCCTTTGCTCCAGATAATTTGCTGCTTTTCTCACTCTAACTGTCTTCTATTTGCTGCTTTTACTGAATTTGGAGGGGAATGGCACAATTTTCCATTCAGTGTCAGTCAGTGTGGACTCTACTATATTTCAGTGCTCAGTGTAGAGCTGTCAGAGACAAGTATTGAATGTTGTTGAGCAAACAATGACATTCGCTGTAATGTAAATTTGATAGACTGTGTATTCCCCAATCCCACATTATTCCAAGGCCAGAAATGTGCTTGCAGAAGCTTAAATATCAGCAAGTTAGACTCTAATCCATGTGACAAGTTCTGCACTTCGGCTGTGTTCAGGTCTTGTTTTTATTAATAAATAGATTATCCATAAGTGATTAATGGTTTTACATGTCTTGGACTCTGCTTGCTTAAATTCAGAAAAAAAGAAATAAACAAGGTTATCTATTATCTCCTCCTTTTACAAAAGGTTATAATATTTATAACTACTGGAAAGTCCTGAGTTGGAACTTTGTTTTCCATAATTCTAAGAACCAAAGTGTACGTAGTTTAGTTAAGAGGCATTAATTAGAAACAGATGAAGGATTTTGAGGGGATTTGGAAAAAAAGATGTTATTTGTTTAAATATTACCTAAAGAACATCCAGTTTGGATTGTTAGCAACCACAAGTACATGATGTTTTGTTAGCTGTAGTATGTCAAGTCTTAGGATGGAAATTCCAGTGAGTGAACTTTGCAGACTTTAGAAAACTCAGGAGAAATCTCAAGTAAAATTTTCACCAGTTTCAGATTGTTCCATGACAGGCTTGTGAAATTGCAGACTGTATGAAAAGTTTTATTTTGCTAACTTTGAAACTCTGTAAGCAAGGCTTGGGTAGAATCTGTAGGTTACTTGAGTATGATAAATCTTACAGTTTAAAATTTTTATTAGTCTCACAAAAGTCAGCTATTGACAGTTTGACTGTCAGGTTTTCATCTTTAAAGTTATTTAAAATTACATTTTTGTTCAAGTTCTCACTCAGCATCCAAAATGCTATTTAAAGAATAAGTTAAGCCGTGCCCACACAAAGTATATTGTTGCATTTACAACATCATTTGGGGTTTCTTGAAAGTCAGTAGAGAGGGAGAAGGGTGTGGAACAAAAAAACAGTTATTATTGATTCTGATAATTACAGTTATTGTAAAAAAAAAAAAGTACTCTCTGTTTCTAGTGAACACCTTCAATAAATTGTTTTTCTTGCCTTAGAACTAAAGTTCAGAAGAGGTGCCCCGACAAAATCATGGGCAACCTGATGCTGTTGGGTCACTTCAAGATGATTTTGAAAAGAATACGCTTAGAATAACCACAGGCTTGGATTGCCAGCCATATGTGGCATTTTAAAGTTCGAAATGGGGGCTCAAACTAACCCCCAGATTGGCAGCTGCTTTGTTACCATCATGATTATTTGTTTCTGGGTAAACAGGTGTCAGTGGAGCAAAACTACTTTATAACTTTTGGCACTAATTGCTTAAACTCTCATGGAAAAGCAGAGTGCAATATTCATGCCCTGGGAGGAAGGGTGTATTTTCTTCATAACTTTACTACCTAGTGACTTTATTTTTGTAAGAAAGGTAAGATTCTGTGTGACCGTGGAAAATGAATTACTGTGAACATCAGGTTGATTTCCTCTTTTAGGTCATTTTCAGCAGAGATGCTCAAACCATTGTTCCACAAAAGCTCCAGAGGCAGGACAGGTCATTGAAATATGTTGCATTTAGATATATTAATATTATCTGTTGAATTAAAATAATAATTTTCTAGGGTTGTCTGTCCATATTTTTCACCATGACTGACAAGTGTTTCACTAGCAGTTCAGAGGCTTGCAAGGCTCCCCAGTCCCATCATCACTGCTTCTCTACCGGCAAGAAAGTTCTTTTGTGATGTTCTTGTGGGTTTTGTGCAAGATTCCCACACTGGGACATGCCATGCAGAGGTTGACCAAGTCCAGGTATACTTTTTGAGCATTCTAATGTCAGCCAGTGCGTCAGAATGAATTAAAATTTGGCCCTCAGAGTCTTCTTCTGCCTCTCTTCTTATTTTACCTTTTTTGTTTCATTGCATTTTGTCCTTCTCTGTGGAGACTTAAAGTGCTGGTCCTTCATAGGAATGTTTTTTGAAACTGTGTCTCCTGGAGTTGGGAGTCGAGCAAGCAGACATTTTACATTTTCACCAGGCTCTTAATAAATGCATTGCTGCACGAATGTTCTTGACACAGTCTGTAATTAAAATATTTGAGAAGCTTCTTTTTATCTACTCAGTAGTCAGGCTGGTATTACTTTTCCTGCTTAACCATAATTCACCTGGATCCAGGAAGCTCTCCAGCACTCTTTTTTCTGTGCTGCAATGGTGCATTTAGTGTCAGATATCTGAGGGAGAATAAGTCTGAACTAGGATGCCATGTACTGTCCAAGAGGACTGAAAAACGCTAAGAATGAGAATTTGGGGAAAGCTGTTTTGTTTCACTTGAGAGGCAGTATCCTCCTAGTGAGCCTGCACTTGCTCTAGGTTGATGTAATCCTCACCTCAGGTGTTAGAGTTTTGCACAGTGCTTCTTAGAGTGCAAAGGAGCACCATGTGAGCCTGGGCCTTTATTTTTGCTTTAAAGTTGCATGATGTGAGAAAACTTCTGCCATTTGGAATGAATCTTCAGTATTGTTTGCAATACTGGGCAAGGCAAGTACACTGGACACTCTTCAGCTTTTGTTTTTTATCTAAAGATTTTGAATTGGTGCAACAAATGCATAGTATTCTATAGTAAATGTAAGCACGGAGGTCCAGAAATGAGTCAGAATAACATGTACATTTGAAAGTGGTAGAAAATTAGCCAAAGGCCAACATCAACACTCAGATTCTTCCCAAATTTTTTGAGATTTTCTAATTTTCATTTTGTTATTTTTCAGTTACTTGGTCCTTTTTGTCCTCTTCTGTGATTTGCCATTCATCATCGTATTTGCTTGGAGATTTTGTAACTTCACACATTGGCAAACTCATAATTTAAATATATTTCTTACCTCTACTTAGTATTTTGTTTAAAAATGTGGCTGGTTTTAGTGGTGTTGAATGGTGGCCATGCTGGTGTGACATGGCAAAGAATTTAAGTTGTCTCTGCTGTTAAGGGAAATATGGATACTAGTATAATTTGGATCTAGCAAAATGCAGTGTACCTTTGGGATAGACTGGTTTCCATGACAACATTTTCTTTTATGTTTTTTAGGCTACAAAAGATGGTCAGAAGCTGTTTTATTCAGTGATTAGGTCAATCTTTGGTTTTGGTTAATAAAATAATGCCAAAATTGCTTCCTTATGGCCTCCCTTTAGTCTTGCTGCAGTAGTCAAGTGGATTGGAAGGGCCCAGTCTTAAGGGGAATTGATTAAATATTGGCAATTCTTTTATACTGATCATTGTTTAGCTTGGAAACTAATGGATAATCTTCCTTTTTCCAGTTCTTTAATCAGTCTTTTCAGTACGATAGTACAGGTCAAGGTGCTTTGAGTACTGTAGTTGCTTTAGAGCACCATGTGAGCCTGGGCCTTTAATTTCAAATATCCTAATGACCCATATTTATTTTTAATCTTTAACCTTTTAATTCTTTTTTATCTTTGCTCACTTGCTGTAAATTGTTGTCATATCCTGTGCATACACAGATATTGCAAAAACATAAGGTACCACAGTGAATTCTCCTAAATCCTTGTGACTCAATTGATGTATTTCTCCCTGTGGATTTGAAATTCCCATTGTTGTTAATGAGATTCCCATATATGTATAGAAAGATAATGATATTAAGTATTTTCCTATATAGCTGTAAAATAAATTAAATATAATGACACAGGTGACCTCATTTGATGAGAGTAGGATACTAATTTTCTATATCAGTTAGATTTGGAGAACTGCTTTGCCATATTTTAGAAGAAGACTTTTACCTAGTGTAGTTTTGTTGCAGACATAATTTCTACAGCTACAGAGTGTAGCTATACACGAATGACTCTGTGAACTGACATTGTACAAGTATTCCTTGTGTAAAAAACCAGGTTTTTAGGGCTATTCCTTGTCGTTATGAAGGTTCTTCAGGTGTTGTCAAGGGTTGTATGATTTCAGTTTCTTTCCTTTTAAATCTGATCACAGTAGGTGTGAATTGCAGACATGATTTTAATATTGCTGTTCAAGTGAAAAAAAAAAAAAAGGAAAAAAACCCCACTCTTTAGATTTAATAGATTCTGTCCTTGATTTTTGTGCTTGTCCCCATACAGCACCTTAGCAGTGATACGTGATAATGTTTTAGCATCAGGTGAGACTCTGATTTTAGTTGTTTATCAGGGAATCATGTGCTTCCAGATAGTTCTGTAGCCTTTGAGGAATAAAGGTATGGTGTGATAATTAAAAGATCCTTTTTTAAATAATCTAATAAATGGTGTAAAGTTTTTTAGTTCTGTTTTAGGTCTTGGTTTGCATAACTTCATATTCGTACCTGTTTAAGTTAAAGACTTAAACATGCCTTTAAACACTAAATTAAGTTTAATTACAAAGAAAAGGCACTATTGATGATGTAATAATCTTAAGGCATGCTTATACTTTTGTTTGTATTTTATACCTCTAGGGAGTTCTTTTTACCTTTCTCTCTTCGGAACTGGAGAAGAACTTCCTATTTCATCTTACTTTCAAGCTTATGTAAACTTAATACCTCCACAATACTTTCCTGGAGGGTGTTTTTATTTACCAGCTGGTTTCTTCCTGCTGTGTTTAGATCCTCATAACACACCGTGCCCTTGAATTGGAACTTTTCTCAGTAAGACTCTTCTTAAAAATGGATTATTTAGTATTTATTTATTTAATTTTTGAGCCCTGGTCACCTTGATAGTGTTCTAAGTTTGAGATGAGTGGAGTTTAAGTGAATTCCTTCAAAAAAGAAGTACTAAAAAAAGAAACTTTAGGAAACAGCATAAAAAAATAATCTTTTCAACTAATCATTGCTTCTTTTTTTTCTTGAGGTTGGTTTCAAACTTCTGAGCTGCACCACTAGCCCTGGAAGGGCTGGTTTGTTGGCTTTATGAGGCCAACAAACATGCTTTCTACTCATGAGTCTATTTGATATATTTCTGTTTTAAGTTGGTGAAAAACCATCTCCTCTCAAAACTCTACATGAATTGTACTGGTTACCCAAGGAAACTCCTTAAGGACTGTTTATTTTACTAGCATTCATCGCAGTGTACATTGGCTACATAAGATGACAGCCATTCATATAGAATTTACTGATTTTTTGTAAGTGATGCCATGTGGAGCATTGTAAACTCACGGGAGTACAGTGTTTTAATTCATTTTGATGCGTGGTTATTGTAACTTCAATATTGAGCACAGATTATGCAAAATCTTGCTAATTGAGGTGAGTTAAAACACAATGCATAAACTGAAATACAGGAAATTCCACTCAGGCAGCACAAGAAACTGTTTTACTGTGGCAGTAGTAGAAATTGAGCTTGACTTCATCTGCTTCTCCCAGAAGAGGAGCAATCTGTTGTGGTGATCATCCAGAGCCAAGTTTTGGTGAAATCCTGCTTTGTCTTTCTATCATTTCATCATAACCCTTGAAGTTTATCCTTTAATCCTCTCAAATGAGGCTACTTCCAAGTTTTCTTGAATAAAAAAAAAATCTGGAGGAGCCTCTGTGGGACATATTACATCTTTTAATGCTGGCGAAGACCTTCATGTCCTCATTGATTTTGCAGAGAGAATCATCAAGGATTTACAGTGCTCACACCTGGGCATGGCCACAGGTGTCAGGTTCCCAACTGAAGGTGCTTTTCATGGTGTAAAGGTTTGTGCCACAGAGGTTTTATCTTTTCTACGAACAAAAACTTCAAGCAAATGTCTTTGAAACAAATATGGTCTTTAAAATCTCTCCTGAAACCCCGTTGTGAAAGGAAATCTCTCTGAAATTGCTACGAAACCACCACCAGCACGAGCTGCTACCTGGGGGCCTGTGTTGGTCTGTCACAGACACATTGACTTTGTTAAAACCAGAGGGAAAGTTTATACCAAGAGTCAAATGTTTCTCTTGCACAGTGTCAAGTTTCTCCTTGGACCTTTCTAAAACTGTCTCTCAAAACTCTTAATTTTACTCGCTCACTTCAGTGAAAGTAAATAGCTTGGAGGGTCAGATGTTCTCTGCTTTCACTGTTGTCTCCATAGGACCTGTGACCTCAGAAACTACTTGACTTGCAAGTCATAAATTAAATAATTTCTGATCAAGAAGTTCCCTTTCCAACATATTTTTGAATTAAATTGACTTAAATCTCATTAAGTGAGATTTAGCTGGCACAGATGAAAGCACTGTAGATGGCTGTAAGTGCATTCTCTTCCCTTAAATTTTGGGAGGGCTTTTACTCTTCAAGTTGCTCCATTCCTTAAAAACAAGTTTATCTTAGGGGTTTATTTCCCCCTTTTCTACCAGGCAGTAAAAAAAGTCCAGCTGTACATATCTATATTTACACGGTGACTGCGTTTACTCCACCCCTCTCCTCCTTTGATAGCAATATTGTAATTACAGGGCTTTTATTTTTCTCCCTTCTGAATAAAATAATTCTGCTCGTGATACAAGTATTTTTTCTGTCATATTTCTGATCCCCAGCATTTTTTTCTAAGAGAAGTAAGTGATGTCCCACCCTTAATGTTCCTTTCCTGCTGCTGAGGTAAGAGGAAGGAGTTGACAGTTTACACACAAGGTCTCCTTAGTCCCTAGAGAAGTTATATCCTGCTTGGTCTAGATTTTTATTTTTCCCAAGTACAAACTGCTGATTTATATTAAGATATTCCTTATTGTTATTAGTACACCAAAAAATTGTTATTTATTTAAATGCATAATGGAAGTGCAAGGTTGTAGCTGTTAGAAACCATGTAAATAACAAGGTGACTTCTCAGGGAAGCTTGGATTGCTGTTTTTGAAAATAAATGTCAAGAAAGGCTTTAATTTCTCTTTAATGATAAAGGATTTTTTCCTTATTTATTTATTTACTTATTTGAGTCTTAAATAGCCATTGCAATCATAACCATTGCTATGAAGCTGAAATAGTCATTACTATTATATACCACTGGATTTAGCTTCAAAACAACCCTGTAAGAAGCCTGTATTAGATGTAAATATTAGGATTACAGTTTCAGTGGTATTATTTAAAGTCTTAACTGCAGAAGCTAAGTGCAATTTGACTCAAATTTTTCAGGACTGTTAAATGCCTTCTGGAAATTCAGTTCACAAGGTTTTTGCTGTATCGTGGCACTGAAACAGTGATTTAGTGATGCATAAATGCTGTTTATGCCTTACAAAGCAGTTGAAATGATGCAGAACAGGTGGGTCTCCCCCTGAGATGGAGTAAGAAGTATGAGGACAAAATGAATCTCATTTTAAGTAAGGGTTAAAATATTTTCTGAGCTTCGATTAAATCACTGTGCAGTCTTTTCCATCTTCTGAAGTAAAATCAGTGCACTCAGAAATTCAGAAATCCAAAACTGCCATCTCCGGAGTTCAAAATATACAATGGGAATGAAACATTACTATCTTTAGGTTTGGTGTGGGAGGTAGTTATTTGAATATTCGCATCTTAATTTCAAAGATGTTGAATACCAGAAAGATAAACAGAATTCTGTGCCCAGCTCTTTGAGGTTCTCCAGGTGAAAGGAAACTTGCTCTTTGTATGGGTATTAACTGATAGTGTCAGTATAATAGTCCAAAAAAGAAAAACCTTACTGAATTAAAAATGGAATTTGAAGCAGTTCTGATTTTTTTTCTCCTAAATTTTATTTCTTTTAGCAACACTGGGGCAATTTTCTCAACAAAAAGCACGACAGGGTTATGTGAAATGAATGGTAGTATAAGGGTGCAAGAGTAATTACTGCTTCATTACTTCATTATTAGAAAGTACTTTCTTTCCGGGAACAAAAAAAAAAATCAGAATAATTTTTCGTACTGCCCTCATCTTTTGATATATTCATAATTTATCTGTATCTGGGGATGGACAGTTTGTGTTTGGACTCCAGAGTTTGTGTTTTGGACTGAGGCTGCAGACTCAGCATCACCTGCAGGCTGGGTAAAGGGCTATCCCCTGGAGAACAGAAGAGTTTAAAAATTCCTGTGCTACTTAAAAAGCCATTCTTATTTTGGTATGATCTGTAGGCCCTTTTGCTGTTTTTGCAACATGTTATCAGGGGGGAAATAAAAAAAGAACAACAAACCAAACCAAAACAGAGAAATTGAATGGTTTAGTACATTAATTTTTTAACATAATGTTTATTGGCTTTTAAATGAAGAAAAGATGGTTGTTAAGTAGTGGGGGTAAAAATTTGGGGGGCTGTGTGAAGGTTAGATTTTGTTTTTGCTTAGCTGCAACTGATAAGAAAAATTGTGGGTAAACGTTCTGTGTATTTACAGTTTAGGCTGGTATTAGGACAATATGGTGGTATCGGGAACCACAGATGCAGAGGGTCTGTGTTGTGAGAAGCTGCGAACTGTGAGATGTTTGGCAGGTGATTAGTGACAAGCTTTATGAGGAGTGTGAAACAACACACTCAAACAGATATATTTGTGCACAAATTTAGAGTATATAATATTTTGAGTGTTGCAAACATGAAGAAAATGCAGTCCGTTTCAGAAGGAAAAAGAAAATACAATTTTTGGTTCATTAATTCCTTGCAGAGTTACACTGCTTTTTTGTGGAATTAATGTGTGCTGAAATTTAACCCTTCACTAACATTTAATTTCTGTAGAGTAAAAAACATGAAAGGTTTTACACATGTATGTACTTTTAATTTTGCTTGGAGTGATTTATTGACTGGTTTTGTCCAATAACTCTGAGTCTGCAGGGCTCCAGCTCAGGCAGGGTGGCTGTGGTGAAACGTGGTTAGAACTGACTAGTTGTCTTGGTCCAGCTTGTCTTACTGCTTCGTAGAGGACTCCTCTTCAACAATTCAGACTTGTTTTGTTGTTCAAAACACTGTATTGATATGTTTAGAAGTGTAGCTGATTTGGGCTAGAAATCGTAGATGTGCTTCTTAGGATGGGTGAACAAATTGGAAAGAAATATTTGGGGCTTTTTTTCTCTTTCATTTTTGCTTTTTTTTTTCCCCTTTTAGGTGTTGTACATTAGCGTCAGTAGCACACTGTTGATCTGCACTGAGTAGCAAAGGAATTCGGTCAACACAGGTTAAATCACACATTTCTGATGCTTTTAAACATGGTGCAGGGACCATGTGGTTTCTCTTTTAAAAAGTAAAATCCTGTAATTAAATCTTGAGGCTCCACATGCTCCCGTGTCGTAGTGGCAAATTTCCAGATTTTGTCTTAATTTCATCGGAAAGACAAAAAGCCAAGTGTCTCAGCTACTGGCGAAACGTGAAGATGTTAGAGAATGCAAATACTAGGAGAAGCTGTGGCAAAAAATCACTCTCTTATTAACTTTATATTATTTTATGATGGGGCCTGTGTGTGTGGCCCAGACAGGGTACCAGTAGTGACACTTTTATTCATTTTTGCTGGTAGGAGTTAAAACTCAAAAATGTGGTTCATTTTTCCAGCATCACGTCAATTAAGTCTTAGCAACTAAACTCAATCAGAAGAGGACTAGTGGAATTGGGAGGAGCTTAAAGAATACAAGAAAACAAGAAATTTTAAAAGGAAGTGAAAAAAAGAGTAAGCTAAAGTGGAAAAACTGGGTTTTGCAAGTGCTGTAGCCTTCACTGTTCATGCTGAGTTGATCAGAAAAACCCAACTCTGCCAAATAGCTCTGAACTCACATATTTTATGTGTCTGGTACTTTTCTACACGGAAGGTTTGCTCCTGTGAGGACTGTAAACAGGTGCAAAACTTTACTCTTTTGGGTTTTTTTTAATCTTCAGGTGGTAGTTGCTTACATTTTTGCTGACTTGCCCCCTTGAATTACTTACTGTAACCTGATTTTAAAATGAAAACAGCATACCAAGAATGAATTGAAGTAACTGCAGCCCAAGATACATTGTACAGATGAACTACATAGAAATTTGGTGATTTTGACACAAGTCTTAATATAATTTAATATAGATCGACACAAAAAATATTCGCATTCTGTTTACTGAAAAAGTTACTGCACTTTTAAAGCTGAATAATGCTGAATGTTAATAACACAGTGGGGTCCGTCACTGAGCCTCCATAAATGTGGAATTTGGTGTTTGGTTTATTTTTCAGGCTTTGGATGTTTCCCAGGTTGGGAAATCCCTCAGACCTAAAGAACATCCAAAACAAACTAAACAACAAAAGCCCAGATTTTGGGGTTTTATGAACCAGCCCCTAATTCAAAACAATAAACCAAATGAATAGAGTAAGTCATAAGTAAGCTCATGGAAAACACTCCTTACAAGGAGTTGTTTTATCTCCTGGCACGTTCTCCCAGAGGAAGTGATGAAAACGTGGCTGATTTTGGGTTGTTTAAAGGCAGAATAGACAAAGCACCCTGGCAGAGGCATTTTGAAGTCATGCATCATAGTAGCTGACCTGCTATTCCTGGTCTATCCAAAGACGGAATGTGCCTTTAACTGTGGAGCAGCTCAGCCCCTAGTCCTTCATATTAATGTGCTTCTCCTTTATTCAGGAAGTGTCTAATGGCGTTTGGGGGAGGGGAAGCTCATTAGCTTCCTTCCTGAGTAATATAATTTTTATTTCCTGTTGTAACAGCCGCCTCAGCCAAAAGCAACAGCCTCAGAAGTGCAGGGGGAAGGGTTTGCCTGCGCAAAAGGTTCCCATCTCTAAAGGGAAATCTTGGTTACAAGACAATTTTAGGCCCATGGGCAATTATAAAATACCCTTTGCAGTGGTATTTTGAACTTTCCATCCTTTTTTTGGTAGTTGTGGGCCACGGAGGTGACTCAGAACTGCTCTTACGGGAACGTTTGTATTCACCTTCCATGTGCTGAGCCCTGGTTGCCTCCCCATCCTCTCCTCCTCCTGTGACCCCTGAATGCCACCTGAAATAATCCCCCTCTCAGGCTCCAGGTGCTGGTGGGAGCTTTTGGGTCGAAGCCTGGCCAGGAGCACCCCAAATTTGGAGTTTTGGATGTGCCCTGAGCCTCCCTGCAGACAAACACATCGTTCGCTTTGCGAACCATCTATGGCACAATTTAAATCGGAAAACTTCGAACAGCCCATCTTTGCCTCTTGTAATGTTACCTTGACATTATATAATGGAAAAATCACTGTTTTTTTTTAATTTTAAGACCTTGCTCACCCCCTCAAAATAATCAATACACTCACAGCTCGAGGGCTTGAGGAATATCACAAGAATGGACACTGGGAGAGTTGAGGGTTTTTTAAGTCGAGAAGGATTTAACAATTACACTGAATGAGGTAATAAAATACTGGAAGTTTTTTACAGTGCTTTATGAAGTGTGCCTATGTCACTGTCATGCTAAAACTACTCAGTGTTCTGGGCATAAAGGAGGATTTGATAAATAACTGGAAAGCTGTGTAAGTTCATTACTGTGGCTGATGAAAGTAGTGACGGTGTTACCTCAGCCTGAGAAGTTAAAAATTTTGTCCATGCTTCATATTATATATTATTTAAAACCAGATGTTTGTCACCTTTTCATACAATTATTGCTGTGTTTTCTGGAAATTACAGATTGTTTCATTCAGCCTGCTATAGCAAGACTTCCACTAATCTGAAACAATTGAGCTGCATTGTGCTACAGCCGCAAGTTTGCACAGGAACTGGAGCCACTAACAGAAAAAATTAAGGCGTTGATTATCCTTTACTATACAAACTCTGCACCTTTCTCTTGGATTCTCAGACTGGAGCGGTAACATTTTAAGCAGACAGCAGATGAAATAGACCTGAGTAGGAATTAAATACTCCAGACATTTTAAAGAGGTAGCAAATAGAGTGCTTAGGAAATAAGAACCGGCTCCATTGTATTTGATTTTGATTAGCAAGAAATCCATGCAAATAGCAATCACAAAGAATGGGAAAAGAGGCTGTTTTCTGGAAAACAGACCCTGGAAAGTCCCTTCCATGAAGTGGTGCATTATTATTGGGAGTGGTGCTTACAAGGAAAATTAAATGTGTTATCTGCTCATTTACATGAAGTTGGGGGATGAGGGACATCAAGCACACAGGTGGGCAAGTTTAAGATAATTTGCAGAAGAACCAATCTCACCATCCCGAAAATCTGTGTCCTTCCATCAGCATTTGCTATGTTGAGGCTATTAGGGAGATTAAGCAGTTAAATGAAGTAATAGTTAATTATCCACTGTTACCTGACACTTAAGTTTTGTCAGCTTTTGTGGGAAGCCAGGATATCCCTCCCATGGGACCCTCTGCCTGCAGAAAGCTGCTTATTTTTGTGTGATGGGCTGGATTCCCTGGAGAGTGAAAAGCCTAGAGTTGCTTTGAGGGGTTGAAAGATGTGGAAGTGAAGAAGAAAAACTGATGGGATAGGTGAGGTTTAAAGTTCTGTGCCTTGGCTGTTGCTCAGGAAACCCCAATGAATGCCATGTTTTCATCATCCCACTGAAAAAACACCTCATGTCTGGAGCTCTGTCTCTTATAAATGGAGGTCTTATTTTGTCATAACCTCCCTTGTTTCAGGCAGAGGAATCATTGGGTTTTTCTCCCGCAGAGAGAGGAGAAACAAAAGGATGTGCTGGAGCTGGGAAAGAAGAGAGGTGAAAAACCTCTGCTGTAGTTTAGGATGGGGAGAATGCTTCAAGTTATTTTAATTCTTATTTGCTCTTGTTTCCAGCTTGTACATTACATAGTTCTCAGTATTTTAACCTGAGCTTAAACTTGTAATAGCACCATGGACCAGGAGGTGTTAAGGTGGCACTTGGGTGTCTTGTGGCTCTCCTCCATTTTAGATAAATTTTTTAAATTACAAAGCTAAACTGGGTCTGTCTGTACTTTCTGTTCTGCAAGCCTCTGTGTGCTAGCTGAGAGGCAGAAGTCAGGTTTTTTTATACACAGTGAAATACGGATTATTTGTCTCTAATCTTTTAGGTCAGCTTGGACAAGGTGCTGAGGCAAAGGTGACACTGATAGCTTTGCACTCCCAGACTTTGTCAGGGACCTTGGGTAAACATGCTTCTTTTGTTTTGGGTTGGTGTTATGTGCTGATTTATTTATATAAATTATGGATTTTATACTTGCTTTACTTTATAAAGGTTCTTTCTCTGCAGTATGTGCATTTTCAGTGAAGATACATATACTCATAATTCACATTTAAACCCAATCTGTATCTATCTGCAATCTGTGCTTGTATAAATGTTTATTAAGGAAATTCTTCATACCATATTCCTGCTTTTATCTGATTTTCTTTCCTTTTTTATCATGAAGTGCAGTGAATGATTACATGGTGAAGCAGTTTTGGTGATCACTCTTATGTGAGCTGAATTTTGTCTCTTGTTCCCTGCATAACATAATTATACAGTGTTGGTGTTTTCCTGGTGGGTGACCTGATAGTCCATGGACCAGCCAGGTGGGATAGTTGTGCATGGATCAGCATCCCCCCAGTACCTGTGTGGGCACTACCTAACAACAGGAATGATAATAAAATAAGCAAAGTATTAAGATTTTAAAGGTGTGTAGGAGGCAGTTAACCATAGAAGAGTCGAGTTCTCATTATCACCATTATGGATTTTCATACCACGATGTGAATAATTGGTTCTCTAAGGAGAAGCCACCTGAGACACCCCCTTGGGTTCACCTGCTCTGCTGTGTGATTTGGAAACACAGAGGGTTTGGTCTCAGGGGTCTTTCCTCTTTACTCCTTGCCCGAATCCTCAGCCAGGCGTGGGCACTCCTTGATTTTGTTTTCTTGCATGTAATTCCCAAAGAAAGGGGAGGGTTTAGGGTTTTTCCCAGCAGGACATCCCAGAAAGCCTTCCTGATGCAGTCCTTAGTGGACTGAGCCCTCCTCTGCCTCTGCTGTCACTGGAGGATGGAGGGAGGGAGGGAGGGAGCGATGGATGGATGGACGGACGGATGGATGGATGGATGGACAGACGGACAGATGGACAGACGGACGGATGGATGGATGGATGGAGGGACTCTAATTTCTTGAAATCTGGTACCCCTTGGGGTACCATTTTGTGCTCCAGTTAACTGCAGACTAGTCCATTTAACTACTTTATAGCAAATAAACACCACCATGAAAATGTTAGGTCTTCATAAGCACAGTGCCTAATTATGTTTTAGCACTTAGAGGTGTTAACTCTCTGCTCAACAAGTTACATTTATCCAAAGATAGATGTTCAGGCGACTTGAGAAAAATGAGATACTTTACAGGCCAGCTTTCCATGAGTTTTAAATTTATCATGTTTTTTCTTCAAATGAACATGTACTTGTTATGGAATTAAGTATTTATTTTTCAGCACCTTCATACACAAGAAATACCACCGATTTTAAAGTTATAAAACTCAGGCTAGAGACTCTAAAGTATGTGTTGTGCTGTGTACCACTAACTCAATCAATAATGGAGCTAACGTTCAAAAAAGATCACCAAATGGCTGCCTCAGTAAGTTTTCCCTCTGGAAGTGTGGTGTCAGTATTACAATATTGTGAAGTCACATGTTTTCCTGTTTTGGGGCAGAGTAATAACATTTAGAGCACAGCCTTGAAAAGCAGTGATATATATGTATTTGGTGTTTTAGTAAGTTGTTCTTAAAGGGGAATTTCATGACATGAAGGTACAGAGAAGGACACACAAATATGAAATTTCTTGAGCAGAGGAAGAGGTTTCTTCATGAAGTAAATTCTGCAGTTCATCTCCCTCTGAAAATTTTGGTTTTTGTGCTTAGACTTTCTCAGCTAGCTGCTTATGGAGACAAAAATCCATTTTGAATAGAGAGGGAATTACTGATGGGGCTTTTTTGTTTGGTTGGGGTTTTTTTCCCCTGTAGTTGTGCATATATTGCCAGCAGTGCTGAATCACTCCCAGGCAACCCAAGGATAACCCCTAACAGGGCTACTTTCCATTTCATAATCAAATTTCAGTCTTTCAGCTCACAGCATATTTCTTCATTGGTTTCATAACTCGGAAAGAACAAAGAATACAGACAAACTTTCATCTTATTAATCACTGTATTCCTAAAATGGGAAAGCACTTGACTGTTGTGTGGAGTGCTGGGGCATGAGAACTGAAGTAAAACACTCTGGAAATCTCAAAAATCTTTGGGAAACAAAATGGGTTTAACAATTAGATTAATTAAATGATTAAAAGACACTGTGCCAACCACTTAATTGCTAGAGAAAGTCAGGGTGTAAGATAATCTTGTCATAGCAGCCCAATTAGCACAATTGTACCAACTGTGAATTTTCCATACAGCATCAAAAAAAAAAAATAAAAAAGGAAAAAATGGAATGTGTTTGGAAAGAAGGCGGGAAAGATCAGTAGTGACCATAGTGCTACTTTGTGCAGCATGTCATGTCTTGAGCACAGTGAGTATCTGGGAATTCAAAGATCCAGCAGGATATACGTAACAGGTTGCGGTCCTGTAAATCCAACAATTCCTGCTGACTCTGTTTGAGGAAAAACATCTCCCATCCCCACCCAGATTCCTCGTGTTGAGGGGAAGACAGAGGTTTAAACCTGTGGTCTTCGATGCCAGTTGCTCAACAGAGACATGATCTTGGGGATGAAACAGAGCGCAGAGTATTTTATGGTTGTCGAGTGGTGGGATTGGAGACACCTCGTTCCCTGGGGGAGCCTGGAGGGAGGGTTGTCAGTGTCACTGCTGGAAGAGAAGTCCTTTTGTTGAAATATCACTGCAGCTTGGCCCTGAGCTCTGACAGCAGTGTTTGGTGTGCTCAGGTGCCTTTTGTTGTTAGCAGGGTGGTTGCTGCTGATGGGTCTGATGGTGCTGCAGGAGCACTTCGGCTGAGTGACCCCCCAGAGGTTCCACTGTACCCAAACACATCCCTTGATAACAGAGAGCTCAGGACTGAGCTGATATGAACACCCCTGCTCTCACAGAACACAGTCTGAAACCATTGTCTGAAGTATCATTTTTTGAATCTTCATAAGGAAGCGGGAAAACCCAAGTATTCTGCTTTAAGG
>VXAY01003867.1:24280-83367 GCA_013399855.1 Oxyruncus cristatus | reverse complement strand
CTGCAGGGGGTTGTTGTGGCCAAAGTGCAGGACCCGGCACTTGGCCTTGTTGAACCTCATCCCATTGGAATCAGCCCAACTCTCCCGTCTGTCCGGGTCCCTCTGCAGAGCCCTCCTGCCTTCCAGCTGATCAACCTGATCCCCAACTTGGTGTCATCTGCAAATTTCCTAACAGTGCACTCAATCCTCTCATCCAGATCATCAAAGGGCTGGGCCCAACACTGATCCCTGACCGACCGCCAACTGGATGCAGCCCCGTTCACCACCACTCTCTGGGCCCGGCCATCAACCAGTTCCTAACCCAGCACAGGGTGCCCCTGTCCAAGCCGTGGGCTGCAGCTTTTTCAGGAGAATGCTGTGGGAGACGGTGTCGAAGGCTTTGCTGAAGTCCAGACAGACACATCCACAGCCTTCCCCTCATCCACCAGGCGCGTCACCCGATCGTAGAAGGAGATCAGGTTGGTCAGACAGGACCTGCCCTTCCTAAACCTGTGCTGGCTGGGTCTGATCCCTGGGTCTGATTTGAAGTCATTTTGTTCATTGATAACAAAGCTTTCCTTACAGATGATTTCTGTTCCAACCCAGTACCTGGTTTTCAGCACTATAATATAATTTCACTGGGCACTGGGGTACAGTAAGACAAAGTGTGATCCTGCCTCAGATATGGGGAGGATTTGCTCAGAGTGAGTTTGGTTTGGGGGTAGATTTCTTGGGAAAGGATAACAGATGGAGTCCCATAATGTACCATCACCATCAACAGATCTGCTCTTCCTTAAGTGAGGAGCTCTCCTGGTGCAAGTCTTTTTTTCCCCCAAAAAAAAAAGATTATGTGTCATTTTTTTCATCTACGTTGATTGCATTATTATTATTCTTTATCACTCATAATAATGTGTAAGATGGGATGGGCAGAAATACAATGCCAGAGTCCACATCAAACCATAAGAAGCTGCAGTTTGAGGAGAACTGAGAATTTTCAAGGAATGACCTTCCACAATTACACTTCTCAGGCTGCTGCTGTCACGTGAATGCCTTCTTGTTACACAACAGAAATTACACAGTTTAGACAAATGTATAGCAGTGGAACTGCACCAAGGTTTAATTAGGTCTCGTGATCCAGATCTTTGTAATTACTCGCTTCTTTCAATGTGATGAATTCACCTTTTTGGGCACAACCTTCCAATTCGATTTGAGTAAACCAAGGCCACTCATTTTATGGCTCTTTTATGTACAGCTGAGTGTTCAGAGGCTTTGTAAAAAGAATGGAGGCTTGTTTAAATTATTTTTTTAAATTTAATTTATTTTTTTGTAAGTGTGATGAGTGAGTACTTTTATGTTCTATCTTGAAGAAAATGAGAAGGTTTCTAGTGGTTATTCGGTGAAGTTCCTCTTAGTCCTTCTTTCTCTAACTTGTGGTGGGTAAAAATAGTAAAGGACTATTACAGTAACTGGCTGATGGCTTAGAAACACTTGATAAGTTACAAGTTGAAGTGTTTACAAATGGAAATTTGCCATCTTTTTACAATATTGGCTGCAGTATGTCTGGCACTTCAAAGCTGTCAATGACCAGAAATTCAGCAAGTGGTAAATATGATTGGAAATAGTAATCATCCATCATTTGTCTTTCCAGAGAAAAAAAAAGAAACAACAACTACATTTAAATTCCTTAATTCCCATCATTTCCTAAATTAATGAACTTGAAAAAGTAATACTGAATATTTGTCCTTTGTCCTTAGGAAAAAAAAAAAGAGAAACAGCAATTTTTAAAGTGCACTCCTAAAGAAGACAACATAATTTTATCAAAAATACCAAGTAAAATGTGATAAAAGTAAATTAATCATATCTGTGTCTGTTCAGTTAGTTTCCTGTTTGTTTGCAGTAAGTGGAGAGGGCATGAAATACTGTGAATTAGAAGTTACTTTTTATAACAGCTAGTAAGTTAGTAATATGGATGTAGGGCTGGTTTAGGAGGTTTGTGGAGGGTTGGATGATGAATTAAGTGGCCAACAGTGGCCATAATCATTTTTATGTGTAGGGTCCAACTCCTCCATCATCAAGTAGATTTCATCATTTTTCTTCAGTCAGACTTCTTGAAAACAGAACTCCCCCTTGACTGGACAAATTTAGTAACGTGAAAAACTGCTAACAGGGGATAAAAATGAGGATATCTTGCTGTAGGCAAAATACCTGGAATTAAATGTCCTGATTAAGGAATGAGCCAGATAAGGATTTTTATAAATTCAAGCCATTTTTTGGTAGCATTCTTTGGTATCAAATCAAATTCTTCTGTGAGCTTCCATCATAAGTTACTTCTTGTGACGGCCTCAAAATAACCTATATCTTGCAGACTTCTCTCTGGATTTTTATACTTTAGATACTGTACTAATGAAATAGCCAAATGATTCTGTTTTTTATTTATCGATGATTTCCTTATTGTAAAATCCATCCTAAACCATAGCTAGTTTTATTTTTTAGTATAATCGTCTGTTTTTAGCATTGTTGAGAGTAGCTTGGGTAGAGCAAGGAGTGACCACAATAACTTTCCTTCAAGCACACCATTTTAATTAATAATTGTAAATTGTACAAATTCAGTATTTTAGCTACAAAAGCAAATACAGTTTTCCATTTTTAAGGAGATAAGATGCTGTACAAAAAGATTATACCATATAAATTTTCCTATTTCATCATTTTATGGAAAGAAGGGAAAGCAAATTGCAAATATTTAAAATGTCAAACTAATGGAGTTATAAATGATGAACAACTTGTAAGGCATGCAAGAGAAAGCCATGGTTTGCTGTGGGAGTGTGAAAAAAGAACTGAATAATTCATCAGGATAGAATAAATAAGAATATTTCCATGCAGCAATTGCAGGTTTGTTTATTGATCTACCTGGTATAAGTTCTTAAAAGATTCATTATTTAGCACAAGGGAGAAAATGTAATATACCTAAAATACTGAAAATGCTTTATTTCTGGTTTTGGGACTTCATTGTCCGTCAGGGAAGAAAATCCCAGGGAAACATGAAAACAGAAAAAAAACCACAGTACACTGCATAATGAAGGGTGGAAAATGAAGTTTCTGTAGCACGTGAGACTGGACTGTGGCAAAATGGTTGCAACTACAGAATTGTTACAATTATTAAGTAGTACCAGAAATGTCAGTACAACTGACCTGCCTTTGTGGCCTCATCTTGCCCTCCCTCCCAGTCAGAAATACAGGGGAGAGGTGGTTTTGATCAAGTGTCTGTGAACTGGATGGTGTAATCGACTCTCAGATAACCTGGTAAACAAATAATTAAACCCAACACAGTGCAGTACCTACCTGGGAATCCCTGGGGATTCACCAGGAGTCGTAGCTGGGTTCCTCTGGGGTCAGTGCTGTGGCAGATTCAGAAAAAGGAAAAAAAAACCCACTCAAATTCTAAAATTTTGAAAAACCCACCTCTATTGAGACAATTATGAAAATGTTATTTTTAGGTATATTTCTATAAAGCCCTCTTAGGACACTTAATGGCTAACAGTTATATCTTTAATCCTTTTCTCCCCCTGTTTTGGGATAATCGTTATTTCCTTCTCTCTTTGTTTTTTAAAGTGCTCAGTGTATTTTGCCATTTTACTTTTTTAAAGTTGTTTTCAAAGTGGGGAAGAGCATGAACTCAGCAGGGGCAGGTCCCTATATCCCTGTGGGAACTCTGCATCCCCAGAGATTGTTCCCTTCTGGCAGAGACTTGGTCCTAGGGTGTGTTTCTCCAGTGGTAAATATGTTGGATTCTGTTCCAGTGCTTTGTGCTCCAGTGGACATCCCGCAGTGCACATTCCAAGGCCAGAAGAGGTGGGCTCAGCCTGGGCAGTACAGGGACAGTCAGGAAGTGCTGTGCAGGGAGATGTGATGCTGTAATAAGGCTCATCATTATTAGTGCCCTTTAATGGGCTGCTCCTTCCTCGTCAGGGACTGCAGCACAGGCTCTGCTGGACATTTTAAAATGCTCAGGCTTTTAATATCAGTGATGCCACTGTTGTCATCCTTTACTTAGAAAACCTGCACGTACAGAAATAACATCCAACATACTTCACTCAAACTGTGCCTCTGATGGTTTTATTGGACATTGTTGGCTGATGCTCAGCTTAAACAGGTATTTTGCTTAAAAAAAATCCCAACAAACCAACCCTGAAAACTTTCTATTTTGTTTTCCTTTGGAAATGGAGATAATCTGAAAGCACTTAGTGGACATGAATGGCCATGTCTCTCAGAGAACCACCTTTGTTTGCTACAGCTCCACAGTCTGTTTGGTTTGTGGTGGCCTCTCTCATAAGGAGTGTATTGTGATTGCAAACTACTTGCTATACCAAATTCACCTGGCTGACGTTCTCTTGTTAATGGCAATTATACAGTGTTTTAACACTGATCCATGCATAAGCCTTTATTACATAATATATAAGGCTTTTTTAATGAATCAGAGCCTTTCACTCATACTGAAAGCCAGCACTTTCTGCAGGTTTTACCTATGAGTGAAATTTCCAAACAACTTGGAATGGAATCCAGTCAGCTAGGATGCTAAATATACTGCTGCTAGTTATTCATAACTTTGACTCTAAAACACGGTTTAAGCCATTGAAAAAGAAATAAATTTCTGATAGTTAATGGAATATTTCCTTTTTGATTGGTTTCAAAAGGTCAGCTCTCCTTTGTGCCAGTTTTCAGGTCTTTCCAGCACTATTCCTTAATTTCCTAGTTAGTGTGCCGAACACCTGGAAATAAAATTTCCTTATCTGCATCTTTTGGACATCAAGTGTAAGCACACAATAAATGGAGTGATAATTTAATAAGCATCAGGCCATGTGTGTTCTGCAAGGCAGGTATTGGCAGGTCGTTAGTAACCTGGTAGTGGCTCTGGGGGCATTTTGCAGGCTGGAGTACTTTCATGGGAGATTTTCAAGCCTTTGTAGGTGATTCAGCCACATGCCCTACAGAAACACATTGCAGGAAGGAGGACTGCTAGAAATTAAAAGAATTGAGGTTCCAACACATGACAACAGAAGCAGTTTGGCTTCTCTTTTTGTGTGACAATCTCCTGCTTTGTAAATTGCCAGGAGCAATATTCTTTAGTCGATTATTCCAGCTGAAGGATTTGCAAAGGTAACTAATTTCATCCTCTGATTCACTCCTTAGAAATCCCATTTTTCTTTTCCCCTCCAAAAACATAACCCAAATTCTTCTAATTCGTCATGGTGGTTATTTTTGGGGTTGGTAAAATCCGTGGACATTACCAGCAGAATTGTGAGCATCCCTTCTTGTGCGGTTTGTAACAGAATCCTGTTTTGGAGCTTGTTGTTGTGAGAGAATTTTACAGTCCGATGAAATTATCTTTAGAGTGCTTGGAAATCACTGATAAAATGCATAAATTACTTAGTTTATGCTGTATGTATATCCTTGTGCATGTGCGGGGCTGTTTATACACGTAATAGGAGAAAAAGTGTGCTAGTTACACTCACATTTGTGTATGTAGACACACTCAGATACAATATTTCTTAAAATGTAGTCAATCTATCTAATGGATGCATGCAATCTCTGGCATCCTTCCCCTCATTTGTTACTTTGACAAATCACGATACTTGTATAGGCGAAGACTAAACAGTTTTAATTCACCTTCAGATGAAACAATGACGTAATGACATATCCAGAGAATTACTTTCTGTGCTTTGGTCAGGTTTTGGGGTTTTTTTGGGCGGGGAGGGGTTTAATGCCTACCAATGCAATGACAAAGGTTTATTTTCCCTTTGTTCTTTTCAGAGTGCTGCAGCAGCTCCCAGTCCAGTGCTAGGAAACATTCCCCCAGGAGATGGCATGCCAGTAGGTCCTGTACCACCGGGGTTTTTTCAGGTATTTAGAAAAAATTACGATTACAGGCATTTCAGGATAGAAAATCCTCTGTAATACTGTTTGCAAGTCTGTAGAAAAGGTTTTTTCCTAAACTATTTCTCACTATATGGTGCAATATTTGAGTTTATTTTTAAACAAGAGTGAATAGGTGGAAAGGAAGGGACCTGACTGTAGTTTATGAAATAGTATAGCACAGCTCCTTTCAAGAACAGGAAACAGTGCCTTTTTATGAGTAGAGATTGAAAATGCTTGAGTGAGTATAATATTAAAATAATTTCTTATTATAATATACATGACATTACATGGAAATTTTAAAGTGAAAATGTTGTTCATTGTGTTCAGCTCTGTGCTAAGCCACAGGCCAGATCTCTGAGGTCTTCAGGCTTCAGTGGGAATTAAGCCTGGGCAATTAAGAGTATCCCACTGGGCATCTCCTTGTACACTGAAGATCCCAACCCCAGTGCCCAAAAAAACAAGTCCAGGATTTATACCATGTGTTGGTTCTATTACATTTTGTCATCAGTGAAACTAAACACCCGGTGAGCATTTTGGGCACTGACAGTGCAGGATATTATGATGGAAAAAATGGCATCTTTTAATGCAGGGCCACCCTGATACTTGTAATCTGAGTCTGGACTGCTCCTGGGGTGAGGTTGTGTCTCCTCTTCACCAGAACTCCCTTGGTTTTCTCCACATTGGCAAACTCAGGAATGATTTTTGATACATGAATGAAAAGACACATGCAAGTGAAGTAGAAACTATCTGACTGTTACCAGTCACAAAATCCTCAGGAGTTGGCAGAACTGATTAATTAATTAGTTTCTGCTTTTCCTGCTTTGAACAGCTGGTTAGGTGTATTTTTTTTACACTCAATTTTATCTTAATTTTTAGAGTGTATCACTACTTCACTTTTTTTTCTTTCTTTTGTTTTTTTACTTTAGTCACCCACTGCAGTTGTGATATCAGAGGAATTAACTTTTTTTTGGTATTGTCTGGGATGACAATTAAGAGGGGGAAGGGGCACCAATAGGACAAGTATGTGAAGTGCAGAGGAGAGAGTAACTATTTTAAAGGTTTTACAGAAGGAGGATGTGGGAGTTTTGTTTTTAGAAGCGTGAAAAGACTTCCAGCCACTCTAAATCTTTTAAAGATGTAAGAAAGACAAGATGACAGAAAGTTAAGTGTGGGTAAAATTTCCTTGTCTGCCAGTATCTGGCTTGAGTCTTACTTGAAGCCACAACAACAGCCTGCTCTTTTCGCAAGGCCTGGGATTGAAAATTAACATTTTTTTCCAAAAGATTATTAATTTTTGCTGCAGTCATCTGCTTAAGAATACACATAGGTTTGCAAATTCAAGTGCAGGTTTGATATTGGGTGCATCAATATGGTTGGGAGCAATCCCACCAAGGGGAGCTGAGCCAAAATCCAGTCATTTACATTCCAGTGTGCTGGAAACTGTAAGGTATGTGTACAGCTGATGAGCGCAGACAGCCCCTGACGAGGTGTGGTGGTGTTGGAGTGAGTGTTGTCAGGCAGCAGTTTAATATCAGATTGTGAAACCCTCAGTGGGAGCTGAGTCTTACCAAGGTCAATTCATCTGACAGGAAAATGTACTGGCAGACACAGCTCTGCCTGTGAAACCTGAAAATTGGGGAACATCATCTGCTGCCCTGAAACACAGGTGAAATCACTAGCTAGGCAGGGAAACTCATGATGAAAACTTCCTACTTCCTTCATAGCTGCAGTTTTCCTTGTACACCTTCGATTAGACAGTGCGTTTCTCTGTCCTCTCCTGCAATTTCTCTGGTCTCAGCTGGTCCTGAAGGGAACCAAACCACAGAAAACATCTTCATCTGCCTTGATCTGAGTACTGACAAACTTCAGTCCTCTTATACTAAGAGTTTGCAGTTCAGACCTGCAGCTTCCTCTTGAATGATGAAAGCAAACAATTTTGTTCTTCAGGAGAGGGAAGATTACGGGGAGAGCAGAGAGTGGTGCTTATGTCTATATTTAGTTCTCTGAGACTTTGCACTACAAAAGCGTTGTAGCACTTCAACTTCTTTTAACCTAAAATTTATCTAGAAGGTCATCCTGGAATGATAAGGATGCCTTTTGTTGCTTTCATGAGTTGTTTGAATTGGCCTAAGCTGAAGCTGTCGACAGCCACTGCTGTCCAGCTCTGCTTGGAGAGCTTACATGATTTAGAGTAATTTCTTTTTTCTTGGTTTTGCACTGAAACTGTGTTTCAAGTGGTCATAAACCACTCATGGTGATGTAACCAAACTGGAAGTCATTGCTGCTGCAGTAGATTCTTATCAAACAGGTCAGGGGAACATGGAAGTCCAGATGGGGACTGTGCTGCAAACAAAGGATCGTTACTGAGGTTCCCTTATGGCTGGCTCTGCTGACCATTAACATTATTTCTGAGAACATTGTTTTTTTAAAAAAATAAAATAATTNTTTTAATTTTATAAAATAATACAGTATGTTAGTGCAGCAGATGGAGGTAGCTAAATAAGGGAGAATTATGGTTTCTCAGACAGTATATGGTAAAACTCTGCTCGTTGTAAAATGAGGTTTTCTTGCATATTTAGACCACTAGCACTGAAGTTAATTAGCAATCTCTGGCATTTCATGCCTGATCCACAGAGGTGAAGTTTCTGAAGCCATCAGCTGATTTTTTCTTTTGTCTGTGTATACCTGTACTTTTATACTTTAGTTCAGGTGATGGATGATGGCCACTACAGTGCTGACAGTCTGAAACAATGATACAATGAAGGGAAGGTGGTGGAGTTGTGCACTGCTATTTTCAACTAAATGACTTCTTTAGTTGAAAGAAGTTAAAGACTTTTTTATTTTAGAAAAAAGAGAATTGTTTACAGTGTCAGAAGTGAAATTTGAGAAGTCAAGAAAACAGGTTTATGTGGAGATAGGATGTGCCTCGTTTTCCTCCTCCTGTGTATGTGCTTTAATGTAATTTTAAATGTCATAGGTATGTATTTTTTGTCCTCATCTTCTTTTAGTCTGTACAATAGCGAGACTCTGGAAATAAACAGATGTGATACAATAAGTGAGACTGCTCTTGGTTCATTAGCAGCAAAACTTGAGTGTGCGGGACTACAGGAGCAGTGAAGGCATTAGTTCTGCTGTACAACACTCTAAAACTCCAAATACAAAAGCCCAAACAGTTACTTGGGCAACAAAAGTCATAAAACTATATTAGATTGCATAAGGTTAAGATGATTTTACACATTTATGAAATGCTCATCTAACTCTAGTCTGAGTCTGGAAATCATTTTACCAGTTTTCCCTTAGACCACTTCCTGTCTATGGAGCTCAGGTGTAAGGAAGGCACTTTGCTACTGTGTTAGTAAAATATAGTCATTTGGGACATTTTCTGTGTCATTTTTTAGACAATTTTCAGTCAGTGTCATTTGTAAGTTTCTTCATATGTCCAGCCACAGTGATCAGCACGACCTGATCTGTGTCCCTCTCTTTGTTGCCTGATCCTGACATGGGGCAACTGAAAAACTGAACAGAATTGTAATAAATAAGTACTTTTGGGTCTGGGTGTTAGTGGATGCTTAAATTGTCACCAGCCAGAGCTTTACACGAGGCTCTTAAAAACTCATTTGCAATGAGTTAAAGTCTTCCACCTGTGATCAGAGAGGATTTGGTTGTAGAGTTCAAAGACTCCCAGATCTTCACATCCAGTCCTGCAGGTGCAAACTGCTGCTCTTCAGGTCCTGACCTGTTTCCATCCATCCCTCACTGATCTTTCAAAGTCGGCTAAAAAACTTGAGAAAAGTTACGTTTGAATTTTTTCAGAATATAATTATATATATAATTATATATATATATATAACATATATACACACATATATATAGTTACAGTATATATAGTTATAGTATCTATAAATAAATAAAAATAATAACTATTTATTTGATATTTGTGGACAATATTGGTGTTAGTAAGGAAATAAACAGGCCAGAGGGAAGTTTCAGGGCGTGCGTTCACTGAAGTATTTTGAATATTTAAAAAGAATAGAAAGTATTGATTTCTGAGGATTTTATTTGCCTTTTAGTTAGTTTTCCAGTTTTAGCACACCTAAATGCTGAGTTTAAAGTAGAATAGCATGGGATGGTTTGGAAGGGACCTTAATGACCGTAGGGGGAAGCAGGTTGTTTTATTAATTGACAGTTCATTTGTTTAGTTTGGTAATTTTGTTGAAAGTTAAGTTTACTACTGTCTATACCTTTTCTCATACTTTTTCTTTTAAACTCATTAATTTTTCAGCAAATTTGTTAGGGTTTGTTCTAGTTGAGCTTATCCACTAAACGTTATTTCCATGGTGCCTGTGTTTTCTAAAGGGATTTTCAAGTGGTTTGCCTCATTCACCAATTTAAGATCATCAGATAAACTTGGAATGTCATGGAAAAGAAGTGTCGACACCATGTTTGAAATACAAATGTTACATATTCCTCTTATATAAAGGGGAAAAAACCACCCAAAGCAGACCAGACCCAGCCTTCTAAATTACTGTGAGCCTTTCTTGCCATCTAGTGGCAGCTGTTCATGCTTGTTTTAGCTCAATCCGTGTTATTCTGAGGTATTATTTTTAGCCTTGTTTGTCATAGTAGAGCTGACCTAATGCTTCAGGAGAGCATCATTACAGTGAGGCACATGAGCAGAAAGGACTCTTTCATTTATCTTTCTACCTGGCATTACTACTTATATAAATATATAAATATATTTAAAAATATATAAAGAAATATATGTAAAGTTAAACATTTAGGCAGTGGTTATAAGCAAAGTCAGTGAATTAAAAAATCAGTAATATACATTTCTTGCATTTTAAAACAGAAATAGTGAATTACCTATGTAAAGGAGATAGGCTTTTAAGTTGCAGTGTAAGGCTGCAAGACACCTCTGTGATGTTCTGTTTTAGTTCACACTGAACACTGACAATATTTACAGTGAAGTCATGGCATGATACTTATAAGTGATAGAGCTGCTGTTGCAGATTCAGTTAATGCATCATTTGATGAGAACAGTTGCAGCAGGGAAGATGAGTCTTCCAGCACCCCTTTAAAACCATTTTGGAGTGAATTTTCTGAGAAAGGGGTTGTTATTTGTGCAAGGAGTGAGGATTCCTGGTTCCAAATGTTTAAAAACATTTTGTTTATTTTTAACCCCCTTTGAGCTGTTGCAACTCTTGTCTTCCCTTTAACACTCATGAAGTTTCCTGATTTTCCAGGAGTTTCTCCGTATTTTGTCTGCCACCTTCAAGCAGAAACACCTCATTATCCTCAGATCCTGCTCCATCACTCACTTTTGAGTGCTCACCTTCGTGTTTTCCCAATTTCTGCAGCATTACCTATAACTTTTTTCTTTTAAAGCTAAAATCCTTGAAACAAACTGGGACACAACTGCAGAATTAGCTGGATTTGGCACACGTCCACACCCAGCCTCAATTCCAGTGGAGCAGATGGGGCAGTTGCAGGTGAAGGAGTGAAAAGTTTAAAAATTTTGAGCAGAGCAGGCACAGTGAAGTCCCAGAAACTTGAAAAGCATCCTGGATATTGTGAAAATATTGTTACAAAAGAATGAAATGTCACCAAAGCTACAAACACAGTGTGTGGGCAAAGATAGCAGCTTTGGTAGGCCTTGAGAAGCCGTGAAAATAGAATTTAAGGAGCATTTTTTTTCTCCCTGGGTTTATATAATTAATGCTGGTAAGAAGACTTTTATTGTATTTTTGGAATTTCCACTGTTTGTAGATGCATCCACCCCAGTGTATCAGACTGGGAATACCCAAGTGCATAATAATATTGGTATGCCTAATTTTTGCAGAATTTGGATCTGTGCATTTTGTCCTCACTAGTATCATGCTGCATTTTAAAGAATTCAGTTTTTAATATTATGACTTCTTGGACTACGTGAGAGGGTATTATCATTTGGCAAGATTTTTTTGTCTTTTTTTTTTCCTTGTGTGTGATTTCTTTTCTCTAAAATACAAGTAATAAAGTCATCTTTAAAGAGATAAAGATACTCAACATCTGCTGGCTTCAATAATTCTTCCCTGCAGTTGTGGTAATGGTTTTACTGCTTGTAACTGTTGGAACAAATTAAAACTGCTCAGCTTGAGCAGCTAAATCAGCTGTGAGCCCCCACCTCCCCTTCCAGGGGTAGAGGGCACAAGTCATCTTTCCGGGAGATCTGTTCTCAGCTTTATAATTTCATCCTGAAAATTGAAATTCTCTGTAAGATGAACATTAGAAATATATAATAACATTTTTATAACATTAGAATATAAAAATATAAGGGTAGTGACCATACACCAAAATTGGTGTTATATTTGCCGCTGAAGTGGTGCTGGAGAGAGCAGGGGGAGGGTTGTTGTTCGTAACTGATGCTCCTCTCTGCTGAGGTTAGTTCAATTTCTTTTATAATCTCACTTTTTGCGGGAGCCACAAGTGCTTGGGTTGGAAAGGGATGACAGTGCTTTGGAATGTTGTATTTATTAAACGTAAAAGCAGGAGTAACAAACCTCAGCTTGTCTTTGTCAAAGCTGCTCCAAAAGATCAACGTGTATCACAATCAGGTTCACTAAATTTAAGGAAATGGTTTCTCGAGCTCAAGTGGTCTGTCTGCATGTTGTCTAAATTCTGAAAATGCAGTGGGCTGTTATTTTTTAAATGAAATACATCTTGGATGTTTTGGCCTGGCAGGTTTGAAGTACTGTATTTTCTGTAGTATTTGCATTTATTAAGAATTAAAATAAAATTATTAGCCTGGTTTAAGGTGCATGTAGATAATAACCCTTCTAAAATTTCTTTCAAAACCTCCTTTAAGTCTCATGTGCAGAACTTAGCCACTTTGTCTCTCAGTTACTAAATCTCGAGCATGAAATAATGATGTTTCCCATAGAGTGAGACAGGTGTAATTACAGTGCAATTCCTAAAGATCATCAGTTTTAAAAATCATCTAAGAGCACACCTGGCTTTAGGTTTGTTTCTTTTAAATAAGGTTCTGTTTCTTCATTTTTCTATACCTAACAAGGTATATATTGCAATATTCTTCCCTATGGTGGAATGACTCCTACGTTTCTTGATAAGGGATAAATCATGGAATTTGTTTGAAATGCTGGCATTGCCGTAACTTGGAATTTGAGGTGTGGAAAAACAAATGTCTCTGGAAGGCTTTTCAATTGAGGAAAAAAAATATTTATTTTGCTATACTCTGAATTAAATTAGACCTCTTACCTCTTACTCTTGCTGTTTATAGGTTGTCATTCTGACTTGGAAATCTATAAATATGGGAATGAATTTTCTAAGGGATCTCTTTCTGAAGAACAGAGAAGAACTTGCTCATGGTAGTAGGTTTGGTAATCAGGAAAGGCCAACATAGACAGAAATACTGTGAGTGCTGAGAAAACACAATTTTATGGAAAATAGTGGAGGTAAAAGCAGCTAGTTTGGTTTACACTGGTAGATTGCAAGATGTGTAGTATATAACACAAATTTCACTGCTGAAATACTTCAGTAAAATACAAACCAAAGCCCTCTAACACTGTGGTTTCCACTGGGGGGAGCAGAGCAGGACAAGAAAGGTACTGTAATTAGCAGTGTAATTAACAGTAAAATGCAGTTGAATAGGGAAACAACTTTTAGTTCAGAATTGGTGATGGCCTGTCCCAGCCTCACAGAGGGTAAGCTACATGTTTGCGCTGATCTGATCTCAGAATGTGTCGTTTTGGGAGCTAATTGAGTTTAGTCCTGGTTAGAATTAAAAATGTGTTAATGAAGAGTGACTGTTCCTACTGGTAGGGATTCCACAAAAAAAAATCATAGCGAAAGCTAAATAAATTAAAAGTACATGAATTGTAAGGTAACTTGAATAAATTCAATTCACGCTTATTTTATGGTTCTCTGCTGGTCCTTTTCAGGAGTTCAACCCCCCATTCCTCTGAGAGGGGTTTAAATTTCCATTTCAGAATGGAAGTAGTAGTTGTAAAGCACCTCTAAAGCATTTTCTAAAATATAGTAGTCTTAGAGAGTTATATCAAAATGTTGTCTACCCTGATAAGAAAACAAAATAAAAATATCCAGCAGTCTTATTTTTTACCATTTGGATGGAAAAGAGGAGGAAGAGGAGGAATAATAATAACAACAACAACAACAACAACAATAATAATAATGTAATACCAAACCTTTTAACCAGGAATAGAACTGGAAAACAAAAAAACTGAAGGTTAATTGTATTCTCACAGACAGAATGTGTAACTTGGCAATTCATTTTTTAATGGGGGAGAGGAGAACAAACTTTTTTGACTTGTTTCACTTGTTAAAATTTAGAACTTTAATGGAAAAAAGGAAGAGGTTGGGTCATTTTCAGAATTCCCATATGGCATAGAACCCTGTCTCTGGCACCTTGAACCCCCTTCCAGTATCTGCTTTTGAAGTAGGTGCACAATTAATTTAAAATCATTTGTTGTAGTGTGTGCAAATGAAGCCTGTGTTCCATTTTCAGCTTCTAGTGATAAGTAGTGTTTAGTGTTTGTGCTGCTGGTGGTGACTGAATTACACAAACCAGTTAATACCATTTCATACCAAGTGCTAAAGCTCTGTCTCACTGCATGTTTTTTAATTTGTGGTGTGTTGTTCCCCTGAGAGATATTTTTCATTTTAAAAGCATCATCCATCTCCAGGATGTTTGTTGAAACATGTAATCTGAGGAGATAGATCTCAATTTGATAATGTAGGTTAAAAAAAAAAAAAAAAAAGGAAAAAAATATTTATGGTCAATTCAGTCTCAGTAGGAGTTTAAATTTTCAAGATTATTTATTTGGCCGTGGATGATTGTAAATTTTGCTGGTTTACGTGAGTCAACATGTGTGTGATTGATAAAGGTAATGGTATGAGGGAAAAAAAAAGATAAAAATGTCAATGCAAAAAACTCTCACCCATGTCTGGAAGGGAGTAAATTGTAATTCAAGCTTCTGGAAGGAAAGTAAATTCAAAATAAAAATAGATTTGTTGAAATGTGCTATGCTTAGTAGAACACCATCTTTTAAATCCTTTGTTCCACCACTATTAGGTAAAGATGAAAACTAAACCATACCATATTTTATAGCTACCTGAAAAACTAAAAGAGAGTAAGAATTGCACAACTGGCAGAGAAACATCACAACTTCTGTGCCTTTATGACATCAGCTTCCTGCTGGATATTTTTTTGTGAAATCACAATTTCTGCCACCCCCACATGGGCAGTGAGATCGCTGTGCTGCAACATTGATTCTTCAAAGACTTCCATACTCAGAAACTTGATTTCTGTTCATCCCCTTGTGTTGTGAACTAAGAAAAATAGAATTTTACAAGACTTTCACATTGTATATGCATATACAACTCACAAAATTGCATTAAATACACAGATTATGAGATACCCATTACAGTCCCTGTACACAGTCGGATTGTTCTTTAGCAGAAAGATAACAAAAAAGTGCTACAACTTCTGTTGCATCATTCATGTTCTTGAATTTACCCTGTTTTAAAATATTTTTAACAATTCAACATTACAGAATGCTCTAAATAAGAGCAAGGTGATTACTAAAGGTAACATTTCACAACTTGATTTTATTTTGTGTATTTTAGTATTTTAGTATTTTTTTAGTATTCTAATTATTTTCTCCTTTTATGTTTTTGGGATTTTCGTTTTTCACTTTAGGTTGATAAATACAAATATTTTGTGGCAATTACACAAAAGGTTTTTCCTTTCTGTCTTCATTTTCACCCAGTTAAGTAGAAGCTTCTACTTTCTTTGGTCTTAATTGCTTGATGGCAGACTTCAAGATACTTTTGATACTGAATTTTGTACCTGCAGGCAAGAATTATGATATACTGGTGTCAGTAGGTGTGTTGGTGGCATTTCCATCTCATCCATGACTTAGATATGGCATATCTTAGATACTTTGTTTTATTCATACTATTTTTGGGGTTTCCCTTGTTTGGCGTTTGTTTGGTGTTTGGTTTGGGCTTTTCTCCTATTTTTCAGTTTGGTTTGGGTTACTTTTGTTTTGCTTTGGGGTTTTTTTTTGGTTGGTTGGTTTTGGTTTAGAGGGTTTTTGGTGGAGTAGTTGGTGTTTTGGGTCACAGGTGTTTTGTGTTTGGGTCCAAGTCTTCAGCATGCAAAGAATTAATTTTCAGAAACAAGTGCTGAGAGACCAATTCAAAGTCTGTGGCCACTGGTTTTGGTTTAGTACCAGGATTTTGGACCCACTGAGTTTTGGGGTGTTTGTGCTGCAAGAGAAGGGAGACAAAGTTCCCAAGAAGTCGATGAGAGAGGGATTCCTGCCATGAGAAATGTAAAGCCTCCCCAGACTATGGTAATGTCACCAACTCCTAACAAAGAACTAGTAGAAAACTTAGTAAAACTTATTCAGAGACTAAATGTCTTTGCTTTTATCAATGACAAAGGATGGAGTGAAAAAAACATGTGTCAGAAACTTCCTGCTGCTTTATGTCTTCCAGAATCCTGGTGCTTAATAATTTATTCTTGGAGACTTTAAAAAATGTTCCCAATGTAGGGAAAAGCTTTAATATTTAATATATTTTCTTTAAAATGCTGGACAAAATTTCTTTGTTGTCTTGAGACATCTTGGTACAACCTTTTTGTGGACAACCACGACATCAGTGGTGGAGAGGAAGAAGTTTAGTACAAATGACACAAATGAGAATATTTAACTTTTTAGCAGTAAAATTTTTGTGGTAAGCCAAACCATAGGAACTGTTTGAAATCTATTAGTCATTGATGGCAGTTCCACCTGGGTTCTCTTGTTAAATATCAAAAGGTTTTAAATTGCTTTCTCCTACTTACTTTGTGTGTGTGTTTATGTAAGTTACACTACTTCAGATTTCATCTGATTCCAGGATGTGAAAGGTTTCATTAATTTATTTATGCAAGATCATAGGAAAAACTCCACCAGTAATTATTGGTGAAGTGATGGCATTTTCTCTGCTTAGCTACTGCTGGACTTTATAAGTCTTTCTGTCCCCATGCTCACAGTCAAATCACTTTTAGCTCCTTATTTTCTCCTGGAGTTACAGGTACCCTGCCTGCCAAAGCCATCCTCTTCATCATCTGTTCAGTCAGATGTTTGTGCCTTTCTCCTGTAGATTTCATATTTAGCACTAATCTTTGTAGATTTCTGGATTATTGTCGCTCATTTTCATGGAATAAGCAGAGATGTTAGATGTGTTTGCTGGCAGTACTGTTTGTTTATCATGGGGGATTGACATTGATCATGGGCTGTGAGGAAGTTCAGGAGTAGCCAAGAGGCTTTAGGACCTCGTGGGATGGTACAGCAGATGGTACAAATTTGGGTTTGAGAGAGGAGTGTGAGCATGGAGGGATAGGAGGAGTGCAGCACCAAAATTCTAAATATTTACAATATTTACAACAAAAATTTTAATATTTTAAATATTTACAACAAAAACTTGGAGTATGTGTCCTCACAGGTTAAATCTTGTGGTTTATGCTATTGTGAAAAAATGAATGAAAAATATTAGTGAATTATTATGCTTTTCTTTACCTCTGGACTCTCCCAAGAATACTTTTCTATTCCAGGGTTCCCATCTTCCCCCCTTCTCCAGTATAGATGTCTGATTATATGATCTGAATGGTTTGTAATTCTTCATTGTAATGCATTTAGTTATTTATATTCTGCATTCACAACTGCTGTAACGAAGTTTTAAGCAATATACCTTGATAGATGGATTGGCTAAGAATTTTAACATTTATTTAATTCTGCTAAACATTGTGGGACGATATTCTGAATACTCTGTTTAGGCTGGATGCTCCAGCTGTGAGTGTGACAATGACCCAGTGTGGTATTTACAATCTAAGTGGAATTATTTAGCAGTATTTCTTTTTTTTCTGCAGCCTTTCATGTCCCCTCGGTACCCTGGAGGTCCAAGGCCACCTTTAAGAATACCCAATCAGGTAAGAATTTATCACTCCAGAGTGAGTGTTTGCTGTTTTACTTAGTTTTGTGTAAAATGCATCAATTCCTCTACATACAAATTATATTTACTTCACAGTAAATATGGAGGTAATGGGTGAAAAACACACACCATGAAGTACTCTGTGGCTTTTACAGACACTCTGAGGACTTTATAAAAGCGTTGAATTCCCAGTTTACTCTCTTCCCTATCAAAGGATGCATCTGCCAGCACAACACGGATGAGTAATGAGCTCCTGTTCGTCAGCAGGGACCTTCAGTGGCCCGTCTGTGAGATGATGGTTCTGGAAGTGTGGAGTGTATTTGCGTTTTTAAGTTCTCCATAGTGCAGATAGAGGAGCAGAAAGAGTCATCATTAGCAGATGAGAAGTTAAAGAAAAGGAGACAGAAAAATGCCAGGGGAGCTCTGAGAGGAAAACTGGGTCATTTACAATACTGGAAAAGGTTGATAGGATATACGGAACGGGTGTTTTGCTTCCAGGGCTGCCTTTCTTATTGTCACACTATACCCCAGTCTCATTTGTGGCTATTTTTTATATCCATGTGACACAGTGTCAACAAATTTGTCTCTATTTTTGGCACAGAAAGGATGAAATTTAAATAGTATCTTAGCAAAGGTATTTGAGCCCCTTATCCAGGTATTTGGGTTCCACATTCTCTGTGTTCCTGGACACTACAGATCCTGGCAGGTGGGAGCTGGATGTGCTGAGTGGAGGCGCTGCCAACCTGCAGGTTTAGTTTCAGGAGTGTTGTTTTATCTGCACACTGTGATGTTTTCAGTTCAGAGCTGGAACATAATCACATAATCTCAGTGAATTACAGGTCTGGCTTCATTCACATTATGCCACGTTCATGAATTGCTACTTTCAGAAGCACTGCCATGACTGGAGTTACAGTGTGGATGGGCAGTGTGTGGAAGCAATGAACTATTGTAGTGCAGCTTTAAGGCTCAAATGAGGTGGTAGTTTGGTCCTGGTCTAGTGGGTGCCCCTGCCCATGTCAGGGATTTGGAACGAGATCATCTTTAAGGTCCCTTCCAACCCAAACCACTCTGTGATTCTGTGATTTATTCATTCTGTGATTTACATTTGTACTGAAAATGTAGTGGTGTTTTGGAATGCTAAATAGCACCCAGTGGATGAGCCACAAAGATCCATTAATCAAAATGTTTTCTACTTGGCCAAACTTTAGTTAAGATCCTGTGAAAATGAGCCTTAACCCTAGTTCAGCAAACCCAAAAGGCAGATTAACAAGTGGGGGCATTAAAGCACATTACTCTTGGCTCAGAAGAAACAGCCAGGAATTAAAAAATAAAATATATGTATTGTGTCTTAAAGATAAATTTCTAAGCATTAAGTGCTTTTCCCCTGTGGTTTCCCTTCCTTCAGGCCCTGGGGGGTGTCCCAGGAAGCCAACCACTCCTGCCCAGCGGGATGGACCCCACACGGCAGCAGGGTGAGTTCAGTCACTCCAAATTACTACCCTCACAAACTTGTGTATTTCTCCCTGTATTTCAAACCCTACTGCATCTCTTAAAGCTTTTTTTTCTTTTTGTAAATTAGAAAGGATCAATTTGCTAAAAGTTGCTTGTGTATTGTGTAATTTTTAATGTGATGGCATTTTGTTGCAGGGCATCCAAACATGGGAGGGCCAATGCAGAGGATGACTCCTCCGAGGGGAATGGTGCCATTAGGACCACAGGTACCTTCTACAAATGGGTTATTCTTACTTGACAGGCCTATACTTATATTCCTCTGACTTTCTGTAACTTGAAGGTGCCCAGGATTTGTTTTCATAATCCCCTTCTAAAACAAGCCTTCAGTTTTACAAAAAAAATTTAACTCCGAGTTGCAGCTGTGCAAAATCCAAAATGAAAAATCTGTCATTTTCGTTAAGATTTGGAATTAAAAGGGGAGTCCCATCACTTGCTTATTTCAGAAAAGTATGTGCTGTCATCAAAGACTGACGTTGATAAGGGAGACCAAGGGTGGAGTAGGTGTTTCCTCGTCCTCCTCTTGGATAATTATGCTGATTAGGAGGAATAATACTTCTGACTTAGGGAGACTCTTTGTACCAAAAATACCCTTGGAAATTCTGTGAAGTTTTTCTTCCATACACTGTTGATCTAAATTTTTGGTGAGTGCTGGAGAGGTTTTAATATAAAATGAGATGCTCCTGTTGCCATTTCTCGCCCTTGTCCATCATGAACAGATCTGTGGCTCTGTTTCAGCACTGGACTAAGGCGGGAGACAAATGGCTTTGGTGTACACCTGAAACACAAATCCAAAATACTATTCTGCATTTTGTCAGCACTCTCAGTGAGGGAACGTGTAGGTGGTGGTATTTCACATTGGTGCTGCCAGTGTTTTGTTTCACAGTGTGCTTGTTGTGCCCACACTTGGCGTTTCCACTTCCCTATTTCAGATAATCTCTCTTGTGTCTTCTTGTTTGAATAACAACCAATAACAAAATGTTGAATAACATTTTTAATGATTAAATAGCTTTGCCTTTCCAGTTCTGTCCATAACTATCTCTACAATTTGGGGTTTTCTTGGTACAAACCAGTTGTACGGTTCCACACATCTGCTGTCTGACCAACAAAACATTATTAAATATATTTATCAATTTTTTCTGTAGCATGGAAATACATTTACCATTTTTGGAGGTGGAAGGAGAAACTTTGCTGTGCTGCCATATGAGATTGAACTGATCCTTTATACAGCAGCATTAGTCAAACAGCAGGCAAATCTCATGCCAGTTTTTTTATGAGAGTAATTTTTTTCATTTTTGCTGTCACTTAAAATCCAGTGGTTTTGTAAATTTCTCCTTTCTTGTGCTAAACATCCTCTTAAAAGGTAACCTACCCAAAGCTTAAGTTCACAAATCATTCTGTAGATGGGAGTGCTCTTATTTAAGGGCAAAGGAGTAAATTTGTTTAGCAATAGCAGTAATTACAGATAAAAGTTAGACTTTGAGGTGGGACAGACCGTTCTGTTCTATCCTACTGAATAAAACCAGGCATAATTTACCTATTTGTGTAAGTAGTAGAGTTCAACTTCTGTCACGATATCAGGGCATAAACTCAGGCTTTATGGGCATCAGGTAATTAATTTATTATCATTGCTGTGACATTAAGTATCATATGAAATACTCTTGATACTGGTTATCATAGACCTGGCCTAGTGGAAGGTGTTCCTGTCCAGGGGGTTGAAACTGGGTGGTCTTTAAGGTCCCTTCCAATGCAAATCATTCTGGGATTCTATGATTTATTAGAATGGAATAATTGGAAGAGAGATGTAATGGTTATGCTGTATGTTATTAAAGTTATATTACATGGTGTAATTTTATACTAGCATAACACAATCTAATTTAACAGAATGCAGATTGACTTCCATGAAATAGAAACCTCAGAACCTCAGACCAGATTTTTGATTTTCAACTCCCTTTGTTTAAAAGTCAAATTCTTTATAAAACTTTCTTTGCTGGCCATCAGGTTGTCCTCAACGTGTGTAAATAATTCCTCCTGGAACAACTTTAACCATTCTTAGCCTATTTCTGCCATTTGTAAACCTTTCTCCATGGGGTTAACAATATCGGATTTTAAGTCAACAATTGGGGAACTCCTGAAAGCATGAAAGGCGCTGGCCTGTGCAGGCAGCAGTTCCGTGGGGACATCATTAACCTGCTGTCCTTTCTTTCCCCCTCCTCTTTGGTTTCGTTTTTTTGTTTTGTGGTAGTCTGACCCTTGGTTGTCGTTGCAGAACTATGGAGGTGCCATGAGACCCCCACTCAACGCTTTAGGTGGCCCGGGGATGCCTGGGATGAACATGTAAGCACAATAATAACTCTTACACTATCTAGAAAATGTCATTATTTCGCTGTAGAAGTATCATTTGGGATAGATCAGTCAAGGAGAACATGCTTTGATGACTAATAAATGAAATTTTAAGAAATGAATCCACAGTCTCTCACAGGAAGCTTTGCTGTCCCATAAGGCTGTACAAATACTCAGTTTCTGTCATAGATCAAACTTCAAATATTGGGAATATTTTGTCAGTATAATCACTGAAGAATGCCACAACTATGGTTCTTCTCTGAAAAATAAATCAGTAGTTAATTTTAGCAAAATAGCCATTGTCTAGAACTATTAAAAAAAAGATACATTTGAAAGAAGTGGTGATGATTCTTTCTCAGTTGCTGTTTTTATATCCGTAACTACATTAATTTCCCCTCTAAACAGAAGAGCTTCATAGATATGAGTGTATTTTTTCAGTTTTTCTGTGTAGTTCTGGGGCTGGATCATCATGTGGTAAAAATTTAAATAACATAGTTCAGTTAAGCTGTACTGATTTATTCCAGGCATGGGTTTAGCCATGGGAGTGTATTATGCCTTTTATAACTGAAGACAACCCCCTTTCTAATTGTGTAGAAATACTTCAGATGTAAAATTAGGAAAACATAGTGATATGCTTTTTATCATTATATCAGAGATACCCATTTTTACTCTTGTTTTTATAGAAACATAAATACAAAATTAGAATTTTCATTTCAAGTAGAGCTACCAACTTGAGAAAGTAAAAAAGGTGTTGAGATTGATAATAACGTTAAAAAAGAATAAATCTAATCCACCATATTCTTAATTTATTCTGGTTTCTAAACATACCTTGAGTTCTTGAAGTAAAATCTAAAGTTGTGTGTTCTTATCATAGACTCTTATCATAGACTTCACATATGGGATTCAAATAATTCTAGGAGCCTTCCCAAGGGTAGGCATTTATGCTTTTAAATTAAATTGATGTAAAACAATTATTTAGATATTTGAAATTTAATGTGAGTGTAGTATAAGCACTATAGAGGATTTCCTCAGCAGAAATCTGAATTATAAGGAAAGAAAATTAACTTTCCAAAATAAAATGTTGTAGAAGTAAAACTGAGGATAGATAAGATATTTTGAAGGTATTTGTCCACATAAATGACAGTTTACATAAGAAAAATAAGAAAAGAGGTTTCTGGATGACAGAAAGAATTCCTGGCCTACCAGAAAGAGAGAAGATGGATGGAAATGCTAATGTTGCAGCATTTAATAAGGACATTCCATCAAACAACGGGGTTGGTGTGATCTGGTTTTCTTTAAATTGTCTTGTCAGGACATCAGGGTTTTTCAGAGTTCAGTTAACACTGAAATTTCAGTAAAGACTCATTATCTGGTCAGTTTCTGCATTCAGGATCAGAGTTCATCAGGGATGGCCCATGGGCAGTGGCAGTGGATGAACTCAGCTGTGCTAAATGTGTTTTCTCTGTTTTATCCCTTACAATTATCTAATGCTCAGTGCAGAAAATAACAGTGTGAGTCATTTAGGGAAATTAAATTTCCAGGAAACAGGATAACTGCACGTAAGGGCTGTTGCCTCTTAGTAACCTACAGTTTTCTTTACATACCTGTGTATTTTCGTTACATGACAATTTTTCACTCTTCTGTTCAATGTTTTTGTACTTTTGCAGTGTTAAAATCCAAAAATGTATGCCTGCAGAAACAGCTGCCATTTAAAAATCCAGCATTTTCTCCTTGGAATGGTCAAAAGGAAGATGCTTTGGTTAAGAGCAGACCATCTGCCAAATATAATTGTACATTTTTCTAGGTGAAAAAGTGTCCTTTGTGGTCGAAAATGGCAGCCTGGGGGCTCATAGGCAGCATTTCAGTACATGTACTCCTCAAGTGCGGCACTGCTAAGTAATTTCTTCCTCTGTCATCAGTAATACTGTCAGATTTCTGTTTGAAACAGCTGATACATAACCCGTGTTCTTCTGCAGAATAAGTTTTTTTAGCTCTACGTTTTTAAGCTAAGATTTGGTGTAGCCGTTTTTAGGAAAATTTCATGTCTTTGTGGGGGGAAAAAAGTGCTGTTTTTTGGAACAAAGAAGCAGATTTCAGGAACAGTGTTACATTTCACTGGTGCTTTTCAACGCCTTGTGTGACCTGCAGTGCTGTCTCAAGCACTAAGAATATCTCAGTCTTGCCTCAAAAAAAAAAAAAAAAAAAAGTGTGATTTTGTCTTTTCACTTCAATTCGTAAACTTGTGTCTGGATGTTTAATTTCCTGATGGAATTTAACTATTTGCCCCTTGGGAAACTAAAATTTCAGATTTTTATTTTTCTAAGCACTAGGATTGACATGACAGGACAACTAAGCTGAAATTGGTCATAGTGGGAAATACTTCGTTAATAATTTTGGAATTGGTGCATTTATAATAATGTTTTATGACTCTGTTGATGCTTCCAAAATAAACATATATTGAAGGGCAAAAGACCTGCTTGCATTGGATTGAAAAAAACTGCAGGTTGGAATTTTTTCAGGTGTGTTTTATAAGCATTTGGCTCCACAAAATCCATATGGCTTTACAGCAGAATCTGCTGCAGTGATTTTTGTGTCTATTCTGAGAGCTGGCCAATAAATCTGAAAATTCCAACGGCTTTTTAGATGAAAGGTGAGTTTCCTGGTCTCAGGGTAAATTCCTAAATTTATCTGAGTTACTTAAAAGTCTGTTTTCACCCCAAAACCCTGTACTCGTTTCTGTACCAATTCAGTGTTGTTACAAATATTCCTGATTTCTTTGTCTGAGAGGATGCAATAAACCAAATAAACATAGGAAAAAGAACAATGGGGGGGAGGAATTAAAGAACACTAATATTTCACCATTTCATGTTAGCATTGGATAATTGCTGAATGTTTGACGTGAGAAGTATTTCCTCCCAATGAATAAGGCAGAAAAAACCCTCACCAACATTCCTTATTTCCAACATTCCAACAATAACACCAGTGGAAATAAATCAGTTTTCAGTTGATTTTTTTTCTTTTGAGCTAATTCCTTTATAGTTTCATCAACACTGTAATAAAAAAGTATATAAGATTAACTATTAAATCCCTCAGGCAACATAGGCACTTAATGGTTTTTAGTTTGGAAGACTTAAAAAAGGAATAGGAAACTGTATGAACTCATTAATCTGGTGTGATTTTTTTCTCTCTGTTAAAATCACTCCCCCATGCCTGGTGAGCTGTGGTGGTTAATGTTGATTTTCTACAGCTAATGAGGCCAAAATGCCATTTTAAATGTGGAAGTTTTGTCATCTGCTCTGTTGTCAGGGCCTTCAAGAAGTGATTCTGTCTTGTTTATAAATAACAAGGAGCTCTTAATGCTCCCAGAAATAATTATGACTGTGACTGTAAATACGGAGATTTTACCTCTTTTGTGGCTTCAGTTCCCTCAGGATTGGTGAGAGATGAAGCCTCACCCCAAAACTATTTTTCTGAGCTCAGCTGAGAGTGAGAAACTTAAAAAAACAGCAAGAATTGTGAGAAAAACGTGCTCAATCTGTAGAGTTTCCTGGTTTTGATAAATGAAATATATTATTGTTGTTGTGATTATTGTAATTATTACTAGGTAATTTTTTGTTGTTTTTATCATCATCATCCAGGGGTTATAGCAACATATTTTTCATAGCCTGTTCTTTTATAAATTAGGTGTTCTCAAAACATGTCTCATATAGCATAATTTTATACATTTTTTTATATTTATTTACATGTAATGTATATATTTATTTTTTAGTTTTACTTATTTCTGTTTCTATTTTATAATAAATTACGATATATAATATATAATAATGTAATTTTCTCTTTTATGTAGCATATTAATAGCATAATTTCTAATGGTGAAACCTTACTATATTGCAGTATTTTAGATCCATAATGAATTGCCTGCATCCTCAGTTCTTTAGGGAGGGGGCTTAATTATGTGAGCCAGATTACTTGTTTTATGACTGAAAGTTTATTTGTTTTATGACATATTAATTGCACCGTAAGTAAATTAATCAACTCACCAACTGATTAAATGGCAGTGCAACAATGAGAATTCTGCTCTAGCATTGTAACTTGGTGTAGTTATGGTTTACAAACTCACTTTCATTTGAAAAAAGCAACCTTCTTCCTTCCCTGAAGGCAATTTAGATTTTGTTCCCCAGAGGTGCTCAGAGGACAGGGGTGGTTCTGTGTCTCATCATTCATCTTCTGTTACAGGGGTCCTGGGGGTGGCAGACCTTGGCCAAACCCAACCAATGCTAATTCTGTAAGTAGATATCAAACATATATTTGACATCTTCTTGTATTTAGGGAAGTATTCTCACATCAGGTCCACAACTTCCATAGCATAAAGGTTATCCTGGGATCCCACATGAGCAGTTTTCATTGTCATTCAGGGATCACAAGTCATTAGTTTAAAAATGTCCATTTTTGGCATTTGCACTTGGCTGAAGTGGGTCTGGCTTGTCCTGTTAAACAGTTCTTTCTGTTTTCTCAGTTTTGGTATTTTAATTCTATTAATGATGGTTGGAGAGGGGGAGAGCTGAAACTCTTCCTCAGTTTTCTTTTGCATGTATGTACCTGATTAAAATGGATATTTTTCAACTCACTGTTGAAATATGTTCATTTTTTGAAATGAATTGAGTAGTCCTGTAATAGGTGTATTTGTAACAATCAGTGGATTGACAAGTTGTCTGTCAAGAAATTTGTATTTGTTAGCACAGTTGTTCCCGCTGCATCAGCACTGGCTGGAGCTCCTTTGGAGAGAATAATTGCAAAGGCTGTCATAAAGAAGAAAATCAGATTATTCACAGGATTTCTCCAGATATCCTCTTTAAAAAACACTACACTTCAATTTGAAATGAAAACTGTCCTGGGGGGAAAAAAAAAAAAGAGATAATGCAAAGAAATAGAGGTGTCTTCTGGGGTGAAAGATATGATAGTTTTCTTTCCTTTTATGGTCGAGATTTTAATCAAAATTATGTATCTATAAGAACATGTAAATTCATTTCATGCTTGGATGACTGAAGTCCTGCAGACTGAAATGCAAGTATGTGCTGCTGAAGCTTATAAACTTCATAAGGGATATTACCTTAATAATATTAAACCTTTTGATATTTTAATATTTTTATAGTTAATATTTTAATAGTGCTGAAAAGGTGTTTATTTTGATGACGGAGTAATTTTTCCCAAATTTTTAACTGTGTGTTTTAATTACCCTAATTAAAAAAATAAGCATTAACCTGGAGCTGCAGGGACTCCCATGTTACTGAAGAGGAAATCACTGTTTTGTCTCTGTTGATATTGCAGATACCTTATTCTTCAGCCTCTCCTGGGAACTACGTAGTAAGTACATTTATGTGTGTTTGTTTGTCATCACATTTTATTTGGGAAAAAACCCCAGTCTAGATATTGAGAGGAGCCCCCGTGTATTGGTTGGGAGTGGCAAATCTGACAAAAATACCGAGGTGTTTTTTCAGCCATTCCTCGTACAGATGTGGGTGTTCTTTAGTAGGACTGTAATCAGTCTGGTCAGAATTGCCCTGAGTGTTTTTTGATTCCACCAAACATTTTTGTAACTAATACAAATGTGTTGTCTTGAGTAATAATGGGCAAAAAAACCCCTCAGCTTTCTGGGTAACATAGTGTTTTGTCTGAGCTTCTGAACTTCTCCAGGAAAAAAATATTTATGTATAGCACTGGTTTTTGTCTCTGTCCCCAGAGATTAACTTTGTTTATTGTTTTAGGCTCTTTCATTTTTGTAGTTACTGTTGTACTGGGATTATTTGTGTGTCTGATGAACTGTCTAAGGTAGTTGTTTGGATTGGTTTTATCACATGTATAGAACTGGTGTCACAGGGTAATGGGGCAGAATTACATATTTAAAAGCAATTTATTTTGTCCTTTATTTATGCAGTTAGCTGTGGAAAAGGTTATGATTCCCACAACTGTCCATAACTGTGGTCCTCCTTTTGCCACATGTTTAGAGGAAACAGCCCAAACCTGCTGATCTCCAAACCAGTTCCTTTAACTCAGAACTTCACAAATTTCTTTCTTTGTGGAAGAGTTTTGTTGGTTTGCTCTCAACATTAGTGACCAGTTATTGTTGGAGATTTTAAAGGTATTTTGGGAATATTTGGCTTCATGGAAGGCAAGTGTTTGGGGATGAGGGGAGGACAGAGAGCTCCTAGAAGAAGGCTTTTTGTCAAAGGATTTGTGATCTGGAACTACACACTTCGAGAACTTCATAGAAATAGTCTATGTATAATATATTAATGTATAAGCACTTCTAGAAATATATAAATATATATAACATATATAAATGCACAAATATAGAAAATATATAAAAATAAATATATTCTCAGCGTGAAAATAATTGATACCAGAAGGGTCTGTAGGAGAAGAAAATCGACAAACAATGAAAGTAAATACAAATTTACAATTAGAGGCAAAAGTTAATGAAGACAAGTAACTTTTCTGATAAATGGTCAGTCAGTGGTTTTTACATCTCTTTATGTGATGTTGAAAAATACATAGACATTAAAAAAATGTAGTGCAGAGGTGTATGGATAAAAAGTACATAGATAGCCTTTCATGCCTAGGTATGGATAAAATATGGATATATTTGTATGGATAAAAGCTTATGGATAAAAAGTATGTGGACAGATACCCTGTAAGCAGACAGGAACAACCAAACCCTTATATTTGCTGCCACTGAAAAAAAAATTCATGTCTGAAATAGTATATCTGCTGTTTTGAATTATTACAAAAGATATAAAGTAGTAGTCATGTGGCAATGGAAAAATACTGTATTACTAGCAATCTGACTGTTTTTTATTATGGAAAGTCAATATTTAACTTTTATTGACATAGACATTTTTGCCACAGTGGAAGGTGGTAGTTACTCAAAGATATTAGTGGCTCTGCAAACATAGGAAGCAAAATGTTATCATTCTATTCTTACTAAATGATTAGAATTATTAGAACAAAATTCCTGGGGAAATTCTGTAAGAACCTTAAAACTCCTGTTTAACAACGAGAGCAGTTTGTGTTCTTAGTCCTGAACAGATTTGTGACCCGGAAATACCCAAAACTTTAAAAAAGCAGATGTTCCTCGATGGTTTGGGGATTTTTTTTTTTTTTTAAACCCTTGATTTCATGATAACTGACATTTTTTACTGTCTCCAGGGTCCCCCGGGAGGTGGAGGGCCACCAGGAACACCCATCATGCCTAGTCCTGCAGGTACTGAAATGTACTTGGAAATCATAAGGGATTTTTTAGGAAGCACACAAATTGTATTTTTTAATAAAGAATCAGATAACGATAAATTATGTGATTTATATTTTCTGCATCAGGTTTTTCTTCCCCTACTTACTGTCATCTGCAGCACTGGAGGGCAGGGAACTTTCCTAACTGGCCATAAAAACTTACTTTACCGTAATATTATTTTCATTAAATACAATTCCGCAGAGTTTTGTTTTTTTTAAAAAAAAGCAACCTAAGGTTAAGATGTTTTGAAAGTTCTGTTTTCCAAAGCATGAAGACACATAGGAATTGGTCACCCATGAATTTTGCCAAGGTATTTACCCTTCCCTGAGACAAACAATTCAAGGATTCTCACAGCCCAACCATCCCATGTGTATTTTGACAGGAGCCAGCCGGATATGAGCCAGGGGTGTATCTTGGATAAAGAACTTTTTGCCTACCTCACTGAATATTAAAAATAACTTAAAATGCTGAAAGTCTTTTGTTTCCCCCTTTTCCTTGGACAGCATGTTTGAATGTTCTAGTGATATATAGTGCTCTGTATGTAAGTCAATTATTTGCTTTAATTATTGCTTAGAGTCATCTTGGGAAGATGAAGCCATAGACAAAAGCCTTGATTTAACTTCCCTATGTACACACAAATGCATTGGATGTGGAATGGCTTGGTGCAGGGTCTGGGTACAGAGTGCTGAGCTCTCTTTATCCTCTCTGCAGAAAAAAATGATTTTCCAGGGTTGCTAATATTTTCTTCTAAATCATGCTGTGCCCTTAGAGATGTATTTAGACTTTCCTTAGGTTTTCAGCATTTTGGGAGATTTTTTTTAAGCATTGCACCACACTGTACCATGAAGATCCATCAGACAAAGCCTCCTTCAAGAGTGAGGATTGTTAGAGTGTCCCACTGAGGAGCTGGATATACCCAAAATCAAATACACTGACAGGCATGTGAGTAAAAAACTTGCCTTAACTCACAGTCTGTGTAAGGAAAAGTTGTTTATCTTTTATTACAGATGGAAAACAAATTGCAGGAAGAATTAACTTACAAGAAACAAACTCCTGTTTTATAGAGAATATTGAAGATGAGTGAAGTAATTTAGAACTCCAGGAAACAGTATTATGGAATTAAATAGTTACAGATACTTGGTGATTTATAAACCTTTTAACAGTCATGCATAAAAAAGAGAGCCCAGAAGTAGTCACTGAGGGACCATGGCAATTTTTGATTTTCAAAGCTCTGTTGTGTGGCAGCAATGGGTAGAAAGGGAATAAAATCTTCCATTATATTGCCACTGTGTATCAAGGATCCAGGCACAGAAATGACAGGAAATGTATTAGGTGAGTAGTTTTATTGAAAAATGTATATTAGCGCTTAAAATAATATCTTATTACAGATTCAACCAACTCTGGAGACAACATGTACACTTTAATGAATGCTGTACCTCCTGGACCCAACAGACCTAATGTAAATATGAATTTAGCTGTATGTTTCTTTGAATTATGCAGCCTTTTGTTTATCCAAACATTGCATTTTCATCAGGTGTCACTATTGCTAAGTTTTCCATTTTTATGGGTGGGCCTTCAGTTGTGGACCTTTGGAAAAAAATCGCCAGTGGAACTTAAAAATAGTTATCTATAAATACTGATAAATCATTATGCAGTAAACTGTAGATTGTTTTTGCCATAATGTTAATGTCTTTAATTTTTTGAAGAGCTAAATTTAAGGTTAATATCTGAAATTGGACAGAAACTGCTCAAGTTGCAAAGGTAGTGTGGAGTAGTCAGGGTTTGAAAGCTGTTAATTAATGACTTAAATTAGTGATTTAAGGGAGTAATAAAGTTCCCTGTAACTTCAATGGGAGTAGGGCTGGGTCAGCATCAGCAGGTTGGAAAGTCATACACATAGTGTTGAACTAAATAATAAATTATGCCTAAATTATAGACCAGCCTACAGATGTGACAGTCTCTAAAAATCATTAAAGTGACCAAAAGCAATGATGGTTTTCTGGCTTCATGTGAAAGACCTTCTCTTAAAGGTCTGAATGGAACTTGAGAGTTACTTCTCATTTGGAACTGGGACTGTGAATTTTTCCTTTACTGTTTTTTTTATTTCTCATGAGGAATATTTTCTCTTTCTTAGGTTGTCTAAAAAATATTTGTACAGTTTTTAATGTCTGCTCCTTTTGTAGTTTCCCCTGGGACCAGGGTCAGATGGGCCGATGAGTGGACTGGGTGGAATGGATTCACATCATATGAATGGATCATTAGGTAATGACAGTAAATATTGACAACATGGGGTGTTTTCAATGGCAGTGCTANTGGTTCTTGGAGTTCTGGGGAGGAAAGTGGTAAAAATCTCTTGAAAACTGGAAAAGCTGAAACAAAGGGAGAAATTTAAAGAGGAGATGGGAAAAAAAAAAAAGAGCCACACCTCCCTTAGCACCAGACTTTTCCTGAACAATTAAAAATTCAGCAGTACGCACCTATCACTAATAAAATTACATTTTTTTAAAGAAAGATGTCTGTGAAATTTTGTGTTACTTTGCAGCCTTTATTTACCTATTTCAATAAAAAAATGGATTCTTGGTTCAATTAATGTTGATGCACATTGCATTCAGATCAATGAAAACCTGTGTAAAAGGCAGCCACACCTTTTTTCCGTCACTTTCTACAGCCTGGTTGCTTAGCTAAAATGAAAAATTAAATTTAAACAGTTGTGGAAGAATTTTACATGTACCTACCATGTGCTTAGTTATTTTCTTGGACCTCTCTGACTTATTTGACCACAACCCTTTTGTTGGAGATCTGTTCACAGCTCTTGATGATTAGAAAGAAATATTTTCCCTATTTCCGCCAAAAATTATCCTTTGGACCGTGAGAAAATAACTCTTGATAACATCTGTGTATATGATGTTTTTATAGAGAGGAGAAATTGTATTCCTTCTCAGCCTGAATTTGCCTGGCTGTATCAAATAGTGAGCTATTTTAGTCTTCTCCCACAGCTCCATTTTCTGATTGTTTTCCTGGGATACTCTTCAAGTTTTGCATTCAGTACTCTTCCCGAATTTGTCTTTCCTGAAAATAGGTGTCTTTCCCTGCTAAAATAAGCTTTTCTTGCTACATCCATCCTGAAGTTGCATTTCCTTTATTCTTGGCTTTACCTGAGAGCTACAGCATGTGAAAGAAATTAATAGTGTCATACTGATTGTATTTAATTTCATTTGGTTTCTGTTACTCTAGTTCTCAGGATCATCTGGTTTCTTCAAAGAGATACTGTCATCAGTATGTGTAATGCAGCAAAAATTGATGTAGCCTCAAATTAATTGATTGAATTGATTATACTGACTATAAACTTTAACTAAGTTGGTTATGGTTTAAAATATTTCTGATACACTATATATTTTCTATGAAAAAAAGTACAGGATTAACTTCAGTTCAAAACTGATTAATTGTCTGTTTTAATTGAAGGTTCAGGAGACATGGACAGTATTTCCAAAGTAAGTATCTGATCAAATATTTGGAAATTTTATAATCTTCCACTCTAAACTATTTTCCCTTGTCTCTGTTATGAAGCTCTTTGTTATGCATCTTTATTATATCTATATTATATATAATTCTACTCAGTCCATAATCTGATTTATCATGTGGTAGTCTTCAATACTATTAAGATAACTGAAAACAGTTCTAATAATCAATTCCAGTTAAATGTAAATTTTGGACAATATCTTTAGGATGTTGCAGGATTGCTTTTGTCACCTCTGTAAGGTATTGTTAATATCCTAATCATTAGGTTAAGTTCCCAAAAGCTGGATTTAGAAGTAGTTTCAGGAGAAGCACTATTTTGATGTCACAACCATTAGTTGGAAATGGTTGTGAGTTTAACCTGCAGGGGTTTTGCATCTACAAAAATAATGCTGCACTTGAGTGCATCACTTTTATAAAGATAAAACTGCTACATACGTGATCATCATTAACTTGGGAATTAATGAGCTTGTTTGGTAAAGTGGCATAAATAACAAGGAACCCTGTATTCTTATATTTTGTAACATCTTCAGGCTCTGCAAAAAGTTAAAATGATGGGTGGAAATGACCACCTTGCCCCAGCTGAGCTGTGCTGTGCTGTGCTGGGTTCAGTAAAATCCTCCAGTGAGATAATCACTTTACAGCACCTTTTTCATTAATGTCCATGGTTTTTCTTCAGTATTTTATTGCAAACTTCAGTATTTTTTAAGGAAAAAAAAAGCCCAAGCATTTCCTTTTCCAAGGGATCATTTTTAAATCCAGTATTCAACTCAGAGGTATTAAGTATGTGCTAGTATAGGTGACAGGAGCCCTGAAAATTTGGGTACAAAAATTTATCTGGAAGTCTCATAACATCTTAACCTTAATGAATAACTCATGGGAATCTCATTTGCTCCATGTCTTTTCCAAATAACTGAAAGAAAAATGCTGCTAATTTGAGGTGTAGAGAGTTGTTCATAGAAAATGAATTCAGTCAGAATCAGTACAGCTGACAGAATCTAGAATTTCTTACAGAAGATTTTGATTTAACTGGCTGAATAGCAGAACATAAAGTTTTTATGAAGTAGATTGGGGGGGGTGGGAATAAATTAACTGAAATTATGCATATTAAATAAACATTAATAACCAGTGTTTATTGCAATGCCCATGGAATTTGTGCAGGCATCAAGGACACACTTTGTTTGGAAAAGCCTAGTTACTGCTCCAGTGCTGACTCCAACTGGCCATAAAAGCAGCCTAGAGTCACTATAAAAGGGATTTTGTCAGGAATTTGACCCTTTGGGCTCGTGTGCTGTAGCAGTGGTAGCATTTCAAAGCTTAGTGCCACACAGAGCAAGATAAAATAGGGGCAAATCCCCCAGGAATGAGCAAAAGTACGGGAGCATCATTAAAATAAATGTGACGAGGCCTTAGTGGGCTTTAAACTTTATATTCACGGATTGTAAGGCCAGAGGGACTGACATGGTTGTGTGGTATGACCTCCTGCATCACACAGGCAACAGGGCTTCCCTGAATTAATTCCTGCTTAAGGTACAGTAACTGTAGTTGAGCTAAAGCAATAGATACCAATGTTTTTGATCTGTGGCTCCCTAAATATTTGCTATATACTGGCTTCACTGAATAGCAGACTTAATTGTCTGATGTTAATAAACTCATTAGGCTCTTAATTGTCAAGTATGTAGTTAATTTTGTATTTATATTGATATTGCCTTCAAGTTTTTCTGGATTCAAAAAAAGCCAAGGGAAGAACTATGATAGATGTAAGCACTTGATCATGAAGCTCATGAAGCTCATGACTTCTCCCTTTCTCTGACTTCTCTTTCCCCATCATGAGTATTCTAAGCATCCCTGTCTTTAACAGGGGAATTGTCTGTGCTCCAGATTTGCAGGGGACTGCAAATCAGCTTTGTAAAGGCACCTGACTAATTGTAGTGTGTGCAATATGTGAGCTATTGACTCAGAATAATTTACGTGACTATTATCTTGTTTTACCCATTCTCTTCCTGAATGTGGCAGAGGTAGTTGTGCACCTCTGTAAGAAAAAAAAAAAAAAATTATTTTCAGAAGGCTTTAGGTTGTTCCTATTTCAGTAAATTATGACCACAGTGAGCAAAGACTCCAGGGACAGGCCCTTGAAAAGGTCTGTGCAGACCACATCTATGCTATGTCTTCCTCTAAGTACCTCTTTCATAATTTACGAATTCATAACTTACGAATGTCAAGGCACACAATCACAGACATGGCTGCATTTAACCACATGATTTAATGTTGTGGCAGAACTTCTTCATACACCTGCTGCAGCCTTTTATAGATTTTCCTGACTTCAGCAGAAGCAAATGCTGGCTATGACCTGAAAACAAGAGTTACAGGTAAACAATCCTTGCTTCAGGGAAGAAAACATTACTTGACAGGCTAAAATTAGTGAGTGAATCATGCAGAACCCTGCAGGGGCTGATTTTTCGTCCTTGAAAACCCCATTGCATTGCACAGTGCACCTGAGTGCACCACAATTCTGAGTGAAACATGTTTGCCACACGTGGTGAGGCTGAGAAGTGAACTGGAATCTTCAACACTTAATCTGTGTTTTAAATTCTTTAATAGAACTCTCCCAGTAATATGAGCATGAGCAACCAGCCTGGCACTCCCAGAGATGACAGTGAGATGGGTGGAAACTTCCTAAACCCTTTCCAGAGTGAGAGCGTAAGTATTTCGTTACATTGGTTGGTGGCTTTTTTTACTTTGTGAACCTTTATTTCTGACGTTTTGTTTTAGAAAAAAGAAAAACTACAAGCTTTGTAGTGTGCTTGTAGGGCATGTTTTTTAATAGCTTTTAAATTTGAATAAAAAACAAAAGTTGGGAAGTGTAGGTTTACTGCAGAAACCATTTTTCTGGGTTAAGAGGTCAGTTGTCAGTGAAAGAGCAGGGTTTACACTGAAGAATGTGATTAGAGCTTCAGTAGATTCTGTGTTGCAAAGATGCCATGTGCCATTAGAGCCATAAAAGGCAAAGGTTCCCTCTAGCGTTCATTCTGGGGCAAATTATGCCTTTTTATTTTTTTTAAATGGATAATGCTTGAGGCAGCAAAATGTGGTGTAAAACACATAACAGAGCAAGACTGTGGTATTTCCATACTCATGTGCCTGACGTTGGTTTTCTAAATCCTCATTTAGGTCCGTAAGTAGGACTGGGTCATTACTAAGTGGTGATCTGCAGCTGAGGAATTACGGCGAGTGAACAGCTTCTGTTAGATCTCAACACAGTTAAACTCCATGGCAAATTTCATGGGAATCAAATTTTGAGGGCTTTTTTTTGGGGTTTCATCTTTCACTAGTGAAAAAGAAGAGTTTCTGCATGTTAGCTGTTGGTGGGCACGCATTCAGGTTGTGTGGAGTGTTAGAGAAAATTGTCTTGTACAGCCCAAAAAGACCAGTGTTTCACTGTCTGCCAAAACCACAGAGACTCCATTAAACATGATCCCCATTAGTGGCAGCCCCTGACTCTCAGTTTGGCTGAGGTTGGTGTGCTGATAGCAGGCAGGCCAGGTCACCAAAATGTGTGTCATGGGAAGAAGAGGACATCAGTTGTACTCCAGAGAAAATCAGTGTTCTCAGACACTTACTGGATTCTAGGTGCTCCTAGATGCTGTTTTCCTGCCTGGAGGAATCAGGGACCCAGTTTTCTCAGGGTTTTATTGAGTCATGTGCCTACAAGCTTCTATTACACATCACAGGTGCACTCTGATCTGCTCCAAGTACTGGTTCCTCTCCAGCACAGGTCACACTGTTGACCTTGGGAACTGCCTTCTTTCTGATTCACATTTTGCCACCTGGCTCCTCAGAAAAGGCATTATTATAAAGTCCTTTCTCAGGCAGATTGGCTGTTCACTAGGAGTTTTGGTTGGGGTGGGGAAAGGTGCTTGGCTAATAACAAGTTAAAAATCCTAAACACCTTGAGACCATCAATTGATTCCTTGTCCAAAGTGTTTTCCCACTTGAGCAGGTGCTTTGCTTTAAGCCCTTTGAGCTGGAGTCCATTCTGTGTAGCTCACATGACAGGGAAGGCCCATCCAAAATGCTTCTTCTGTATGCTTAGACACTTGGAAATGACCAGCTTGGAGCTCAAGCCTTGGCAGGATATTTATGGCATACCTGGTTTTCAAAGGCAAATTTATCTTTCTGTTTTTCAGTTAGTTTTCAAAATGCTGATACTTCTTCCACTTGAACATTTTCCTCTATTTAGAGGATTTTAGGCCAAATTAAGTGCTTCTGCAGTTCATAGCTTGCAATTTAAAAACAAATCAGGTGTGCAGTTTTTCTAAGCATTGTGGTGTCCCGTTGATTATTTTAATGAAGTACTGCTAACCTGAGACCAACTGTAGCTTGTGTGAAGGCTGCAGTTTAATTTGTGTCACTGTAATAGCGTGACTGTGTGGTGATTGAATTTTTGGTTCACACCAAGGAGAGTGGCCACTGGTCCCTGAGTCAGCATGGAATGACCACTGGTCCCTGATGCATCTTGCCTCCTAAAACTGGTAGCACAAAATAATACAGACTAAAAGCCTAATTTAATCATAGTCGTACATATCTTTACTCCTTTCTTCCCACAAAGTAATGAAAAGCTCCCCAGAATATTTCTGTGGTTCAGCTAACCATGAATGCAGCCAGTCTGCCCAGCTAAATTCCCCCGGTAGCCAACATGGGCCAGGACAGCGGGTGGAAGGTAGCAGTAATGTTTTGGTTCACTCTATCACCCACTTAACACCAAAACAGCCTCCATTAACACCAGAACAGCCTCCAAGAGAGTTGCCATTATCAGCAAAAGCTTTATTTGTACATGAGAGAAGCACAACAGTAGTTAGGATGCCACAAAGTGAACTACAGCCTTAGCAAAGGCTGCTGCACAAATTGAGGAGGAAGCTCAAGGAGTTTGTTGATATCTGAACCCATTGGTGTGGTGCAGATGTGGTTTTGGTTCTCTGGGATGGGGGAGAAGAGGTTGTTAAAATGTGGATTTCTCTTTTTGCAGTACTCCCCTAGCATGACAATGAGTGTGTGACCCGCTCACCAGTGTCACCATGAAGACCACAGTGAGTTGGCCCTCTCCAGAGAGCTACTGCAGAAGAAAATTGCTCGTCCCAGTGTACAGTTTAGCTAAAGGATCTCAGACACAATCAGACCCACCTGGTTTGTTTTTCTTTTCCTACCATCTCCCCCGTTTTGTCAAGGAAGTGGGTCCCATGCTTGAGACAACTGTAAAGAGTGCTGTGACAGACCTGCCTGAGGTGGAACTGCAAGACTGTCTGTGTGTGACATGTGTGGGTCGACGCTGTGTGTGTGTGTGTGACACAGAAACACACACAAACATCCAGACACCCACAGGACATTGTAAAATAGTATCACATCACATCTTAAGTAGCAATGAGAAGTAGGGACTTCTATTCCATCTTTTTTTTTTTTTCACGTTTACATTTTAATTATTAAAATTTGCTTTCCCTGTCCCCTCTTGAACTGTTCTACATTGCATATATCACTGCTTTATAAGTTATTTTTTAAGTTGAACTCAAATGATAAATTCTTTTGTTTTTGTTAATGTCTGCCATTACGGATAGGAATAAAATTGCTTATAAGAGCTTTCATTAACTTGTGTTTGATACCAGCTACCCTGTGAATCACAAATTGTACTGTCTCAAGAAATAGAAGAAAGCTCATCTTAATTTTTTTGAGAAATTTAATAACTTTCACATAGTTTGGGGATTTTTTTTAATACTTTGCCTTTTAAAAAAAAAGAAGCACTGAAGGTTATTTTTCTTCTTTAATTGAAGCCTAATATCTGCAATATCTATTTTAAATGGAAGCCTGAATTTGATACAAGCTTCTCAGTTTATATAGAGTACTATAAGGTTACTGTAAGTGAGCTCCAATTGCTTTAGAATCTAGCAATAAAGGACAGGGCTTCCCCTGCCCTTGGAAATGAGTTTTCTATTTAGCATGGTCTTCTGTAGGGGTCGTAGTTAGTGGAAATACAGTAGAGTACTTATCACCAAAACCCTGTCTAAGAACTTACAGTTATGTTTCCCATTTTCAGTGATTCCCAAACGAATAGTAACAGTTTGTGGTCCTAATTATAAACAGTGTTTCACAAGCCCATTCAGAGTATCAGGTCACCATGCTGCTGCTTGGGTCTGTGTTTTCTACCATGTCTGCCAGAATTAATTCCCCTAAAACTTTACAGTCAGCAGCCTTTTTTGAGCCAAAATGTTGCAGTACAAAAGATCTTTTGCCATGAACAGAAGAGGAACAAAAGTCTGGGCCATTTTAAGAGTGGGACAGCGTGTTAGGTGTCAAAGCTGGGAACAGCAGGGAGAAAATGTCCTAAAGGAAATGCTTCTGGAAGCCATCCCATGTATCTTCAGGCAGAGCTCTGAAACCAAGATTATGGTATATTTATTTAGGATTCACAGCTCCCCCAAGAAAACAGAGGTTTTCAGTTTGTGGTGATCAAATGATGATCAGCAATGTGGGCACAAAGGGGCTCAGCAGAAATTCAGGCCACAGACAAAAAGGAAATTCCCCTCCTTGGACTTACAGATAGAACAGCCACTTAGGGAGGAGGAACAGTTCTGGGGTGTAGTATGTCCATGTGCAAGGGGATTTTTTTTTACAGATTGTGATAAAGGAGCATATGGGATGGGCTTGTTGTGATGGCAGCTGCACGTACTGGGGTGTGTAAGGAATACTACAATCTCCTAAGTCATTTTTATTTCCATATGTATGTCTGTGTATATAATATATGGAAATAAAAAAGATTTAACACTTCACTCTCTTGTTAGGGCTATTCAAAGATGAAACGCTCAGAGGCTTAAAATTATGTCAAAGTATCAAAGATTCTGGTAGCACTACCTTTTGGTAATAAGAGCTACTTTGACTAGTTGTAAACATCAACTATATAGTCATTATATGGTTTTGTAGACTGTATTCCCAGTGATTATGAAGGTCACATTCATCTGCTTCTCTTTGGATAGCACTTTGTTGCTGTCTTCAAAGATGGAGACACCATTAACTTGAGTTACAAACAAAATCAGGTGTTAATTTCCTCAGACCCTTTGCTGTTGTCACTCACACCACTGGTGCGTTCCCAGGGTTCAGGTGTACTTGCAGCCTGTGTTGACACCTGTATTATCCATGGTAGCCTTCCAGGAAGGACCTGGGGACTCTTTTCTGCCCAGTTTCAGTCAGGTGATGTCACTGGCTCCTGGACTGAGGTAACTGGGGGCTGTGAATCAGGTGCCAAACCTGTTCACACTCCAGATAAGTGTCCTGTTGGGCACCTTTGAAGGATGGAAGTCTGACCACTGTCAAGGAAGCCCCTTAAATGGATTTGCCAATATATATTGGATATTGCTATCAAAATATGTTATTCTCCTTTTTATACAAGAGTAAAATGTCCTTTCAGGCACCTATTTTACTTGATGTGTTCCACATTTCTCATACCTGCGTAGTCCCACAGACAGCAGCTGACTTTTTTTTTTCCAATATGCACTGGGCTTTTTGCTTGTTCATTTTTCTTTGTTTTGCTTACAAATCCTTGTAGGATTTTCATCATATCTGGAGTACCAGTGTGGAAAGAAAGACTATTCCCAAGAACTGAGCTTTTGCTCCTAGTTATGTTTCTTATGCTCCAGATATAAGGAGCAATGTAACTGCTGTTTGTATCTGTCCTTATGCAACAGCGTTATTGACAATGTCAGAACTTGTCCAGTTCTGGGAGCAATTTTATTTTAAGTGGTGCAGGATAGTTTTTTTTCCTCTGGGCTTTTAGATAGATTTTGCTCTTTAATATAGAAATAAATAATGGTGAATTTGTAAATGGGTCTTTCAGACAAGGTTAAAGTAAGTCTTTTTAAAAACAGAAGTGATTAAATCTTAGAGTAGCAAAAATAGGGAGTAGGGCATCTCTCATACTGTGAGAACTCTGGCAAGTATTCTGGCCTTATAGAAATCAGCTGTTGGGATTCACTTGTGAACTTCACAGTGAAAACAGTATTTAACGTGCTGCATAAACCAATGAAAATGAATATTCTTACCCAGATTTATCTGCACATCACCCAGATTTTATCACCATGTCTAAATCTTGTACAGGCAAGAAGAGGGCTTGGGGCTAGGAAGAAGCTGTCTGAATCACAAGTAAAGCATGTGGCCTGACATGTGCATTAACAAAATATCCAGATATTTGCATGTATGCATTGAGTTATTTTCTTAATTGCCTGAGCAAGAGGAAGACCTGCAGTTGCACTCCAAAAAAGTGCCATTTTTTGTTTGATTGCAGAGCCCTAGTAGATTCAGTGTTGAACTTTTTATTCCTTTTTTTCCCCCTTACCAGTCAAAATGACTTTTCAGCTGATACATGTTGCACCTAATTTCTATTTCTCGTATCAGTTAATTATTTTTGAGTGTTTCCTCCTGTTCCTGGTCAGCCTTGATCTGTTGTTGTGACGGCTAAATATGGACTGGATTCTTCAATATTTGACCCTACACATTCGCATTTCAATAACGTAAAATATAGCTTAATGATGTAAAAAGTACATGTAAATTTATTTTTCTTCAATTCTCTGTATGTGATGATATAACTGTGGCTCCTGTCCTGCTTCGACCTTAAGGATGGGAATCCTGACAAAGTACAATTCTCAAATAAACCCAAAAAAATTATTTCAGCAGTGACATCTCACACTAAGGATCTAATCCAAGATTTAATGATCCAAAATTATAAAAATTAATAGACAGATAAGTTAGATATAGATTTTACTGTATGCAGCTCTCTCTGCTTTCCAGTTATCATTGGCACAGAACTATAGGCTGCTGCTTGTGCCAGTTCTCCTGCTGAAACTTGGATGAAACCACTCACATAAGATCATTTTTTTGGTAGGACTTCACCCTGATCTGGGTCAAATCAATAACTTACCTTAGGTGTGACATTATTTGGTAGATGTGTAAACTGAGTACTTAGGACAAAATACAGAGGGTCTGTTGAAATTACCAAAATGATGTTTCAACCTGAAAAATAAGAAAAAAGTATTTAAAATACTGCTTTGAGTGCATGCTTGCATATTGTCTATATATTGGGAACAAATTACAGTACCAAATTTAGAGATAAAAATGGATCATCTATTCAGCACATTAAAACTCTGGTCCTGCTAAAGAGGTTGCCTTGGTTTGAAATTAAGCCTACACATTGTTGATTTTAAACAGATTTAAGAATACAGGTAGTATCCTTCAGGAAATTAGGAAAGTAGGACTGTAATATGCTAAAACTGTGCTTGAGCATGGATGGTCTAGAGCTCAAATTAAGTCTTTCCTAAGCAAACAATATTTTAAAGATATCACTGGTGCAGGAGCATGTTCATGTATCAATACTGACATGCGGAGCAGATTTGGCTTTCTTCTGTTTCTTACTTTGTTAGAGCTTTGTTCACTACTACGTTGACTATTTTTGTGAATTTGTCCCTCCACCTTGTTTTCAATTGTCTGGCCGTAGTTTCCCCACCACAGCCAACAGCTTTGCAGTTTTAGTCCAAACTTCTCTTTGGTCGCTGTTCTTCATTTAAGCTTGAAGTGTGTAAGAAAGCGTCTCATGTAATGGGAAAACTTGCCATAAAAATGTATAAAGGTTTTCTTGGGTACATGTTTTCACATTTAATAAAAAGGCAGTTTTCGGTTATAATTTGAAATGGTCAATTTCTAGCCACTGTTTAATTTTTGTGTACAGAAGAAATTGAGAGAGGAAAAAAATCACCTTTTTTGGGGGTTTTGTTTTGCTTTGCTTTGGGGTTTTTTTGGTATTTGTTTGAATTCGGTGTCATAAATGTTTGCTGAAAGATGTGGGTTTTGGGAGAAATCAGATTAAAACCACATTTGCTGCCTAGTTCTACGTAGTACAGGTGGACTTGGTGTTGAAAGCTCCTGCCACATCCCCAAAATTGTATCTCTTGACACCTGATTTGTGTGACTTTGTGATCCTGATTCACAAGCAGTGATTTAATTTGTCTGTCATGTGTTTTCAGTGTGTCTCATGGGAGGTCCAGGGTTCTGTGGTCTCAGGAGAGTGACCAAGTGGTCGAGCAGGCTTGTTCCCAGGGTGGGGGGGTTCAGGACTAAGGGATTATCCACCAGAAACAAGGTGTTCGTTCGCTACCTCGCTGTTCTCTTGAGAACTTGCACAACTCTTCTTGCCAGTAGATTCTGGGGATCCTTTAAGATTTTACATTGCTGAGAGAAGAAGCTTAGTTTTGCTAAGAGAAAATCCTGGCAGTTTTTAGCAACGGTTTTCGTAGGGAAACAGCTCAAAACATGGGGATTTGCAAAGGTGATGTGTTTTCTCAGTACCCTGGGTGTGCTAGGAAGTAGATTGTACAATTTAGGAGTTTGGGCTGTTACAGAGATACTGAAATCATCAGTAATTGCTTTTGACAGGAAAAATTATTGTCTGTGGAACAACTACTCCAATCCTTGAGGAGTCAAACTGTCAGCTGGGTGAACTGGATGTTTTAGGCTTTTTTTCTATTGTTTAATCTTCATGTTTTATCCTCTCTTATTTGGATTTTCCCATTAAATGTACTCTGCCAGATCGTTGCACAAAAATAAGAGCATTTCGCCCAATAAACATGCAGAAAGTTGTTCACATCTGTAACTACAGCCCTGCTGTAGAGAGTTTATTTCATTATAGAGATTTCGGAGCATAAAAACAGATAAGGAGTGGCAGTGCAGCATCCTGAGAGCTCTCACTGCTACAGATCAGGAAGGCTAGCATCCCACAGACTCCCAGATTAGGTGAGCTGGTTCCTAACAATGACATAAAATAGTTTGAAATAAAAGCTGATACTTGTCATGCAGATTGGAGGAAATAAAATCCCAAATACAGGATGTATTTAATTGAGGTAGAAATTCACTAAAGCCATCTCTAACAGGAGCACAGAGTGCATCCAACAACTTAGAGGGAAAGCAAAGCTAAATTGTGTGCTAAATTGTTGTCAATAAACATAAAATTCAAAAGCAGGTATAAGCAGTTTTTCATTTTCATTTTTCAAGTCTATTTTAATTTTTCTGATTAACTTGTAGTTTTTATTTGATTTGAATTTACAATAGATAAGGAAGAGAACGCAAGTTCCTAAACTAGGGCTGGTATTACAGACATGAAATAGTGGCTTGAGTAAAGCTGCAGCTTTCTGTTAGTTAAGATCAAGTAAATTGTTATATTATGCTTTTCCAGGACAAAAAACCATCCAGATAATAAACATTTTTAGCCTTGTTTTGGCTGTTTGAGAAGTGTGAATCAAAATGCTATGGTTGGAGACCAGTTTTCAGAGCTTTTTTTTTCTTTTGTGGCAAGTATCCCCTTGCAGTGCATCTATTTTGTGCATGTTTGTCTAAAACTACCAAAAAAACCCCAACTTTCTTTTTTCTGAATTTCTGTACACACCTCTGGTTCTGGTGGGAAGAGGAGGAAGATTTGGTAGCTGGTGGGTTAGCATATTTATGTGAATTACTTAAGCATTAGTAAACTATTGTCAACTCTGTTCACATTGCACAAGATACCCTGTGTAGTCTACTGCTGGCATTATAACCTCAGTGATCAGTGCATTTTCTGTAAATTCCTGTAGGTTTTGTGTAAGAAATCTTGTTGCCACTGCTTACTACTGTAAATTCTTGTTTTGAAGCAAGAGGTGGCATTTGATTGTACAGCCATGTGTATTATATACTACAACAGTCCTTGTTCTGTCCTCTAGACTCGCTGTCCACATAGAGTTGAAGCTCTGTTAAGCACGCATAGTGGTTTCAGAATTTATTTCAGACAGCAGATCTATAAGCCATTTACAGGAATATTAAATGTAATGTAAGAGAATCCAACCCAGTTTGTACCCTGTCTTGAGAGCTGGGGGTTGGATTTTAGCAGGCAGCTGCAGGTCAGCAGGTTCCGTGATGTCCCAGCTGTGGGTGCCTGCACACCTGGGAGGTGTCACGCATGGGCAGGTGTCCCCTGGCAAAGGGGTGCACCAGGTACAGCACCTGGGCAGGCTGCTGCCTTACAAAGACGTGTGAGCTGGTGTCTTTGTTTTTTCCCAAAAACTGCATCAGTGCCAAGACTGAAACCCATCGTTAAGGGCATGCAGGAGGTGCGGCGCTGCCTCCCTATTGTGTCCTCCTCCCCACCCACAACAGGCTCCACCTGAGGTGGTGTTTTAAGGAGAATTTAACTCTCTGTCTGTTCGTCGAGAGAGAAAAATAACCTGAATTCTTGGACTATGGATTCTTTTTTATAGTATTTTATGATGTACAACAAAGGCCTGAAAATGTCCGTGTCTTCTTTGCTGGTTTCTGACATCAGAAATTCAAGTCCTGTCTAGTCTGAAAGGCAATGATGGGAAAGGTGGAAAAGCTTGGAAAGTTTAAGGGGATTCTTACTTGGATTATTTTAAATGTTTTTATTGATAGCTTAAATGACTAGGTTAATCTCTTGAATCAAGGCAGTCTTAATGACTTTGCACCTTCACCGTTTCATGTGAGACTTTGAGAACTTGCAATAAATGTTCCTCACACTTACAGTCCAATATGTAGATAAATTCCCTGTATTTCTAAGATCAAAAAATATTTCTACAGTTACTTCAGCCCTGTACAGAGAACAACAGGGCAGTCCCAATCCCATAATCCCAAGTATTTGTAGGTATGTTTTAGACAAAGAATGACTTTCAACATCATAAATGAAACAAATGTTCAATGTTCCAGTCTCTGGAAGTAAAGGAAACCTCAGTAATTTTGCAAACCAGCAAGAATTAAACTTGTCAATATAAATATTAATGTAGAAAGTGCATGCAAAACTTGATACTGCCTCTGACCTTAAGCATTAATATTGATAATATTGGGGATCTCACAAATGTTGTGTGTTTCAGAACCGCTGTAATTTCTCCTCAGTGTGTGCTTCATCTTCATTACTGACAGCTACCGCAAAGAGTCAATCCATGCCATAGCTGGGGCATGGAGATGCAAACTTCCCACAGCATCATAAATACGTGGACATGTGTGTGTGTTGTGTTAGGATGAGTAACCGCTCCAGCTACAAACTCCTCCAGACCTCGTGTGTATTTTCAGAGCAGCCTGTGGGATGGGTTTGGGAGGGCAGCAACCTGTGTGGATGCTGCCTGACAGTGATCCCATCCCGTATGGCCTCCGGTCTGGCTTTGGGGGATTGTCATGAAGTCAAGCCTCACTGTTTTATCTGTGAAAAGTTCCTTGCCAGACTGGGAGCTGTAAAGACACGGATGGTGGGGGTCACTGACCCAGAGCATGTCTGTATTGGACTTGTTACTGCTCCACACTGTGGCCTGATTCATCCTGCCGTAATCTCAGCTGGCTAAAAATTACCATCCTGGGTCTCCTGTGTAAGTCAGAGGAGGGACAGGAGGAGATGCCTCTGGAAGATTGTATGATGGCATCAGCTGCCCTGCCACTGAAGAACAGCTGGAATTAGGTGGGATGAATCCACGGGTTTACAATTGGCTTACATACCTCTGCACAAAAGTGTATTTATTTGAGCTTGGTAAGGGCAAGAATAATGCAGGTCCTTTGAACCCGAATCTGAGTGGCTTACAGATGAGTTTCTGAATTCAATCGCAGACATCAGATTTCTGCCCCATAGTTGCTTTTTTATTTTTACTTCATTTTTTATGAACAGGTGTAGCTTTAACTAACTTGTTGGAACATTTCCAGGAGGTTTACACCTGCCTAGAAATCCTCACCTTTATTTGTTAAGTGGGCTCCCTCGTTGCCTGCACCAGTTCATTTATTGTAAGCAACACATGAAGAAACCATTGCATAGATCAGTCAACATCAACAATAGCGTATGGAGCTTTTAAATTCAGCTGTGAGCTCGGAACTAAGGTATTAATGTTCATACTTTCCAGGTGTGGCTAAAGATTCCTTTCCTGAGAGCTTTAAGGAATAAATCTAGGAGCTCCTGATTGAGGATTGAGAGAATGCATGCAATGGCAGTTTATGTTCGTTTGTTTTCTTTCTGTAAATGTGTGATAAATGTATTGCGATTTCATGTGCTGGTTTGGAGATGAGGGAATATCCCGTGCCAGACAGAGCAGATCTCTGCAGGCAGCATTACGTGGATTGGCAAAGCCTGTTTACAGCAGGTTCCACCTCAGGCCTGCACCTCACTTTGATACCTTTCTTCACTCCCTGCTGGTACGAAATCCTGACAGCAGTTGTACAAGTTCTTGTTGCAAGCTGAGGAACAGCTGAAGTTTAAAACCACAAATGCTGTAGCTTGCACCTTTCACCTTCATGGAGTGGGGCTGGGACAGCAGCCACCTCCACAGTTGCCAGGCAGCTCCAGCCCAAAAAACTGGGTGTCATTTTTGATGAGTTTAACAGGAGCAATATTGATCCATTCACTTTACTTCCTAAGTTGTGAGTCACTCGGTGCTGGAAATGATACGCGTCTTGTGTAGCTATGAACAGAGAAACTGAGAGTTGTGTTTTAGGACGTGCTGGTACAATTCGTGCTCTGCTGTTCAGTGTTTTGAGTGCTGAAGTTAACCAGAATGTTACCTTCATGGATTATCTCAGCCTCAACTCTGTGTGAAAATGGGTATGAATTTCGAGTTGCTGTTCCTGGTTTCTCTGTGAATTCTGAGCCAAAGGTAAAACAGGGGGAAAGATGGTTGTGGCAGCCACTCATTGACAGCTTTTCAGATGCATAAGGCCATTCTGTCTGTCATCTGACACTGTACCAGTTTTTTCACTAGATTGCCATGCTGTTGAATATCTCGATGGGTGTTGTCAGCCAGTGGAGGGAAGGTGAACGAGCTCATCACCCAGGAAGGGTAGAAATGTAGCAAGTAACGAGCTGTCTTCTCCAGCAGTCATTTATTTGTAGTGCTTCACTTTCAATTAACATTTGTACCTTCAATTATTATTGTACTGTTCAGTATCTTGAGGTGGTATGAGCAGAAATATATGAATATATATAATTTACAAGACATATAGGCTTGTATTGTGCCTTTGTAATTCTCTTCAGCTTCAGTATCTATACGCTACAAGCAGACAAACTTCCCTCTTTTGGGGTGTTCTTTACTACAACAGTAGCTTATGGCTTCATTAATACTGACTATTTCAGTCTTCTGGGGCTAACATTTTTGTTTGTCTGGGTGAAAATGCCATAGTGCCCTCAGCAGACATAAGCACAATGACATAACACTGCAGTGCATGCTGTCTCTTAGCTTGTATCTACATGTGCTTGCATGTTGGAAATTCAGAAATGCTGCTGTATAAATTGCTACATTATTTACCCAGTACAGGTGTTCTTCTGCATCCCTTTTTTGCTCAAAACTCCCGTTGTCTTGGAAGTTAGTGATGGCTCAAAAGGGGGTTTTGGCTGCACAAAGGATGCAGGGAGCAACTCCTAAGTAGTTTACAGGCTGCTGTAAATGTCTTTTTGGCAAAGAAATGTAGCATTTTAGCTGTTAATTTCCTAGTGAAAACACTGAGCGTGCTTATCACTTAAGATTTTAAGGGGGAAAAAAGGTGTCAGACTGTGTAATTGTATCTCATCTAACTTTGACACTTACCTGCGTGTTCATGCTACACCAAACAACACAGACCTTAAAGGTGACAGCCTTGTCTTAGTACTGCAGCTACACAAGAAGTCACGGTTTTCCAGAGGTTCTGTTTGGATGTTTTGTTTCTTTAACACATTTTCACTGCAGAGGTATTTTTCTGTAGAGTTACGTGAGGCTTTCTTTCACCAACGCAAGAGTCTGTAGCCCTCTGCACTGTGAAAGTCAAGGTCCTTTGGGGACACTCGGGCTTTGCGCTTGCCCAGCAAATTAGCAGAAATTTCACCCAAGCCATAAAAGCCTCTTATGTTAATCTCTATTTATGTAATTAAAGCAATTAGGGGTAGGAGCTTTAGGAATAATGAGGTCTCTCTATCATTCATTTACTCTCTCTCTGTACTTCATAGGGATTTAAGGGTTCTTTTTCCAAGGCTCAGCTGTGTCTCTTCAAACCAGTGCAGTCCAAGCATCATGTGAGGTGCAGTTTATGGAGATAGCATTGGAGCGTGAAAGATTTACTTCTGGTAGCAAGGAATAACTGTGTCCCTGTGGACATGGACACTTGCAAACAAGTCTGATACCGAGAATTAAAAAATAAATAAATAAATAAATTCAAGATGGTACCAGTACATCAGACTTTGTTCTACAGTGGGGTTTTTAGCTTTTGTCATTTGTATTTTATTTTGTGAAAAAAGGAGTTGGGGGGATCTCAGATCACATGGGGAATATTAGAAGTATATCACTCAACAATCATTTTATAAAGTCTAACTTCAAAATGCACTATGATTTATTACAAAAGTATATTTTCTTCTGTTTGCCGACATGGTGGTTCCATTTTGTGATAAGTTAAACTCAGCAGTTAATTTGTTGCACTGCCTGGCTGCATGACTTCATCCAGTGTACATACGTACCTGTGCAGCATTACTTTTGGGGTTTGTATTTGAATTTGCAGTATTGATTATTATTTTTGTATTTTACTTTGCCTCTGTTATTGGAATTGTAGTAAACATAATTTATACATATGATTTTACAACAGTTTTGCAACTGAAAAGTCTCCTTTAAATTGTAAAGTTTTATTGATGGATACTCATTAAAATGGTATAAGAATTATATTAACAATTGTTTTGTGTTTTGATGCTCTCTGTACATAAATATATGTCTATTTATCTGTTTAATGGTGCTTGTGTCTTGCAATTTTGGATACATTTTAGAATAAAGTTTCATTTTACAAGAAGTAGTTGTATTTTCACAAGCTGTGTCAAAAAAAACCCTCACCTTTTTTCTATTAATAACTAGGGTTATGAAAGAAGCGTACATAAAACATTTGTAACTTTAGGCAGTTATGTATTTGTTTCAAGAATATAGAAGTATGCAGTTTACAGAGATGCACAGCTATATGTTGCAGTTGATTGACTGCAATAACTGACATCTGTATTTAAAATGTTAACAAAAGGATGCATTTTGGAGCACTTCTTACTAACTCTGATGGCTTTGCAGAAGATTTATTCACATCTAATACTGAGCTCATCTTGTATTAACAGGAAAAGGTGCACAAAGATTTTTCCCAGAGGCTGCCTTAGGTCCAGCTACCTTCACCTATTGGTATTGACACAGGTGCTGGTGTAACTGTGCCACAAGAGGTACTTTTTCGACTGGGAAACCATTGAAAAATACAAATCCGCTCTGTGAACTGGCACCAGTAACTTAATTTCTGTTAATTTTTCAGCTGTGAAAGGAGAACAGTATTGACTTTGCATGTTATCTTCTGAGCACAAGTGCACCAAAGGCTGTAAAATACTCCATTACTCCAGGGGAGACTGCGTAAAAAGCTTCAGTGATTCCTTTGCAGTCCATTACACTACTTTACCTTCTTGCTCCTTTGGCTGAAGCGCAGGAGAAAACAGCTTAGGAAAGCAGAGGCTCATTTGGGAAAATTTTTCAAATATCAGTTTCCCCTGCTCTAACAGAAATAAGAAAATTTACCTTGCCTGTTTCTCTAAAACTCCTCACCCAAGTGTCTACTCCTCCACACACTCCAAAAGGTTATAAATGTGAGCAAATTTAGATTTTACTTTACCTATCTGTGAGTCTAGAGGCTCTGTAGCTCCTCATCTGACAGCACAGAACAGATCTATACTGGGCCAAACACCTGATCACTGGGACAGTGTGAAATGGATGCGAAAGCCACTTGTGGAAGAACAAAAAACCAATATTATCTTAGAGGACACCTGAGCATGACATGGTAAACCTGAAAACAAAAATTACTGGCCCAGACAGGTGAAACACAAGTTAATGGGTTTTTTAAGTAGGAAAAGGTTTAGTTCTGTTTACAGACTCTTCCATCTGGCATCCAGGATCCATGGTGTGAGAAGCTGATAACTTGAGTTTTTGTCATCTGGACTGAGCAGATGAGGAAGGAGAAAACACTGGCTGCAAACTTTTTCACAAACCCTGTTCAGGTAGTGAGACTGAGGTGTGCCACTGCCACTGTCAACAAAGTCTGTTTCTTCACAGAAGCCAAAGGAAAGAGATACCCATACAAACTTTACTTTTTCTGTAGCAACAGAACGAAAATAAAGGTAGAGAATAGCACAGCATGCTGACTTTCAGAGCCAGGATCCTCTGGAATGCAACTAGTGTGATGGTACAGCCATCCTGTTGCTTGCTAAAAGAGTACGTGACACGGAAACAGAGATCTTGCAATAGCTGTGCAGTGATAGTAACAGACAGTCTGGGAAGACAATCCCTACTACACTGAGAAACTGTCTTGATTGGTTAAAACTCAGATTTTCCCGGCTGTTAAGGTTAAAGCTTGACATCGTTAAAACTGGATCTGAACAAGTGTTCACGATATAAACTCATTTATGTATGTTTTTAAGAAACATGGGAAGCCTCTCATTGGAATAGTAACTACCAAGAGGAAAGCCTTTAAGGAAGGACTACAGAAAGCAAAGCCTTGCTGCTGTATTAAAACCATGCAAGAGCACAGAGTCAAATATAAGCCCTGCAGTCTTTCCTGAAAACCATTTACAGTTTACACCCTCTGCTACACTGAAGTAACACATCAGCCCCACAGACAACTGGTGACAAGCCTAGAGCATCCCCAAAGTGGTTGAACACGCAGTAGCAATAGCACTGTATCCATGCCACTGTATCCTGATTGGTCCAAAAGCTATTCCTCAAATAGGAAAAAAAACAAAAACCAAAAGCTGTGCTCTTCCTCAGGTGGTATTTTCACAGTCTGCAGCAATATCTATACCATCCATGTGCAGAGGAGGAGGTAAGAGAAGGAGCTCTCTCTGAACTCTCCAGTTATTAACTCCTGCAGGAATAGGTGACTGGGGCCATGGTTACTGAGGTGGGCATTAAAACTTCTGTACCAGCACTGCCAGTGGCTCACCTGTGTCTGGAGAGGGGAACGTGTCTTCCCCGGACACATTTGCTGGGCTGTCAAGTTGGTGACAACATGAAAGAGCAAGCCTTCAAAAAACGGAAATAGAAATGAAAACATGAAGCTGATTATTAAAGAGATTTTGGTGGCAGTGCACACACCAAACCCACCATGGGCTGGTGCCAGGCCATGAGGTGACCCTGGGGATCCTGGAGCAAGATTGGTGGGACAGCTACTCCAATGTGCCCTGAACACACCCAGCACCCCCTTCATTGGAGTTGTTCAGCTGGGAGAGCCAAAAGCTGCAGGGGGAACTTTGAGTACCTTCCAGTGCCTCAAAGGTCTACAAGAGAGCTGGAGAAGGACTTTATACCAGGGCATGCAGTGATAGGACAGAGGGGAATAGCTTCAAACTGAAAGTACGTTTAGATTAGATAGATATTAGGAAGAATTTCCTCCCTGTGAGGGTGGTGGGGCCCTGGCACACGTTGCCCAGAGAAACTGTGGCTGCCCCATTCCTGGAAGTGTCCAAGGCCAGGTTGGACAGGGCTTGGAGCAACCTGGGATACCGGAAGGTGTCCCTGCCCATGGCAAGGGATGAGCTTTGAGGTCTCTTCCAATCTAAACCGTTCCACAATTCCCCTCAGCCTCAGCACCCCATCCCCTCATCCCTAACACGCCCTCTTCCCTCATCCTGGGCACCCCTTTTATCTCAGCCCCATCCTCCCATTCCCTCGGCCCTGCGAAGCCCGTCCCCTCATCTCCGGGCACCCCTTTTCCCTCATCCCCATCAGGCTGTTCCTCTAACTCTGGGAACCACCTTCGCCTCATCCCCGGGCAACTCTTTTTCCTCATCCACAGGCACCCCTTTCCCTCACCCCGTCCACCCTCTCCCTCAGCCCCGCGTTGCCCTCCCGCAGCCACAAGAGGCGATCCCGGCCCACCCCGGCCGATCCCGCGGCGCCGGGGCGGACCCGTCCCGCCCATGCCGGCGGGCGGCGGTGATCCCGGAGCCTGGAACCTGCGGCTGCCGGGATAGTCGTCGGATGAGACGTTCCCCCATGGATGTGTGCATGTGCCAGGGGGTCCTGCCGGCCCACGCGGACCCCCGCGGGGAGCTGAGCGCCGGGCAGCTGCTCCGCTGGATGGACGCCGCCGCATGCCTCGCAGGTACCGGGAACACCCCGCCCGGAGCACCGGCAGCCTCGTCCCGCTGTTCGCCCAGGAGGCGGCGAGACCACCCCCCGCCGTGGGGGCCGGGGGAGGCTTGAGGGAAGGTTTCAGCCGGTGGGAGGAAATTCAAGATTTCCCGGTCACGGCGGGGAGCGGGGGGCAGCGGTGGGGAAAGGACCGCACAGGGGAAGGTGGTCCTGCCTCGGTGCCGCCCCAGAGCACATGGCACAACACTGTGTCCGGGCACTTCTGGGATGTCTCCAGTGAAAGGGACTCCACATCCTATCTGGACAGCCTGTTCCAGTGCTCACGGTAAAGTTCCTCCTCATGGAATCATATAATTTCGTGAGCTGGAAGGGACTCACAGGGATCATCCAGTCTTACTCCTGGCCCTGCCTAGGACACCCCAACAACCCACCCTGTCCTTGAGAGTGTTGTCCCAGCGCTCCTTGAGCTGTGGCAGCCTTGGGACCATGACGACTTCCCTGGGGAGCACATTCAGTGCCCAGCCACCCTCTGGGGTGATAAGGGGTGATCAAAATATAAAGCAGTGATGCAAGATTGTAGCTTTAGTTGCTTACTAGAGGTAATTCTTAGATAGAATTAGAATAGGACCTTGCTCGCTTATGCTAACTTACAGACAGGATATGGTTAAATTTATAACAAGGATTCAACAGGAATAGAAGACCTTGGAGTTTCGATAAAGAGCTTTGACGCTTAAGAGGTGGGAACTTGAAGGCTGATAAAGAAGGGCTCCTAGAGATGATACCGGTTTTGAGGTAACTGGACAATGCCAGCTCAGCAGTTCTTAGCAAAGGTGAAAAGTTTAGAGCCGAGGAAGACTTCTTACTTCATCCAAAGACCCTCAAAAGAAGACCACCAAAGGGCGTTCTGGGGAGGAGTTATAGGACTGGTGTACGTTAAGGATTTCGCCTTCCGCTTTTCTGGAATTTGCTGACACAGCTAATGCATATGTAACACAACTAATGTATATGTAATACAACTAATGCATATGTAACAGTATATCGCATAAAAGGAGCTGAACAAAGGCAGTGGGCGTGCGTGATTGGCGGAATTACCCCCATGCACCTGGCACTGTGAATAAACATACCTGCTTCTATACTTTTTGGGAGTTTTGGGGTTTGTTTCCACAAGTCAGAGGGAAGACCCTTTTCCTGAGATCCAGCCTGAACCTTCCCTAGCATAGCTTCACATTCAGGTGGAACATCCTGAGCATCAGTTTCTGCCCATTGCCTCATGTCCTATTGCTGGGCACTCATGAGCAGAGCCTGGTCCATCCTCTTGGCACCCACCCTTTGGATATTTATATACATTCATGAGGCCCCCTCTCAGCCATCTCTTCACAAGGCTGAACAGCCCTAATTCCCTCAGCTTCTCGTAAGAGAGGTGCTCCAGTCCCTTCATCATCTTTGTTACCCTCCACTGAACCCACTCCAGGAGCTCCCTCTCTCTCTTGAGGACCCCAGTAGGTTTGGGGATTCAATTAGGAACAGGCATGATGTGGGTGAGGCAGCTGGTGGGGCTGGGGAGGAACACCAGATCTCGGGGGAGAACAAAAAAGATAATGGGGATGTGAGTTAGAGGACAATTAAAAAAGAGAGCAACAGTAAGGCAGGGGGAAGGGATGGGAAAAGAGAGCTAAGAGAAGAAAGAAAAGTACTAATTTAAAATTATTGGCACATGGATGCCAAAAAAAAAGGAAAGTGACCCTGCCTTGGCAGGGTGTTGGACTAGATGATCTCCGGAGGTCCCTTCCAACCCTTCACAATTCTGTGATCTTGTGGTTCTGTGAAACAACCACAAATCCAGCCAGCAGAGCACTCTGTGTCTGATGTAACTGAGCTTCAAAAACTTCTAAAATCTCCTCGCTAACTTATGGAACTGACTGGTGGAAGCACAAGCTGCATGGAAAACACAAAGAGAACCCAAGGCTGTGCCGTTGCTGCTGCCAGTGAACTCCATTCCCAGTACATACTTTAGCAGCCCATAATGAACCATATGGGTATTTCTGGGGAGCTCATGTCTCGGTGCAGCTTCATGCCATCCGCTTTTCCGGTGTGGAAAAACTTGGGATCCTGGAGAACTTGTACCACACAATAATCACTTAGTGTGTGGCAACTTCCCAATATGATCACACTTCTTTGTTTTTTTTGAGATCTGTGGAGGGATGATTTGATTTCAGCCCTTCAGTGCTTTTTGGGGAGGGACTCTCGTTTCTGCTTGTATTTTCAAAGGGAATTCCTCAGATAAATCCTCTAATTCCTTTTTTTTGTCATGCTCAGTAAAAATATGGGGCTGCTTGGGAGTGGGAACTGCCTGTTGTGCAGTGCTGTTCTCCAGATTTCCTGCTACTCCTCTCCTTTGCCTCTGTCACTCAGGAAACTTTATGGAGCAGAGGTTCCCTATGTTTATGCAGCTCCTAGTTCAGTAGAGATTTAGCTTCTGACTGGAAGCTCTAGGTGCTATGGTCAAATAAATAATATATCACAATAACTTGCTATAAAAACTTAACTATCAGGCTATTAAGTATTAACAGCAAAGAAAATATTTACCTATTCCAGATTAGCTTTCATAATTAATACAAAAAGATTGCATTCTTTGTCACAACCAAATGCATCCCAGGGAGATGAAGAACACAGTTCAAATTTTGGTAAAAATGTTTTAAAGGAAGTAACTAAGTACTGGTTTTGATTTTTTAAAATCTTATTTGCGTTTGTTTTTATATAATCCATGCAGTTTTGGTACAGGACTGAGGTCCTTACTTTGGTACTTACCTGCTTTCCACTGCTGTGACCATGCTAATAAGGCAGCAGATTTTTCTCCCATATCTGAAAATCCTCAACTGTCGTAAAACTTACATGCTGGTTTACCCCAGGTGATATTAATAACACACTGTTTTGAGGGAGAATGCTGAGATCTCTGTAAGCTGTTTAACACTTCGTGACTCTTTCTGTCCTGCAATATGCTTGTTAATGCTCTCTTACCAGAACGTTCACTGTTAGAGAACGACATTAAATAGACATTTTCAAACTGAGTAGTATCATTGTCATCACCTATTCTCATCTCCCGATAATACTCTTAAATATGAATACCCTTTACCATGAAAGCATGATAAATACTAACTTTGATCTTATTTAGCTTCTCTTTTTTTCTAAGGGGCCCACTGCAGACTTGCATTTTGATGTTCACAGGAAGAGCCGGGAACTGCTGTGTGTGATCTCTGTGTCTCAAGTCTACAGGTGAATAGCTCGCTGCACGTGCCCTGTGGTAACTGTGTGCCCCTGTGTCTCTTTTGAAGCTGAGAAACATGCTGGTGTGTCCTGCGTGACAGTGTCCATGGATGACTTACAGTTTGAGGAGGCTGCCAGGTACAGAACCAGCTGACAAGAGTCAGGTGTTTGCATTCCAGAGATCCTTACTTGGCAGAGATAAAATTACAAAATCAGAGATAGTGGACTGATGAACTCACTAGAGTTACAGGGCTAAGTCCTAAAATTGCTCCTTTCTACCTGTGATAGCCTGACCCACCTAGAAAACAGATTGGTTTCATAGGTCAAAAATAAACTGTTGTTACTTTGACTTGGCAGCTGAGATGAGAAACCTATGGCATGGTGTCTTTGGCTCTAGTGAAAGTGAATGATGCAGTCCACTATGTGTCTCTGTTAAATGAGGAATGCATACCTGTAAAAGTTACTGTATTAATGTTTGTGTTGTTGTAAGTGCTCTTTTGGTTTATTTCTTACTCTCTTTCTTTCAGCTCTTGTAGAAAAAGCAGAAATGTTTTGCATTCCTTAATCACTGAATTGGCTGACTGTTACACAATAACACAGGACTTAACTTGTTTTGACCATTTTTCATGATTTTCAGAGGTATAAAAGACTGTAAGAGGAAATAGCACCTTTATTCCTAAATCATGTCTTTACATGAACTTAAAGCCATTACTTCGTATTTTTTGTGTGTGTTTTACACCTTGTAATCTGGAAATTAAGGAGAGCTTAGATGGGATGGACCTGGTTGCACAGACCAATGCACATGCAGTTGTCTTGGCTGTGAACAAAAGCAACACTGGCTGTCAGAAGTACAGCTGGTGTCAGTTTAAAATGGTTTGCTGTACAAGTGTAAAATCAGCGTCCACTCACACTTATGATTTTTGGAGTAGTGGCCATTAGGATGAGAAACTAGGAAGAGTGAAAAAGAAGAGAACATAATCATATCAAATCTAGAACTCAAAAGAGCATTTCTTGGTCTGTTTTGCAATACTGAAGTGTTTGTCCTGCCTGTTATTGCTCTGTGTTTTTAATTTTGCCCTTAGGAAAAAAATCCTGCTGTGAAAACTAATCAAAATTTCTGTTTTATGCATAATACTTCAGACTTAGTAGCTTCAGAGCAATTTCTTGTCTTGCTTCTGAGAGCAGAACAGAGCTTCTGAAATATAATGAAAATATTTTTCCTTCCAAATTTGTTTCCAATTGCATCTCTAGTTCTTCTTCCACTTGTGACATGAATATTTCATTTTTACAAGAATTTAGACCAAAAGTCTGGTAATTGTGGAGTAGTTGAAGAAATTATTTTTCAGTGTCAGGTCATCCTTAACATCCTGCAATTTCCTAAATTGTGCCTGATCCAGTTGATTATACAAACATCTTATGGAAGTAACAGAGCTGTTGCTCCTCCCTCTAGTAAATTAATACAATGTTTTGTAAGTAAGTGACTTACTGTAAGGTTTCATTTACCTAACTCAAGTTACTAAATGTTCCTTAAGGATTAAGTCTTCTGTGCTTCATTCTTTCCAGTTGACATGGAAACAGAAATTTCCACGACTCTCTGTAGTTCAAAACTCAGTTTATGCTGTGATAACGAGTAAATCCTTCTTCCTTATCTTTTAATATGCAGCAGTTCACTGGTACTGATTTCCAATTACATCTAATATAAAATTACATTTATTTAAATTTCATTAGTGTTCCATGTTTGAATCATAGTCAGTTCATTCTGTTAAGTTTCTGGTAGTTTTAGGTGTAAGTGTGGTGTTCTGTGACTTTTGCCCCTGCGTGTCTGTTGTTACTGTTCTGAACATTCTCCTTTCTGAAAATGAGCAGTGGAGCTGAGAGATGTTACCTTAATGATTGTGCTTTTTCTTTGCAATGACTAATGGAAAACCTGCTTCTGAATGCCTTTTTCACAATCTGATAAGGGCTGTGTACCTGCAGATTCTTTCCACTGACCATTTTCCCCCTCTGTCTACTCAAAACCTTCCACTTGTGCTCTGAAATGTGAACAAGAAAGTTGCTCTGTAGTTTGTTGCTTCCTGTAGAGGAAGAGGTTTCCTATTTCCCATTCTAGTGTTTGTCAACAATTCTTTCATAGTTCTGGCATTGGAAGAAACAATTTAAATGTCAAACCCCTATGTATTAAATTAGGAAGAAATCTCTTTTTTTTGTATGAACGAAAGTCATAACTGTGCCAAATCCTTATCTGTGAGTGCCTATTTCACAGGTACTCAAGTGCTCTGAGCTATATTTTACATCAGTCTTGGATGTAGTTAGCAGCACTTTGCCTGCCCAAGGGCTGATCTTTAGCAGTTGTAAGTTAGTTTAAATTCTCTGGAGGCAGTGGCCTGATGCCCAACCATTTTGGCTGTGGCTCTGACTTACCATGCACAATGTATCCTTTCACTACTCTGCTCAGTGGGAGAACTTGAGGGGAAACTGCCTTCCTTCCACCTTCCCAGCATTGCCTTATGTTAGAATTTTAGGGGTTTGGAAACAAGATTTATTCCTAGTATCAACACCTATCAGGTATTTCAGAAATTCCAGAAGGAAAAAAATATTTCCTCCTTAAATTTGATTTGATGATACAAGAAGAAGAAAAGAATAGAATAAATAATAAAATAAGTAATACATCATCATGGCTAAGCTTTGCGAATGAAGACTTGGGAAGGGCTCTACCCACATTTGTTGCAAGCGCGTTGGTGGCTAAAAAGGCCAATACGAGATAGGCAAGTCCGGTTGCAGAAGGCACAGCAGAAAGACTCTTTAGATGGTATATTCTGCAAGGCACGGTTCTTTCTGCGTTGTCTTTTCTCCTCAAGGGTGACCCTGCGTGCTTTCTCAAAAGCATCAGCAGCGTTATAGATGGTGTGTCTCCAGGACTCTCGATTGGAGGCCAGAGTAGACCAGTTGTGGTGGTCAATATGGCCAAGGCTGAGATGTTGTTTCAGGGAGTCCTTGTATCTTTTCTTCGGGGCTCCTCTCTTGCGGCAGCCAGTGGCGAGTTCACCATAAAGCAGGATCTTAGGGAGGCGGAGGTCCTTCATCCTGGAGATGTGCCCTGCCCAACGCAGCTGTGTTCTCAG
>VXAY01003867.1:380-24270 GCA_013399855.1 Oxyruncus cristatus | reverse complement strand
TGGATGTTAAGGATCGTACGGAGGCAGCGTTGATGGAAGCGTTCTAGGAGACGCAGGTGGTGGCGGTAGATGACCCATGATTCAGAGCCGTATAAGAGAGTAGACAACACTATGGCTCTGTAAACACTAAAACATTAATAAATAATGTAATAAAATAATATAAAAGAAAAATATGTAATTCTGTTTAGGTATTTTATGTAGGTAGATGGGGAAGACTGGTTTTCAGAGGTAGGCTTCTCGGACAGAGGGGACATGCTGCAGCCCTGTTCTTGTCCAAGACTTGCAATGTGAATTCTTTCTCCATCCTTTAAAGATGTCAAAGAGCACTTTTTGACCTGGGATTATTTCCTCATATGTATGTATCTGGATGCCAGAGATGCATGTGGAGTGTACTTGTGTGCTTTGCAGTCAGATGTAATCAGTGATTTGGTGTAACTCACAGTAAGATTTTGAGCAAAAGCAGAATCTAAGCCAAAATTTCTCGTTGTATCTGGGGCTTGAAGCATACCTGGGTCATACAGACATCAGCAAGGAGAAGGAATGTTAGCATAAAGGTTATGCAGTTCTTTGAGTAACTATAATTTTATCGAGCATGAAAAAAGTCTGACTGGTGAATAACAGTGCTAACCTGAAAACAGTGAAAAATTAACTTTTTCAGTGAATTTTCAGGGCAGTGTGGAAGACATCAAGTGATTAATGAGGTTTTCTTCACTATCAGGAGTACCCAGAGAGGCATATTCAAGCCCTTACAAAGCTGCATCTTTGCATTCTCTAAGGTGTTATTCTTCTTAACAGGGTGGGACAAATTATTACCATCAAAGCAAAGGTGAACAGAGCATTCAGAACTAGCATGGAGGTAAGAGATCACCAGTCTTATTCCCAGTGATATTGAAGGAATAGAACAGAGGTGTGAGCAGACATGGGTGCAGATGTTTGTTTCAGATACCTGTGCAGGTATCTAAACAATAACACTGTCTAATGAAACTCTGGTTTTGAAGTATTATAATTACATGTTTCCTGTAGAGTAATCAATGTCAAAGTAGAAACTGGACCCTGAAAAATTAAAGCCTTTGGGAGCTGTAATGGAGTAGGTGGTGTTCGTCCAGTCCAAAGCTGTTGACCTCCAAGTAGCCTTTAGATGAGCTGCACTGAATAGGTGGAGTTCTAGATATTTTTGAAACCTCTGGTACACAAATAGGTAAGTCAGGTGTAAATATGTTCTTACTCTTCATATTGTAACAAGTATGCAGTGCAATGCCAAGTGACTTGAAATCAGAAAACTGGAAATAAGAATTGAAAATCAGAATCAAAATTGGAACTTTAGGAGTATTTTTTCTGCACTGTGCCGGAGTCCAGTTCCATTAATATTAACAGGAGTGATGCATCTCACAGAGAATGTGTTCAAAAGGCTCTAAAAATTAGAAAAAAATCGGAAGCTTTGATCCAGGTCAGGCCTATCCATGGGAACAAATACAGTGTTTCATCTTCATTGTGTTTTGTACATTTAGACAGACTTCTTGGCCCATACAGACCTTAGAAAGATTCAAACGGGGATTCCAAATGGCACACGAGTAAATGGAAAGAAGTATGTATAAAACTACATCTAAGTGTCCTTCCTGTGCTTTATTTTACCCTACGAGTGATGCTAAACAGTGGTTGTAGTAATAAAACCTTCAGAGCTCAGCGAACGCTGTGATGTTCTCAAGTGTTCAGAGATGTATCAGTGATAGCAAAGGAGTTTTTTACCTTTTCCATTTTAAGTGGAGAGACTGGACATGATTAATTTGATAAAAACTGCACCATTTTGTCTCAATGGACAATGATGTAAATATCTTTTTTTTCTCCTTCCTTTTAGGTTGGCATCAAGGTTACAGTACAGGATGTTTTGACTAATATTGAAAAAACTGTCAGTGTGGCATATGCAACATATGTAGCCAAAACAGTTGGTGCTGAAAAGGTATTCTTTCAGTTTCCTTCTAAGCTTGAAGTGACTGAGTTTCTGTGAAATAACCCAACTTTCTTGCTTGTGAAACCAAGTGAAAATGTTCATACCTTTTTATTCTGATCAGTAATAGGAAAAGGGCACGAAGTCCATACTTTATATTGATAACGTTGTTTCATTTTGTTTTGTTTTGAATTCTCTGCTCTGAAATTGTTAGGCTATTACTATTATTATTGCTACTACTATTATTATTTTTTCCACTTTCTTTTGCACATTTGTTTTTCACAGAACTGTAGTTAGGGGTGCAACATTGACAGAGGCAAGCACTGGAAGAGACTCCACAGTCTCTCTCCTTTTCAGAGGCTGATCTAAATAAACCCTGAAACCTGCAAGGGTGTGGGGGTGGGGTTTCTTTATCCTTTGGTTCCCCTTCTGAGGAGGTTGTTCAGATATCACTGTACAGATTGAAGGCGTTATTTTTAAGCTAGCTTCCAATCCAAATTAATTCTTTGCCATTTATGTTAATTAGTTTTCATGCCAGTGTTATTTCTTCTCCCCAGTGTTTGGCTCCCTGGAGGTATTTAGAAATCAGTCATGGTACTGTTGGCCTTCACGTAGCTGTACCAGACAGGCACAGTCCCTTTAAAGTTTTCTTATGAGAAAGGCCAAACATTCCCCAGATTCTCTTAATAAAATCCCTTTGTATGGAGAATTCTACTTTCTTGAGTGTGACTAGAGCCATGAATCTGACTTTCCTGTCTCATTGAACATGTTATTACAGTGTCGTTGCCTTTTTAACATCCACTGGAGGCTGGCAGAGTCATCCCATGAGCCATTAATGTATCCAATCATTTCTGGTTTCTCTTCTGTGATAGTATATTACCATTTGCAGAAGAAACAGACTGGAACAGTTTTACCAGAACTAAAGCCCCAGTTGTCTCTGAAAGGCTAATGGCCAAATTGCTTCCCTGAAAGCACTGAAGTAGTATAAAGTAAGAATTGTTTATTATTGGTTTGGTATCATACCCATGGAGACAACGTGTTTACCTTTTGCCCAGATTTCCAAGGAGATTTATTCAGGATTAAATTGGTGATGATTAACTAAGATTTGGCTTAAGGCAGGAATGTCCCAGAGGGAGTTTAAAACCTCATTTCAGATTCCATCACGAAGTCTTGGAGAAATTTTTTTTTTCCAAATCTACTTTTCTGAACAACTGTTTCTAAAATTGTGGAGAGAGGATCATTATGCACCCACCATCTTAATCTGTTAGCTGGGCCATCTGGAAGAAGATGGGAAGTTCTTGACGAGAACCAGACAGAAAACAATGAAATGGCAAGAGGCTGAGAAGCATTAGCAGCAGCAAGGCAAGACACAAAATGTTGAATTTCTGTGTGTGTTGCAGTGCTTTTTGCATTATTTCTGAGGCTAGACCTTGTAGACAAATGACACAAGTGACTGTTCAGTGTCACGTCTGCTGTAATTACCCAAATGTATTAATTTTCTTAAGCCAGCACATATTTGTTACCAGTTTGTCATTGAACCGACATACATGGTAATTTGCACTTACACCACTGATCAATGACACTGGATTAATTTTGTAATTCAAAAATGCAATACTCAAACCTTCATATTCAGTTTATCTTTTTTTTTTCTTTTTTTTAATTAAATGAGAACTGTCTTAAACTCTGTGTACTCTCATGGATGTTTGCATTTAAAAGCTAAAAGAACTTTGAAATTGAGTTTTAATGAATGATTCTAAAAGGATAATGCAAAATCTCTCGAACTTTAAATTCTGTGCTTGTTTGTATTAATAAACTTGTCATCTTGGACAGCTGATAGCAAAAGGTTGTAGAAAATGCTGATGCCATTCAAAGTTCAAAGTGCACTTTGTAATGATTCTGATATTAAGAACTGTTGTTTCTTTTCTTTTTCGCTTGCATAGGTTGAGTTAGAACCTGTAAAGCTTCTGTCTTCAGAAGACCACCTGGAGCACAGCCTGGCTATTGAGAGGAGAAGAATCAGGCTGGGCTATTTCCAGGTCTTTCAGAACCTAATGCAGGAGAGTAATAAGGAAGGTGATTGCATAAAAGATGGAACAAAAGACTTGTGGGCAGCTGGTAGGGAGTAAAAAAGCAGACAAAACATGTAGATCTCCTTGGGGTTGTGTTGTCAAGTAGAAAACCATGTGCCAGATTTATGAGGGTGTGTAAGACAGGTGCTCTAATAGAGTGACATCTTTTTGTCTTTCAGAAATTCCAGATTTAAAATTGGAGGACTGAAGGCCATGCATGCACTAAATAGATGTGAAATGCAGATCTTCACCTAGGTTCCATGTACAAGGTTTAACCCTTCACACAGAACTTTGCAATGCAGTAATATAGTCATGCGACACTCACTGAAGTGTAGATAGAGGGTTAAAATTCCCTCAGTTTTATGGCCATGTATTTGAAGAAAACACTAAGAACTATGTTTATGCCCTGAGATCATTCCCAACAAGCAGGAGAAATTTCATAGTGTGGGTATCAAACCAGGTAAAAAAAATTTTTTTAAACACCTAATGATCAAATTAGAAAAGCTGAGCCAAGAAACAGGTTCATCTTTTATTCTGACAGTAATTTCTGTTCTTGAAGAGGCTTGTGCTCAAAAGTTGCTGTGTTCCCCTGCAAAAGAAATTATTCCCAGCAGTTAAGCAAATATGCTGGTATTTTGAAAATGTACTCCATGTATAAATAACAGACATTATGTGGTTTTACTGAGGAGAGATTAAACCTGTTGTAAACATAGATTCTGGTCTTTGTAGAACTGAAGAGTCTTGTTTGCTACAAGCAAAGTAGCTATTTGTCTTAGTGGTAATTGTACATACAGGGTACAGCTGAATACCCTGAGAGACAAATCAGAGGTTGATGGGTTTTCTCTCCACTGCATTTCCTGGAAACTTCCTTCAAGAGTATTTATTGTAGCACTAATTCACCTCCTTACAAGCAAAATAGGGGAAAGAGAGGAGAAAACATTTCATGGAAATGTTAGGTAGCAAAATAGGTATAAATCATACCCAGAAAGTGATGCTTGTCTGCTGAGTGGATCTTAGGCACCAACTTAAGTAGGTCCAAAGTACAAGTTAGTCATGCCTTTCCACACATTTATATAATCGCAAAGATAGTTAATTATGGTGAAAGTCAGAAGTACCATTCAGGTCAAGCAGCCCTAGCACAGATATGCACTTTTAAAATAACTGACGTAATCTCATGCCTAAATGTTCCTACAAAACACCACTGAGAAGAACAAAGATGAGAGTGAGGATGTAGGGCTAAACATTTGAAAGTGATACTGGAAATGCTCAGGTAACAGAAGGTGATCACTGATCCAGATCATTTTCCTTTCGTCTGTTTTGTGTTGTCTCAGGTAATCACAAGATTTGTAACAAGTTATGACATAATCATGTCATACTCTAACCTTAATTAGACACATTTGCACAGGTGCCAATCACACAGTGGCAAAGTCTTTGAAAGACATTTAAATAAGTGATGAATAGGGCTCCGGTTCTTCTGCGTCTTTCTGGTTTTCTTCTTTTTTTTCTTGCCTGAAGCAAATGCACACTTCAGTAATAGGGTGCATTTTCTTCTGAAAAAAATCATTGATACATTGCTGCCATATTTCAGATACTTCTGAAGAGGAAGATGCAGTTTCAACTGAACTTACTCATGTACAGAGTATTGAACTTGTCCTGCCTCCTCATGCAAACCATCATGGAAACACTTTCGGTGGCCAGATCATGGCTTGGATGGAGACAGTGGCGAGTATTTCAGCAAGGTACTTCCTACACCACAATCTCTGCATATGGTTCTAAATAGATGTGCTTTCAGGGTTTCACAGGGATTTATTTCATGAAGAATACAGACCTTTGCGACTTTCTTCCTCCTCACGTTGCAGGAGACCCTTGAACTACTTATGTGATACAGCTCCCACAGCCACTGTCAGAGTCAAATATTACACATATAGACCGTAAGGCCAAAGAGACTGTTATCCTCCTGTGAATATCTGCAGAAAGTCAGCACTGGACACAGGAACCAAAACTTGCCCTCCATGTGGTTGGTGCAGTGTTTAAAAGCAAAGTTAGTTGTTAAATCAGGATAAAGCCCAGTACAAAGTATTTTTTGTGACACTGCTAGTCAGTGTGCCCTAGTCATAAAATCATTTAATTCCTCCTCTCCTGGAGTCAAACCATTGTTTTTCTCCCTTCCTGTTCTTGGACACTGCACAAAGCTTCTTTGTTAGCACCACTCAAGTTTCGGTTTGAATTCTTCTTGCACAGCAAGTGACCTAATTCACTGCAGGGATGTTAGATATGGTTTTGCTTTTTAACTTTAATAATTAAATGGCTTTGCCATTCATTATTTATGTGGGTTTGATTTGTAGTCAGAAGTTGTACTGATAACAACAGATTTTTTGTAGTGGTTGGATAAACAGCTTGTTTTAGTAACATCAGTGCACTGGCCTTACCCCAGCGTGCAGCTCCGCTGGCTTGAAGGGATTGTTGCAGGTTTTTGCTGTAATATGACCCAGAATATTTACCTGTTTTCATCTGATAAATTTTACCTAATGACAGTCACATTTAGATTTAAAAAGGGGAGGAAAATATCAGCAAATTAAGTATTGAACAGATTTGCTTTGAGCTAATGAATGTCAAGCATGATTTGTCATGCTGAAAAATTCAGGAATAATAGCTAGTGTCAGAGGCTGGTTGAAAACAGAGATTTTGTGGTTTTTTGCCTGAGAGATAACTAGTCTCACCATGAATCTTTTGTGAGGCTACTCAGAGCAAGACCTGACCTTTGAAGGTGCGAGGTAAGAGTTGCCATGGCTGCAAACTCTGATGGAGGAATGGAAAAGGAGGGATAACCCTTGACAAATAAATTTTTAAGGGCGTTTTAAAGTTTAGTCACCTTCCTTCTGCCCTCTCCCCTCCCCACCACCGTTGTTCCGACTGACAATACATGAAAATCTTGAAGAAAGAAATGTAACCAGTTGAATATTAGTAGTATTAGTTGGAACTTAATATGTATTTTCTTATTTCTTACACTTGCACTGAAAGCATTCAGAGCAACCTTTACCATGAAAAATTGAATATTTAGGCCAGATTTCTGTTTTGTTCCTCTCTTATTTTCAGTAATACTGTGTTTGCATCTTTAACATTATAAATAAAATCAATGTTTAACATTTTAAATCAGAAGAGCAAGTTATTTTTAATTTCATTACAAAGTCGTTCGAATGTATTAGGCTATTAAATAGATGTACCAGTCAATTAATTAGCTACAGATAATTGTGTGCATTTAACAATACTGGTACATTAGTTTTCCAAGTGCAGTTGAGTTAAAGGCTAGGAGTGCTGCAAAACTGTGTTTTCAAATTTAAAAGGTGCACAATGAAAAATCTATTCTCAGATGTGCACATGGGCTTCTCACTGAGAACAGTGTGTTTTTTCAGAGTCTAAAAATAAATGGCATTATTGTATATTGTTCCCAATTTGTGTGATGCACAAAGATCCCAGAAGAAAGTGAAGGGCTTTGCATTTAGAACTGATGAAGAAACCTAATTTTTGCCCACTCCAGAGAGCTTGCAAACTAGATCCCATTTACCCAAACTGCATTTGGCAACAACATGAGTAGTTTTTTATTCTTGTTTCTTATCACACCAGCAGAAAGTGTCTAGCAAACAAGCAAAAAAAAGAACAAATATTAAAAAGAATGGACAGACTTACATTGCTTTGCTTGAACACTGTTCTGGTACTCAGCCTTTCTGCTCAGGTTTCTTTCAATTGTTCAAAGGCTTTATGATCTGGCATTTTTATGTACTCCCTATGCATACAGAAATTAATGAAACTCTGTGAAATAAGTGGTTACTCTGTAGGTAAGAGATTCATGGTCTGGCTCTGAAAGAGGGTAGTATCAAGCAGTGAGAATTAATTGGCATTTGTAAAATGTGTTGAAAAGGAAACAGCTTGACATAAGTGGCATTATTATGTTTGAAGCTCAAATTATGTGCTCTTGGAGCTGAACATGGTCAGTGTATTCCAGTGGGTTATGGAGTAAATTAGTGTAATGTAGTGACCTTCTGGGTCATGCAAACCTTGTTGCTCTAATCCCTTCCCACCCCAGACCTAACAAAGGAGGTTCTTCAGCGTGACTGTGTGTTTTGCTCTCTCTCTTGCTTTCTTTCCCAGCCGCCTTTGTCGTTCGTACCCTGTCCTGAAATCAGTGAACATGTTTAAGTTCTGGGGACCCTCCTTCGTGGGTGACCGCCTCATCTTCAATGCCATTGTGAACAACACCTTTCAGAACAGGTGAAGCTCCTGATCTGTTTGTCTTCCTTGACTTCTCCAGCACCAGTCTAAACTGTATATTGCAGGTTTCAGCCTGAAATCCAGGAGGATTGTGTTCCTGAATGAATTGTTTTTTCAGCTGGAACTTTGAAGGATGTATCTATATTTAAAACTGTCTGTCTGTCTGTGGGGTTTTTTTTGCTTTTCTCACTGGAAGTTTTAAAAAATTTACTCCCTGACTTTCATTTTAAAAATTGTTTGTAACCAAATCTCACTCTTGTAAATGCAGTCACAAAATATTCCTCTATAACTCACAGATTTCCAAGGGTTCAGTTGGTCCCAGAACTCTGATTCTTCAGAATATTCCAGCTTGCCCATCCTGACATCTGCTGACAGATCTGGGTTCTATTTTATTGCTTATTTTTGTTAATGCTACTTAGGTACTGCCATCTTTAATTTTATTTCTGAAATGTGTCTGTCCAGATTGAGTAATTTATTTGGTTTGCTACACAAGGTATTTCAGTCAGGCACACCTGGGTGCACAGCAGTCCTTTTTAGCGTGTGTCAGGGCTTCCTCTGCACCACTTGAAGTAGTTCAATAATTAATATAAACTTTCTTTCAGTGTGGAGGTTGGTGTCCGTGTTGAGGCTTATGACTGTGAGGAATGGATCAAGGACCAGCCACGGCACATTAACAGTGCGTTCCTCATATTTAGTGCTGTGAATGACAAAGGAGAGCTGCTCCCCTTTCCCAGAGTTAAACCCATGACAAAGGTGAGCTCTCATACTCAGGGGCAGCAGAGATCCATATTTGAGGTGCTGCAACCCAGCCCAGCACACTCTGTGTGCCACAGACCATCACTACAACCAGGACAGGGAAGAAAAATTCTGCTTTTTGGAGATTTTTCCACCTATCTGTATGTTTTATGCAATTTCCACTGACTGTAGATGAAACTCCACAGTATTAATAGTTATTTTTAGAAATCCTTCACAAAGATGAGAAATAGAGTTAATAAAGAAGGGTGGAGGAGCCAAACAAATCCCATGATGTGGGTGGCCTTTCCAGTCCCTTGGACATGGAGATCTCAGCGTGTGTTTCCCTGAAAGTGGTTCATGATGCACTTGAAGCAGTTTGAATACTTTGTTAAATTATTTGCTGTGATATCCCCTGTCACTAACCTTCCTGCTCCAATTAGAAGAATTTTAGAGAGCCAGCATGAGCAGAAATGAAGGGATTGTGTAACATCAGGGATCTTATCTTTTATAGGATGGCAACTAGACAAATAAATCACGTCCCAAGTACTAACTGAGGCAGTAGAGTTCGCTATGCACTTTGCAGGCTGTTCCAAGAGGAAAAACTGACTTTAAAAAACTATAATTTTTCCGTGCTTCCTTTGTACTTCAGACACCAGATGATGATGAACTGAACTGATAGTTTATTTGGAGGGTGGCACATTTAGAAAGAGTAAAATACCCAGCTGCCACTGGTTTAGGACCAAAAAGCACTAAGAGGGAGCAACTGTGATGCAACTCTTTTATCACATTGTTTTCAAATTTAAGGGAATATTTCCAAGCCAAAAGTAAACCACTGACTTGGGTTAATCTGGGGAAAGGTGAGGTACAGAGTACAGTTTTTTACTTGCCTTTATTACTTCTCTGACATTTGTTCATCTATAAAAAAATAATTTTTAGTGGTCTTTTTTTAGACTTTATTCTAAAATAATCAGATGTGTTATTGTCTGGTTTACTTTTGATGAAGGATGGTACAAGAAGATACCATGGAGCTATTGCCCGAAGGAGAATTCGTCTAATGAGGTATAGCTGGGCTACAAGGAGGACTTGGTTTTGAAAACCTAATTTTATAATGCACCCTATAAAAAACCCTGATCATTTGTTAAGTAAACAAAGTCTCCTTAATATATATATGATATTATATTACTAAATTTCCAAATAATTTTGCTTCAGATGCACTGAAATTGTTGGAGGCTACTTGTCTCAAAATTACTTTGCTGTACAGGTTATTTTGTTTCTCCATCTTCCTTGAAAAGAAAAAGGGAGTTATTGCATGTCTGTATTGGATCCAAAAATTGATATAATACCTATATTGAGAAGACACTTAAGCCTATAGAAAATTATTGTTTCTAGCATACATAGAAGTAAATGTAAAGAGCCAATTCATGCCATTATTGCTCTTTTTTAAATGTGTTTTAGAAAATGCATGCTGTCTGCTAAAGGAGACAAACCTTCTGAACCCTGGGAGAGAAGCAACCAGGTAATCTGTAGGTGCATAAAAAGGTGGTTCTTAGACATTTTTGTGTGTGTAAGACTGTGCCTGTGTCATGCAGTGAATAGTGATGAACTTGAATTTAGGTGGATTTACAGACAACTTTTCAGTGTCCAGTTTTTGTGGCTAAATTTTCATTGCATTTAAGGTCTCACTGGCTCACAGAAATTTTCATTCATCTATTCCCATTACATGAAAAAATAAGTAGTTTAGAATTATAATGCAGGAAGGGATTTGCTGTTAACAGAGGCATCACTACTGTTTGAAGCAGCATTTTTCTTTTTCTGAAAAACAATGGTTATAAACACGCACGCACTGATAAAAATGGCTTACCTAAGATTTATTTACTCTGAAATTAAAACCTGTTGTGAAAGACTCTAAGGCTATATTCTCTTTATATGGTGGTTAAATGAGAACTCCATCCACTGTAGCCAAGCATAAATAATGGATATATTTGCACTTTCTCTGCTCTGAGCCTGCTGTGTAAAACAATTGCCAAGATGAACCACAGCTTGATAGCAAAGAAGAGGTTAATTTTCTAGTAGATTCTAATTACTTAGGAAGAAGATGGACAAAACCATTAATTTAGTGATCTGAGAGGTTGCCTGTGTTATCTCCCTGGTGGTCACAGTTTTTCTGCACTGCTTTATAACTGCAGAAGCTGAAAGTAGTATTTTGTTGTTCTTTAATTAAGGTTGCTTTGCCAACAGCCATGTGAGCACATAATCTAGCCATTGGAAGTGTTTAATTCAGAAACTACTGGGCTGTATTTTCACTTATAAGGAAAGTAAACATTTATCTGCGGTTGAGGGGTAACAAAGAAAAAAAGAGCATCTCATTTCTGCAACATTTAGTGAAATGTGCTTTTACCCCTTCATTTTCAGACATGTGTCTTATGTTTCAGGCGTATTTGAGTTACAGCAATGTAGCAGCACTCACACACCTGGCAGCAAAACCAGGATGGGAAATAACCAGGACGCTGGATGATGTAAGTGCATCATTGTGGAGTCACTGCACAGCCACTTGAGCTGTGCTGCACCACAAGAGTGAGGAAAAGCAGTGTTTTGCTGTATATATATATCTGTAATACACTGCCTTCACCAGCTCTGCAGAGGTTTCTAAGCAGCAGGGCATTATCTTGTGATAGTTCCAAGTGGACACTGCCAGTCAGACAGCAATTTATATACCATATTTTTCATATATTCTATATTATCTGTCTTGTCAAAAGGCCACTTGAGTCTGTTCCTATTCATGATTTTCCTTTCAGATATTCTTCTTCCAGCCCTTTTTCTACTGAAAGCAAAGCATCTCTCTGTTCACCTACTATTGTTATAAACTCAAAATCAGCAAGGAAACTTGTGTAAGCCACTTCTAATAGAGGAATATTCTGCTAAGAAAACCAGCAGCAAGACAGTTTAGCTGGGAAAACTTGGTGTAAACCCAGTTGCAGTATGTGTTTCCCAAAGCACTGAGAGGCATCAGATATCTATTAAGGTTGGATTTCTGAAATAGGGTTAGTGACTGGCAGATCACTTCAAAATCATGAAAATCCAGAGATGTTTGGGGGCAAGAAAAGGTGGTTGCAGTTAGTCTGACCTCCTGCACATCACAGGCTATGAAACTTTGCTGAGACATGCTTGCATCTGGTCAATGAGCTGTCTGAGTAAGAGCAGACACAAATAATAAGGAATTCTAGTGATTTGTGAATAAAGCCTACTAACTCCAAGTACTCTCTTTTACCTGTCTTGTTCCATTATACAGGGTTTATGGAATGTGCCCAACCCTTCTTTTGTGTGTGCATTGTTATGTACAAATTGTTCCTTTTGAATTCTCAACGTTAGGGTTTAGGCCTATGACTAGAAACAGACCCTTATAAATAATCAAGACGAGATGCTACAATTGTGGGACAAGAGAGACAAAACCACGTGTTGAAATAGTTTTTCAGTATGTCATTGACTCTGGGTACTCTGCTTCACACAAAGGAGAAAAAAGGATATTTTGGAAAGAGAAATGCTGAGTCACTTCAGGGATAGGAGGCATAGAACCATAACCATAACCATAAAATTAAGTGGGTTGGAAGAGACCTCTGGGATCCAATCCTTGATCCATCCGCACTGTGATTGCTAGACCATGGCACTCAGTGCCACATCCCGCCTCATCTTAAAAACCTCCAGGGACGGTGAATCCACCACCTTCCTGGGCAGCCCATTCCAATACCTGATCACTCTCTCTGTAAAGAACTTCTAATATCCAAACTAAACCTCCCCTGGCAGAGCTTAAGCCCGTGCCCTCTTGTCCTACTGCTGATGGCCTGGGAGAAGAGACCAACCCCCACCTGGCTACAACCTCCTCTCAGGCCAGGATGTGGCTGATTTGCATGGACAAAAACATCTGGAATTTCATGGATGCTCCTGAGAAAATCTGCTGAAGTCCTAAATGTGTAACATTTATAAATCTTAAAATATTCATGCAATCATTCTTTGGTTTCAAAACGTGCCCACTTTTTCTTTTCAGATAAAAATATGGACTCATGAGGAGGGTGATACATTGTCTTTCAAGGTTGAAATGCAGGTGAAGATCCCATCCCACTTGGCTTTTTCCCTTCTCTCCGACTTCACATTGCGCCAGCAATGGGACAAACATTTCCTGTAAGAGCCTGCCTTTCTTGAGGGCCTTGAATCCACTGACAGCTAACCCTTTCTGATACAAATATTTCCTGAGATGTTGACACTTCTCTACCTAGTTAAGAAGAAATCCTTGTAAGAAGTTGACATCAAAGATTCATGAGTCAAAGTGTGGATTTTGGTTTCTGCATTAAACTTTGGTTTACACTCAATCTGATGTGAAATTATAGGTGCCCTGGACTGTCAAAAGAGAGGGAGAGACAGAGGTAACTCCTTTCTAAAATGAACACAATTCCATGCCTAGACACATGTATGTTAAAAGTGACCAAAAAAAAAGAAAAAAAAGTTGCTAGTGAGAATGTTAAGTTGCATACAACTTGAGGTGGATATATTGTGCATGCTGTCTGTGAAAATAAAGGAAAACTCTGAATTCCCTCATGTTTGTGTTGTCTGGGACATGGATGCTCAGATTCAGTGTTCAGACAAAGTGAGAAATCAAGAGATGGTGTTCTTCAAAATGTGTATTTTCAGAAAAAAAAATCTGTTAAAGTGTATCTGAAAATTAGTAGGTTTTGGAATTGCTGTAAAAGGTGTTTGAGGGTTTTTATTTACCTTATATGGTGTAAAATAATGATTAGAGACAGTTAAATTAATATGATGCTAATTGGTTTTGTTGAATATTCTCTTAAAGGAGAAGCACTTTCAGCTAATTATTCCATCCTGAAAGGTTTTTACAAGGTAAAAGTGGAAGCTTAGGGATATTTGAAACAGTACAATCTCTACTGAATTGATGGCTTGTAACAAGTGAAATATGAAGAAATACCATGTTGATGAAGTGTTGCAGAAAACCTAAATTTTTCAGTCTATGTTCCTCTCTCTCCCTTGCCGCCTGAATGTGAAAATCAAAGGTTTAATGTTAGGATGGAACACATTTGCACTGTGGTTTTTTAAAAGGGGTGCTGTTGCATACATCAGAGCCTGCATGTGTGTGCTAAATGTATTTGCAGGACTTGTGAGGTCCTGCAGGCTGTGAGTGAAGAGGAGAAGATATACTATGTGACGTCCCCCCCCACAAGGGGCCATGAATCCAAAGATTTTGTGATTCTCGTGTCTCAAAGGCAACCCTGCAAGCCGCGGTGAGTAGGGCTTTTGCATTTCACTGTGAGCACTTTGGGGCCACAGTTTTGGGTTCTGTTGACCTTCTCCTGTCATTGGGGGACAAAGATTTTATTTTTTAAGAAGGTAGATTAGTATGTTGATGCCTGCGTTTGTGCAACCAGATCTGTTTTGCGACATGAAGGTGCAGTGAAATAAAAATTTGCAGTGTAGTCCAGTATTGCTTCTCTGATAGTGACTCTTTGGTAGTGGTCTGTCTAGAGGGAATATAGGCTAGAATTCCAAACTAGAAAATTAGGAAAAAATATTGTGTCCCAGAAGGCCTGTCAGTGAGCTGAGAGACCGAACCGGGAACTTGTCTTGTTATTTGTTTTAACTGACTTTGTAGTCCCATTCAACATATTTCTGGAGATCTTCTTATTCAAGGAAGTGCTTGAAACCTTACGCAATTATTTTATCTGTAAATTTTGCCAAATCCCTTGATCAGTTTAACATACACTGCTTTTAATTTTATTTTTTATTGGATTTCCTTTTGTTCTTGCCTAATGAAAATGGGTAAATGGGACCATTTGGTGTAACTTATCCTTCTTTAATCTTGATTTCTATTCTTATATTCCATAATTCTTCAAGGTAACAGTAAAAGGCAGCGTTCTGTACTGTGCTTGCTTTCTACCCTCACATCAGGGAATTGAATGAATTTGAATGCGTTTGCTGGGGCTGCTTCTTAGTAAGAGCTGTTCTGTAAACATGGGTTGTGGAGAGCAGGAAAAATTGTAAAAAGGACATGTTGTATGTGGGTGGTTGTTCTTTGGCTTTCCACAGAGGTCTGATAAAGCCTTAGTGAGACCCAGGAGAGCCCAGCCCTTCAACAAGTACATCTGAACACACAGGAGCTTGTTTGCTTTCATATGAAAGGGACACCTTTGGTACAGCTGTGTGTGTCGTAGTCACTTCCATGTATCTTTTTTGACAAGAAGGAGTGCTTGATGGTTCCCCTTGCCCATAGTGAACCCTACACCGTGGCTGTGAGGTCGGTGACCCTCAGGGCAGTGCCCCCATCCCCACAGTTCTCCAGGAGTGAAGTCCTTTGTGCTGGGTTCCAGATACACAGCGGCACCAGCAGCTCCTGTACCGTGAGTAGCTCTGAGGCCTCAGCTCTGCCTCCCTTCCTGGGGCATCACCTGTGCATGTCACTGACAATCTGTGAAGGCAACAACAAAATACAAACCAAAAAATGGGTCTGTTCCCCCAGTCTGGTTGTGTGGAACCTGTCCTGTCAAACTTTGGCCAATCTGACTGTCAGGAATGAGATGTAAACTAGGCACTGGAGGTTGCTGTGCACCTCCAGAGTCATTCATTCACTCCTAAAACACACTTCTAAAAGGTGTGCATTAAACTGGTCTCTGGGGGTGTCCATCTCTTTTCACTGACCACAGAGGAGATCCATGGAAAATAATTCAGATTAAATTCCTAACTTTAATTTTCATATGCCAAAAATCACACAATCTGAATCCATCTCTGGATGAGTGATAATGTTCTTTTCTTGTTCTTTTCCATGGGAAGGCCAAAACTTTTCCATTTAAGAAAACTCATTTCTGAAAATATTCAGTAGCTCTCAGTGGCTCCGATGATTTTTTTCAGGCAACAGCTTTGTTCACAAAGCACATATATTTAACTGGGTATACATAAGGTTTCTTGCTGCACTGCTCTGTACATCTACCTGCAGATGCTTGAGGATCTGAGAGCAGCAAGGACACCGAGATCACTGAAGTGCTGTGAAAAAGACATGCTTTTTGCAAATTATTGCCTTCAGTTTCAGAAGCACTCTGTGTTTCTATTCACATCCATAAAAACTTTGATACTCATCGAGGCTCTGCAAAAAATGGCTAACTCTTGCAATCCACAGGCTTTTTTTGTCTCATTTTTTGTTCAAACAGGTGTGTTACTTCAATCAAGTGACATCAGGAGTGATGCCTTACTTAGCTGCAAATCTCGATGGCTCATCGAAATCCATTGAAGACACTGCTTTGGAATGTATAAAATTCTTGGAGATGAAAGGCTTCAAGTGCTGAAGTTAAAAACAGATTTCTGAAGGGACATCTGAAGATTATCCAGCAATTCTCATTTAAATTCCTGCAAGTGTGTTGATCATTTTTCTACAGGTTACTCACCTTGGATCGTGTAGCCAGTATTGGGCTTGAACCTGAGAATACCTAGTACAAGCATCTGCTATCAAATTGAGCTTAGGCCTTAGGCTCCAAATTCAATTTTTAATTTAAAAAAGATTAAGGGAAAGATTCTGCTTTTGATTGCATTAATGAATTTTGTATAAATGGAGGCAGAACTTGGCTTAGTGGAGCTGTAGCTCATGAGACTATTTCCCTATTTTAATGTTACACTGTATGAAAAGGCATCCAGGCAGTTTTAAATCTATAAATACCACCCCTTGTAACGTGCAGAAACCAGTGCTACAAAGTAGCTTTCCCTGTGGTCTGACATGGCTGTCCAGGTCTTTGCACCCCCATTATTTATAAACTGATTACAGCCCATGGAAATTAGCGTTTACTGCTTTTAACACTTGTCTGTTTAGGTGTGACTTCCAATAAATTATTGTTTCTGAGGTTACAAATTCATCACAAATTTCATTACAAGATCTGTGGGGTGCAGAAAGGCTGCTTTGTAGTGGTATGGGGACTGCTGGCAACCTCAGTGCCTGGCTGTGGAGTGTAACAGTAACTCTTGGATCCACCCCTCGCAGAGGAAAAGGGGGGATGGTTTCAGAGGTTTTACTGTGGTGTGTGTGCTTTGTTTTCTGCTCTTATTTTTGCTTAAAAGAGCCTTGTTGAGAGGAATGAGTGTGCTCATCAGCAGTTAGATCCTGGCATGGACAGGGGTGTGAGGGGGATCAAAGCATGAGCTGCAGCAGGGCCACATGATCTCACTGCAGAATCACAACTGGTACAGTGAGAGCTCTCAGGGTCTGGCACAGTTCCCACTTAAACACATCCTCAGTTCAATCTAAAGCCAAACCAGAGCTCTCTTCCGAGATTCACAGGATGCAGCACATTCTGCATATGGGAAGTGCACAGAAGAGACACCAAGGGAAGCCCTGGAAGGTCTCAGGGTGCCGCAGCGCCTGAGTCACCTGGGCTCTCCACAGGTCTGGCTTAGCTTGAGTACAAAGCCGTAGTGAAAACAGCTCTGACTGCAGGGGCTGGCTGCTCTGTGCCACACACAGCTGTTCCTTCTACCTGGAATAGAGAAGAGGAGGCAGGTCCTGGGCTCTGGCTCTCGAGGAGCAACCACAGACCCAGATCCTGATTTTGGATCACCATTGTCATCATGAGGGTGAAGTGCAGCTCCTCATTCTGGGGAGCAAGGACAGCCCCCCCCCAAGGACATGGGAGCCACTGAGGTCCTGCTTGTCACCTCCTGGCTCAGCTGGCCCTGGGAAGGCCCAGATCCCTGCAGGACCAGGAGCTCAGCTCCCCAAGTCCTGCCAGGTGCAGGTGAGGGCAGACAGGCCCTGGGCTGGGTAGAGAAGCCTCCAACATCCCAATGTTTGGTGAAGAGAGACACCTAATGTTGGCTCTGAACACAGGCAGTAGGGATAGAGCCTGGATGCTGCCTGCACCAAGCACTGTACATTTATTTACACCTTCCCATGCAGCACCTTTTACAGCTGCTTTTTGAACAGCTTTCTTTGGCTACACCCACCACTGTGAGTGGGTGCATTTAAGGTGTAGTTTTGTCCAACAACTACTGAGGATTGGTCTGAGTGAGCTGAAGATTGACCCACAGCTCACTCCCACTGCCTACACCAGCCCTCACTGGGATGTACTGCATGACTAGGACAGTCAAATCTGTGGCTCCAGGTTCCTATGCACAAAAGAACATGTTACAAAGGCAAAGAGTTGAGAAATTATCTAAAAATATGCTTTTTGGACAATATATTCATAGAATAGAAAGTGAAACACTGGGATGCCTGTTGCAAAATGCCCACATAGAAGTGACACTGCTTTGAGCTTTAATCCAATAGTTAATTAAAACTCCATAATTAATCCCCGATTTCATTCACATCCACTCTTCTTTCCCATTTAAGTGTGTGCTCTGATGAATACAAACTGAATATGCAACCCCCATTTCAGTCAACTTAGTGTGCCTTTGTCTCCACAGCAGAACTAGGAAACCCAAAATAAAAGAGCTCTAACCATTGTACTCTTCAGCAGCATTTTTATTAAAAATAATTAACATGTACAAATATAAAATATATCCACACAATTTAACTCCCCATATTTGTTTTTTGCTTCAAGAAAAGCATGTCAGAGGAGCTCAGGGTGCTCTTCTCCAGTAGCATAAGATGCTGCAGGAACTCTCTTTTGAGTTGGTTTCCCAACTTTTTTTTAATATGCCTGTTTTTCTAAGGCTTCAGTCTCCATTTAAATGCATTAGGTCTGCCAGGTAGCAGCAGGTGTAGTACACATTCCCAACTTGCCAAAGGATAGAAACAGTGAAGATTTTTTAGCATTTTCCTTGAAAAAAAGTAAAGAAACTAAGCAAACTTCTCACTTGTTCTCCAGCTCTTTTCAGGTGTTTTTCATGACAGGTATCAAAGGCAGGGCATGATTCTGACTCTGTTTCTGTTAGTGAACAAATAAACAATCCAACGTGCATTAACAATCAAGTTAATGATTGTTAATTACAACCAGGAGTAGCAGGAATTGCGACCCCAAGCTCGACAGGCCATAGGGTTTACCTGTAATTTCACCACAAGAAGTTAATATGTGCCAAGCTGACACGTATAGATATAAATCGATTATTTCTAAAAGGAGAAGGCAAAACCAAGCCAGAACCCAAAAAGAACCTTCAAAAAATACCCAGAATCCCTTTAGTAAAATACCCACTTGCTGTATTTCTGTTGTTCGTAGTTTTTCAGGGAGCTAGAGGAGTCTGGGAGGCAAACTGGAAAAATGAAAGGAGACAAAAAAATAACAATTCAGCAGCCCTCTGCTTGATTTTCTGGAACCAGCTCTCTGTGGTCACTCTTCTGCAGCAAAGCAGCAGTGAAGAGCCAAGAGACCTTCAAAAAGTCACAACTTTGGGTACTTTGGCTTTTGGCTTCTGCAGCTTTGGCGCTTCAGTGACTTCCTCATGATCCGCGCTCATTCCAGCGACCCATCGCCCAACTGTCACCTGGTCTGCAGGGGGACACAAAGGGTGGGGAAAGGCTCAGCATTGCCAGCATCAAACCTTCACACCTGGGCAAGGCTGGGCCAACAAGGGCAGCAAATCAAATCATACCAAGAGTATCACACAGATAAATTCAAGTTTATATTAAAGCAGGCCCGATAAATCCACCTGAAAAAAATTAGAGGCTCTAGTGCCTGAACCTCTTTGCCAGCTGTAATTCTTCCTGTAGTCTAAAAGTACTCTGCATCATGCAAACTGATTTCACAGAATACCACAGTTCTTATCAACGGTGTCACAGTTCCAATTAGTTCAACTGTTTTTAACCAGCAGTACCAGTTTTGAAACACCAACGTAAGGACAAAGATATCTCTTGAGAAATTGAGCACCACTAGTCAGTCTTCATTGTGGATGTAAAACTTAACCAGAAAAAGGTAGAAAAGAATTCGTTACAGGCTTTCAACGCAGGAGTTACCGCAGTGGGCACTTCCCACGTACCTGCTGATGAGTTTGGGGAAATTTTAAGAGTCTTTTTGTGTCAAAAACTTCTCTTCAGACTCAATCCCATCCACTCTAAGCTGGCTAAGCATCATGCACCTAGAATGCTACATTTGGTGTAGCAGATCTAAAAACATCATATATGTAAGATTAGATACAGAAAATGCCTCTACTGCCTCCATAAATATTTCTTAAATAAACTTCACCAAAGTGGCTTATTATTAACTCAGAAGTTCTAAGCACCATAAAAACTAAGTAGAAAAAAATCACAGATGTTGTCACCACTTCAGCTGGTAACAGATTCATTCTTCAAACCCTTTTTTGATGCTTTTGCCTCCCTAAGCACAGTAGGGTTTTGGGTACATTATGTTATTTTTCCACCCACTTTACAAAACTGAAGGACATGTAAGAAAACAGTGCATTAGCTGTGGATCCAACTGGACACACATCCTGTCTCCTCTTTCTCCCCCATCTCTGACACACTTGCCTGCACACACTACCACCTTGCACCTGACATTGTGTTCACTTCCATCACCTCACACTAGAATCATCAAAAATCAGCAGCCAGTTTGGTTGCACAGCTGCCAAGCTATGAATAGCAGCACAAACACTGGCCAGAAAAATACAGATTATCTCATATCACCTTCAGGAACACAAGAGATAACTTTCTGTTAAACAAGAATTGTCTTAGTTTTGCACTGCAGTTTACTGCCTTCCTCCACACCCCCCTGAATATCAGCACTCATTCCCAAAGAAAAGTCTGTTGTGTGTTCCAAGTTCTCCTCCCAAATCCTTTTTCCCGACCAAAGTCAGGCAAAGCAGTAAAAGGATACTGCTGGCCTCAAACTTCACCCCACAGTCTCCTGCAGCTCACCTGTGTTCTGTTTCTCTGGACAGTCCTTTTTGAAGTGCTCCACAGAGCCACAAAGTTTGCAGCCTCCACCTGTTCACAGAGAAAGTTGTTCTTCACAAGGAAAACAAAAACCAAGAAACCACCCAAAAAACCGCCTTCCTCCATGTCTCTTAAGGACAGAACTGCTTGTGATCTACTTGTGTACTGCTCAGTACAGCACCACATACCATTTCTGATTTGTTGGAAGCTCTCTTTTTGAGAAACCAGATGCATTCTGCCAAAATTCATACTCAAAGGAACTTCTGAAGTTGACAGGAGCCCCTGAGAGGCAGGTAATCCAACTGCAGGAACTGAGATATGAAATTTAAATTCTACTCCAAACATTCGAAAGCGCAGCGATTCTTGTCCCCCTTTCACTGTGCTGCAAGATCACCCTTTGGAATTTGCCAGACCCCACATCTGTACTGGGGAAACAGGTTGCTGGTTCTTGGTGCCAATGGGGAAGTCTGGAAGAGCAGACCTTCAAACCTATATCCCATTTCTCATTAAAGTCAAACCAAAGATATCCTTCTTCCAGTGAGAGCCTGTGATTTGCCACCTCCCGAAATTTTAATAGGGTGACAGTACATTTTTACCATCTAATTTGGTGCATGCACATGTAGATACACACTGACTATAACATGATTTTGTTTCTTTGTGTATCTCTTGATACTGAAGCACAAGCAAACTCTCACACTTTGCACCTCATCTTGTTGTTTAATGCCAAGCTTACAATTAAAACAGAAATCCCCAGGTAATTAATTGACAATGAATTCCCTAGAATAACTCTACTTTCACCAAAAAAGACACAGAAATTCCTTTTAGCCAAGTCTTCATTCACTTGCAATGTTACTTTGCTCTGTATCAGGTAAGAATGACACAGAAATTAGATTTTACTTAATTTAGTAAATCAGCACACTCACCTTCAGCATACAATCCCTTTGGATTATCTGGACACGACCTTGACAGGTGCCCCATCTCACCACAGATGAAACATTTTGCATATGGAAATGGCCCTGCAAAATCCCACAGGGTTTATGATGCACATCAAAACCTTTGTGAAGCCACAGACTGAACACAGTGCAATGACAATATCTTACTCCCTTTGTGTACAAAACACATGCCAGGTTTCTCATCACCATATTGCAAGAGTTAAATTACTAACACAAAAAGCTGCTGTTTCTGTAGTCAGACAACTCAGACCAAAGCTCCTCAAATTTCTGAGACCCACCAGCGGCTGGATCCACTTTGGCTCTGCATTTGCTGATGTCATGTTCTGTGGATCCACACCGGTAGCAGATGCCTGTCCCCATGTCTTGGCTTTCCAGGACTGCAGGACAGTCAGCCACGCCATGCCCAGGTTCTCTGCAGTGGAAACAAACCTTTGAAGAGAAAAATTCAGTGATTCTGTGACTGGCAACCGAAGACCTGTACATCCCAGCATTACAGGGCCTAAAAGGCAGACACGCCAAGGGATTTCCTCCTCAGGGAAAGACAGCCAGGAAAGAAGACTTTTTGTGCTCTGCCACAAAACAACTGTGAGTGCTCTGTGCCATCAAAGCATATTACCATGGGCATTTTTCTCCTTTTACTAGCAACACACTGTTTGGGACATTCACTAACTGACAACTGCATGCCCTGGACCATGGAATCACGGAATGCTTTGGGTTGGACGGGACCTTTAAAGCCCATGTCGTAATAGCCCCCGGCCATGGGCAGGGACACCTTCCACCAAACCAGACTGTTTCAAGCCCCGTTCAACCTGGCCTTGGACACTTCCAGGGACTTTACTTTATTCACCTGAAGCCTCACCTGCCACACTGTGTCCCCTCAGGAGGTGAGGGCTGAGCTCCTCACTGAGCCCCCCTGGCAGCACTGGCACAGGGACAGGGATCTGCACCTCCCACACAGGGGTTTTCCTGGGGGTTTAACAACGCTGTGGGAAAATGACTGGGAGTAAAAAGATAACGGTATGGAAGTTACAGAGGAAAATATGGTTGCCACTCCCTGGACTGGACGCCACACACAACACAATCCAAGGGGAACTAAAGGGAGGGTGGAGACCCCATGGCTCCGCTGGAGCCCTTGCAAAGGAGAGAACTTGATGGTGCTTTTTAGCTGATATGCCACACAGCAGCTGAAACCCAAGAGAGATAAAGGACCACGTGCTGCTGTTGAATCAGCAGCCCTGGTGAAATCCCTCCCCTTGGGCTGACCGTGTTCCCACCCCAAGGCCACCTCAGGTACTGGACTGACATATCCACCCCTCACTGATTAAGATGTGTGACTAAAGTTACTCAAGCTCCCCCTAAACATAAAGAAATAGTATAAAATTAAGTTAAGAACGGGGAGAAGTCTGGGAACACTCCAGTCTAACTTTTGGGATCAGCCAATGGACCGAACCTCTCTCTGCCCCACAGGGACTCAATGGGTAAGAACCGTGTGTGCAGAATCATTACCTCAAGCCAGCTCCTATTAGTGTTTAGAATTTGCTTTGAATTCGTATATTGTGTCGAATTACTAAATTGCTTTGAATACACCTCTGCAGCCGGACACTGTCTCCGAACTTGGTAACAACGATATTAACAAAGGGTGTCATTCTGCACAGTGTTGTTGTGAGCCCTCCAAGGGAGCTGGCAGACTGATCAAACACTAAGAATTTGAGGGAACGTCCCTCTTCTGCGTGGCACAGGACTCACCATCGCGTTCTTCCTCCTCTCCTGCCTCCTCCCCCTCCTGCTCTCCCGCCGCCGGTCCTTCCTCAGCGCCTCCTCCTCCTCCTCCTCCTTCTGCTGCTGCTTCCGGTGCGCCAAGAACCCGTTCACGTCCTCGCTCACATACTCCTTCTTCTTCCTCCTCTTCCTCCTCTCCTTCTCCTCCCCCTCATCCTTTCCCGGCCCCCCCATCTCTTCCCAGGGGGTCGCGTCCAGCGCCTTCGCCCCCGGCGGGACGTTCCGCCGCGCCCAGCGGGTCATGGATGGAGCGGAAGGAAATGGGGGGGTGGAAATGAAGTGTGGGGTCCCGCGG
>VXAY01003866.1:247675-291908 GCA_013399855.1 Oxyruncus cristatus | reverse complement strand
TGATTGTTTTCATCAAACCAGTGATATTGTTATTGACAAGTGATATTGATAACAACATTACAGACAAAGATTTAATGTAAGGGGAAAAAATAGCTAAATGTTAGAGTCAGATTTCATCTTGATATAAGTAATATGGATTTTCTTTGCATAGAGACAGGGAGGGCATTTTAAAGAGCATTTGGAGACATGATATCTTCCTTCTTCCTCTGTCCAGGCTTACTCTGGAGAAAGACTGTACTTTTTGCATGACTAAGAATAAGAAGTTTCATAAAAACACAGGAGTGCAAAATCAAAACATATATGATTTCTATGCAACAAGGATTTTTCATTAAGAAATGCAGTCAGAAAAGGACACAGGAGTCAGTCTGCCTAGTAGTCTGCAGCTCTGTTAGTACACAGACAACACGTAAGGAAGAAGCCTTTTCTCCATCTGGATTCTGTAGAAGAGTGAAATAAAGCTCCCTGTTTTTCCTTCAGGGAGGCGAGTACAGAAAGCATCTCCTTATTTTCTTCATTGGTACAAAATCTGAGTGTGGTAAAGCCCCAAGCCCCATGTCTGTGTGTCCACTGTGTCAGTACCAGTGTATGATGTTAACCACAGTGTTGACTGCAGGAACCGGGCCCAGGTTTGCTCATCTGTATGTGTGAGAGTGAGCAAATGAAGCAGGCAGTGGCACTAATTGCTTTAAAAATTCTTTCTTTGGAGATATTCCATGGGCAATCTGACCTAAGCTGGTCCTACCTTGAGCAAGGGATTGGACCAGTTGACATTCGGAAATCCTTTCCAGTACAAATTCTTGGAAGGGTCTGTGATTCCACAGGGGCTTTTGGAGCAGAGGAGGCCTGTGAGGGCCTATTCACACCGCCAACGTGCAGTCCTGAGGTATGAGCAGTGAGAACTCTCAGCAGGAGATCAATACCAAGTCTACCTTTTACACGTCCTTCAGAGAATGCTATTTGGGTCTAGCAACTGTCTTTGTAAAGCCCATCCCACAAGCATAAAGAAACTGATGATGAACAGGTGTGTTGGCTTCACGCCAACTGCCCGAGCCCACAGGGAAAGCCCCTCCACTCCCTTTTGTTCTCGGGGCGAGGGAAAAAACTATGGAAACTCAAGAGCTTGAAACCAACCGAATTATATCAAAATATGTATATATTATTTAACATATATTACAGTTATATACAGTTAGAATACTATGAACATATAAACCAAAACACAAACAGTTTCCAAAAAGGGAAAGGGAAGGGGAAAAGGGAAAAAGGGAACAAACCCCCCACAGATATACCCAATTAAAACTAAGAACTAGCAAAACAGAGAACTAGCAAAACTTAATCTCACCACGTCCCTTAGAAAAAACAGGATCGCCGGACACAACAGCACTCTCCAACCTCCCGCGCAGTGGGCCAGCGGTCACTGCAGGCCTCAGCTCCAGATACAGCGAGACCAACACAGAGACTCACTGCTCCTGAACCTCTTATTTATAGGTCTTGTTACGTAAAAACAGGATGGAATACCTGAAAACGGCCACTTCCCTAGATATGAACCTGGTTACCAAGGAAGGCCTGTATTAACCTACTACAACAGGATGAACACAGTACCATCAGGCAGGTGTGTGAATAGGACACTGGCCAGGAGATTGTGCTGTGATTAATTCGTGTCATCTTGACCATGACCTCACTGGTTGCTGGGCAATTTGAGTCCTCTGACAAGCCTAATGCAGCTACTGTAGCGGCCAGGGCAAGATTTCCTCTCCACCACTGCCCCCTTATCCCCCAGGGCTGTTTTCATTAACACCCCCTGTGTGTTTGAAAGCATGGGCATTACAGAAATATGAAGGTTGTTCTCAAGGGCACTCACATGAATGCTGCCTCAATACACTTTAGACAAAGCTGAAGTAAGTTGTTCAAAGCTATTTAACAATCAGTAGCAAGGCCAGGCACAGGCTGTCATAAAACTAGGAATGAACTGGCTCAAGCATATCAGTCACATTTTCTGATTTTTCTTTTTGTGAAAATACTTAGTGTTATGTTGAACAAAGCTGGAAAAACAGTAATGTAATAAGCCCTGTGCAAATATCCACAGTACAAATTCAGTTTTATTTCAGTAACTGAAAAAAATTTTTCAAATATTGTAAAATGCAACTTACTTAATCATCTCAGTAAATGCTTGCTGAGCACTCCAGCTTCCCAGTTAACAGATGTGGATGATTAAAAAGAGGAACAGTAACAGAGAAGTATAAACACTACATATTATGCTGTTGCAAGTATTGAATGCAAACTAAAGAAAAATTACTAAAATGGTAGAAGAACAAAGCTAACAGAGAGAAGAAAAAAACAGTATTTATTTGACAAAGTGAATCCCGCAGGCACCTTCAGAGAAGTGAAACCTGGATCACCTCCCATTTATGAATCTAATTGCCTTCAGAAGGTTCCAAATACAGCCAAGGATGTGGAGAAAATTTTACATTAGACAGGAGTCCAAGTATTCAAACTATTGCAACAGCTGCAAAGCAGGTTTGCAGGCAATCCTATGCTCATCAGAGTTCTATTTGGTCTCAAAATGCAGACACCACACAAAGAAGACCATTTGAGGTGTTATCAGCCCATTTAGTTGTAAGGGGCCGACACCACTAAGCAGGAATCGGGGCTTTGAGCGCACCAGGGTCGCCTTAATGGCACCGATACACCAGATGTGGGGCCCCTACCCACAGCACAAGATGTGGGCCCAGTCCTGCTGGGCTGGACCTGGGGACATGGAGCTGCAAGAGTTTTGCATCTGACAGGTTGGGACAGCAGGAATTCACCCAAAAGGAAAGCCAAAAGTTGGCTACCTTCTGGCATACTCCCCAGAAAAAGAAAGGAAAATTGGTGTGTGTGTGTGGAGTCTGTTTGTTTGTTGGGGGGGGGGGGGTTACTGGTTTTGTTTGTTTGTTTTCTGCATAGTTTTTTTTTTTTTCTCTCAAGTCAAAGATTCTTCCTCTTGTCTTCTCATTTCTTTAATAAAAGTATTAGCAAGAAGTTTACCAATTCTGCTTCTGATTACTCACTTCCTTTTTTTTGATGAGAAACCTGTTCATAGTTAGTGTCTTGAGAAAGAATTAGCCCCTGACGTGGATAATGAAATTCAGATTTTGGATATAAAAACTTCAGAATAACTGCACCTCACTTTTAGTTGCCTTGTCAAAGGAGCCATCAGCTGACGTGAATCTTTTATTCCATTTAGAGCTAGATTACAGTCCCTGAAGGCTCAGTGATTTAGCTATATGAAAACTTGACATAATTTACTGTTCCATCTTAGAAGTGTTGCTCCATATTATATTTAATATTCAATCTACAAATAAGAATTGAATGTTAAATAATAATTGGCAGCAGGTTAATGCAGAAAAGAGGGCTTCCAGAAAAGCAAATGCATTTCTAGTTCCCATGGCACCACTCCCAATATTTGTTTTATACTCCTGAGAGAAAAGAGGAAAGCAGAACAAATGTTAAAACTCCCACACAAAATTCTCAAAGTAATATTATTATTCCCCCTAAGACTCCAGCCTTGCTGTCAGATTGCTTTTTCTGTCAAGTTTCCAAATTCTTTTATTGAGAAAGGATAATAATTATAATAATTCAAAGTTTAAGTTGGTTTTACTAAAGTTTTACTAAAATAGGTTAGCTGCAAACTCCCATTGAAAGACCTTGTGGAATCATTCATCTATATGCACAGTATGATTACCACAACAAGAGAGGTTCATATAGACATGCTTTTGTAAATGCATTTTTTGCCTAATCATCACCTTCATGGGAAAATTCCTGGTTTGTGTCAGTGATCTCACTAATTATTCATACAAATAGTTTTGTTTTTCAAAGAAGTATTCACTTGTAAGGATTTTTTGTTCTGCCCCTTCCAGTGATGTTGTACAACTTCTGATGATTTCCCCTACCCTTTTTTCTTATCAGTCATGCTGATTATGCTTTGCATAATTCCTTGGGCTGAGCAAGAACCTTCCTAGAATGCTCAATAAATTATTTGTTTGTTTGATTGATTTTTTAAAGATTCCAATTCAGTCAAGTTTATACCTTTGGGGAGTGGAAATGCTTTCAGAGTTTATCATATTTTATTCGTAAATATGTTTTTGATACTACCGACCTTGGTATTCTCAGAAATTAATTTTTAATTTGGCACCTAAGTGGCTGTACCACAGATGCTTAAGCACTGAAATAAGGCCATACAAGTTATCTGGAATTGTCAGAATGGATATACAGTGAGGTAATTCCAGAAACAGAAGGCAATGAAAACGACATAAGTAAGCCAATAGTTGGAAAGACACCTTAGCTTCTGTGTGCACACATGACAATTCTTCTGTTGTCATTTAGTTAGATTCCATTAGAAACTCCAGACTTCCCTGGACTAAGTGGAAGAGAAGCATGCAGAGCAGTTCAGATGAGATGCTTTACAAAAGATGTCTTAAGTAGACAAAACAGCTGCTTAAAGAAGATCTACTATAAGAAAACTCCTTTACACAGTCACAGTCTTTGGACCAATGCCCTCTAAAAACCCAACTTTGGCACCAGACGTTAGGCAGATAAATAGTCTCCTGCAGCCCTGAGCAGCTTAAGCAAAGGACTCTGCTGAAGTACTCCGGAGAGGTGCTTTTCTGAATTCGAACCTGTCCAAGTTTTTGCAGTGTTCCCAAATCATGAACCCTTTATTACTTTAAAGTTGCTTGCCAAAACTCTATAACCCATAGACAGTATTTCCCCAGACCTGGTTGCCTCTAACACCACTCTGTAAATACCCTATAGACAGCTCTTTGCAGTCTGAGGAAGGTAAGTCCACAGGCTCTAACTGAATAGAGTAAGTCAGCTGAAGGATAAACCAGTATGTACAAATATTTTCATTAGTGCAGGTTAGTTACGGACTAGACAGGGTTTAAAGACAAGATTATTAAAAAAACCCAAACCAAATCAACAACCCCCCCCTAAAAAAACCCAAAAAACCAAAACAACCCAAACCACAGCTTACATGAATAAAATATATCTATAAAAATAATTGCTAGAATTGCAAACAGTCACAAAGAGTTAGGCAATCTTACTTAAAGTTAAGCATCTTACTAAACAACTAAATATTTGAGTCCAGTTTCAAAGTCTGTTTTACATTTCATTCCACTAAAAGAGTTGACAGGATAATCTTACAGCCAACAGATCTAGGACCTGCTTTCTTAGACAAACTTGGTCCCCTAGACAGCTTTTTTCTAGTGGGAAAGATCAGCAGGGACATTGCTCCCTGTTTGGTACACTTTGCTTATGGTAGGTCCCAGCAACTCTATTTGTTTAGTAAGTGTGTTGAAAACATTAACCTTTAGAATGAGTTTTTAATTAAAATGTTTCAGGATTAGGAGTTCTAACATCAGAGCCTTCCCCGGGAGGAGAGTGATTTTTTAATTGCTTCACACCTGGATTGCTTGGGAGGCTGAGTGCCAGCCTAGTGTTATTCCTGGATTACCAACTGAAGTAAGGGAACTGCCCTACTTAATCATTAATGATTAGCTCAAATGGATTAATTTGATGATCGTTCTCTTTAGCAGCAAAAATCCTCAAAGATATTTCTATGACAGCTCTTGACTTCTTCCACAGGATTGTAATTGGGATTCCAGAGCAAACTACTGTACAAATATTTCCATAGTTCTAATGATTATGGCTTATTTCTGTGCATAACAAAAGAAATCTGGGAGAAAGAAAAGTTGCTTGGAAAACAGCATCTCCCTAGTCTAGCTTGCTGCATATTGCCAAGTACAATACCAAACCTCTGTTGAGTTCCAAAAACTTGCTCTAAAATCATCACATTGTTCTTAGTGTATGGCCTTGACTTTTTTACCCTGGGCTGTCGGCCCTTTCTGAACTGAAAATTATGAAGTGCAACACTGCACCGACAGCGAGCCATGAAAGTGGGATCATTTTGAAATTAATTGAGTACTTCTGCAGGTCAAAAGTTAAATAACTGTCTGAAACTTTGAAGATGCATTTTATAAAAGTCACTGTCTTTGCCTCATTTCCAGCAAATAAATCATGTAATAAAAGTCTTCCCTCTTCAATCTCTGTACCCAAATTTTGAAAATCATGTCATAGGACGTGGATTAAAAATGAACAATCTTCACTGCTTGGAAAAACATCAGTCACAAAAATATCTCATAAAATAAGCTATGCTCCGCTTCACAAAGGATTTATATTTGCTTTTTGCAAGAAAAAGAAAAGTTTTTACTTGTCTATTTCAGGCTTACTGAACTGTTCTAAAATTCCACACTTTAATGTGCTTATGCTGAAAGTCTTTGCATTCAACAGGTTTAATATTTCATCATCTATGCTTATAGTGACCTAGATCCCAGAAATTTTTCTAAACCCACCACCCAGTGGATGAGATGGCTAAAGCATGCTGCAAAATAACCTCTGCTGTAGCACAGAGAACTCACTGCTTTTCATCTTTCGATCAAATTCTGCAACAGGTTCCTTGTATTTGGCAAAACATTTTAAATCCCAGAATTTTTCTATTAGTCTAGATAGAGAATTTGTATGGTGTTACATTACAGATAACATTACATCTTGAAGAGGCATTTTCACTGCAGCAAAGTAAGTCTTGTTCATTAAGGTTTTTGAAATTTTCAGTCAGCATTCCCGTTCTCACATGACTTGCTGAATCTCAAGGATTCATTCTTGCCATCTAGTGGCTTTGAGCAGAATTAAAACAAATCTGTTAACAACAGATTAGAAAGTTATTGTTTGTAATAAAAGATGGTAGCAGACATGCATTAACTGCATATCATCAACTTAAATCTCACCATTTTATCTTCATTTAAGAAAAACTATTCTGGAAACTCCATTAAAATTCATGGTTCCCCCTTGTCCTATCACAATATGCCCTTGTAAAAAGCCCCCCTCCCTCTTTTTCATAAAACAACACCAAACCAAACTTCATGCATTTTAAAGAACTTTTCTTACACACTGTAGTTACACTTCATGGAGAAAATATGGTCCACTCTGGTCCACATTCTTGCAACAACACAAAATTACCCTAATATTACAAAATACAATTAAATAATCTCTTGATTTTAATTTTTTTAATCTGATGTAACTAAAAAAAAATATTTGATATTAAATTTCAAGATAAAGAGATGTCAGTATAAAAAGTCTGGTCTATCACTGAGCACTTTGAATCCTTCTGAGTTTCATCCTTGTTATTTCAAAAGCAATAACAAATACTGCATTCATAGCAGAAGTATCAGATCCAAAGAGTGAATGTCTATTGCTATTAAAAATATAAAAGAAACCAGAAATTAAAACCTGATGCATGGCTAGAAAGTTAGTGATTGAGAAGCAAGGAACAGAAGTCTGCCCACTTTTAGTAACGGCAAAAGATGGGAACTGACTTAGAGCAAAAACTTTTTACAATCTTCTTATTGACAATAAAGCTTCAAAAAAGAGGCTGTAAACTTTCTTAATTGTTTATTAATGAATATGTTTAAAACTAGAAGAGGCATTCCAGGTTTTTTAAGGTGCCGACAATTTATTTTACAGATGCATAAAAGTCGCCCAATTTGTATGAAAAATATAACAATACAGTAGAGTATCACACACAGTCTTCAAGACTCTTTTTTTCTTCAAATTGTTTGTCTACTGCAAGTGAAAGAGCCTGAAGAAATGTTGTCATTGTAACACTGGGGGACTGAAAATAAGAGAACATTTTGTTAGACACACTACAGCAATAGGCAGAGTATTTTACATAAAAATCACAGTATCAGTAAGAGAGACATTTGACTTCCATGTTACAAAATTTTCAAAATGCTACAAAACAAACTGCAAGTTTATTTTAAACAAGCTAGCATGGCAAAGTCAAAGTCAAGCTATTCAAGGTCTTGAGTCAATCACTATTACTGTAGATTTGCTTTAAAAAAAGCTTTTAACAAATTAATATTAGTTATAAAGTGGCAGAGGGTTTTTTCAGCAAGGAATTATTAGAGAACCAAAATCAATATTCATTAATTTAATTAAAAGTAGAATGCTGCTTTACAGGTCAGTCCCACATCACTTCTTCAATCCCATTTTAGGTTTTGGCCAGCACATAATTGTTGCACTCTACAAAGCTGCAGAAACAAGTGAAATTTAGATCAAAAGGAGGGGTTTAGACCAATCTTCTTCTTCAGGCAGTGTCCAAATGTCTTCCTGCCTGTCTCAAACCCAAACTAAATTATAATGAATAGAACAAACTCACTTGAATATAATAAACTTACTTGAATATAAAGTGCATGTGCTAGGAAAGGAAGCTTTCTCAGGACCCGGCCACCAAGACCTTCACTTCTTCTACAGTAAAACAGAGACAAGTGCTGCTTAAATGCTAAGTGTCCACTCTTAAAAGAAGACCTTTCCTTTTTCTTGTTTCTCCACTAAGTTGTTCTAAAAAAACCTCAGATCACAATTCAGCAGGTCACTTGCAGCTCTTTTAGCAGGAGCAGGAAGAGAATAGATAAATTCTGCTTTTGGGAGGCTATGGAGGAGAGGGAAAGGAAGCGAGGGTACAGAAATTGCAGAGTCACAGTTGCCTGCCAATGCTTCCATCATGTCCTTCACATCACTGTGCCACACCTCATGAGTTTGGGGGAATGTCTACACCGAAAGGGTACGGTACAGACATAACCACTCTTGAAAAACAAAAATGTTTTGAAGTTTGGACCTCATGGCTATTGCTTTTCTCCTTCTACCCACCATTTACAGTTTCCTTCACCTCACCTACTTGGTATATGTTTCTTGTCTTCTCCAAGCACCACTCTTGTGTACATAAAATGCAAACCTCTAACCCCAGAAAACTTACTTGCTTTTACTCCACTCCTCACTGGTTCAGATTGCATACTTCAGGAACAGAAAGAAAACACACTTTCCTAACTTTATGTTATTTTGTTTCATAGGAACCAGAACTTTGGAAAAAATCATTGCGTGATACTGTCAATATAATTTTTATTTATTGTTTCAAGAACTGTTATGCTGCAGTGAAAGACTATTTGCTCTGTGAGCATACTCAGAAAACCGTAACAGTGTCCATTTACACTTCATTCCCTTCCCCCTTGCTTCTGTCCACTTACATCTCCCTGCTAAATACTGATTTAGATTGCTAGGTATTTCAAGACACTTTCTTAGCAGGACCTGAGGCCCACGCTATTTCTGCTAACCTGTACTACAATTCCCTATCTCCACTGAAACCTAATGCACCTCACTAATCCGGCCAGTAATCTGTCACAAGGACTTCACATGGCAGAGCAGAAACCAGAAGCAGGACTAAGCCAAGCCTGTTCTGAGACTAAGAAATGTGAGCAAATCACGACTGCTTCCACTTTTCATCCCCCAAAAAGGTTTTGCACTATCACCAAGAGGAAAAAAATTGGGATGTTTCAGAACTCTTAACTGCTATGAAATTCGGTTACTTTTATACATCATTCCACAACTCAATATATATATGAAAACAAGTAGAATTTCAGAATCTTACCTTGAGATTTCTTTCAGTACAAGGCTTAGCCTTGACACATTATTTTCTACGAAGCCTATCATCTCTAGCTCTCTGAGTGTCAGAAGCTGCTGTCGAGGATATATTATTTGACACTAGAAAGAAGAGTTATACATTGTTGTATCAAAAACAAATACATTCAAAATTAAATTCTACAGCAGGAGTGGAAATACAGAGAAGGAATTAAATTTTTGTATTTTCATTACTTAGGAAGTATGATTAAAACGTCAAATTTATTGAAATAGGACATTTTACAGTCTTGCTTTCAAATATTACCTTCATCAGTTCTTCCAAGCAAGAAAGATATATTCTAAATATTGCTGCAGTAGATGGAAGTCCAATGTATTGCTTTATGTCAGCCCTGTCTACAAAGGCCATGTCAATTTTCTCCGTAATATTTGAAGTAGTCAGGATAACTACATTGGGATACCTTCAAGACAAAAGCAGATTTTTAGGTCACATGTTTTATCTCCTTTTGTGACTGACAAATCAAGACCTTCCCTCTTACGACTCATGTAATTTCTTGCAATAATCAGTCGCATCAGTCTTGTCGACCAGCAATTACAGTAAATGATCTCAAGTTCTTGGCCAGTTATCACCAGCCTATTTCAATGCCTAGTCTCTTTCTTTTAGTTGTTTCTCAAGTGTTCAGAAGTGATATACATTAACTATAGTTTCTACCAAAAAAAAAAGATTTTCAAAAGAAGACTCATAAATTTGAAACTTTATTCTACATGTTTTCTGTTTCAATTTAGTAGAAAGTATATAGTTTAACTGACAATGTGACATATTCTAACTGCAAATGAGTTCAGAGTGAGATTAAAAGAGAACATATCCTTGCTCTAAGAAATGAAAAAAAATTAACCACAGCTGGTTTTAGATGAAACCTGTCAACTTTCACATATGAATAAGACATGCTTAATTAGCTGCAAGATAGGGCCAAATACTAGGGCATCGTTCTGTCAACAGTGCCAAGGATGCACAATAAGGAAAGGGAAGTGGCAGGAATGAAAAAAAAGCTGGCATGCTGCACTAAATCCAGCACACAAAGTGAAGCAAGCAAGATTAACGATTCTTCTAAACCATGTTTTGTCCAAGTCTGCTTTAGATTGAGACCCAGAAGCGGTATATAATGAACAAATTCTTCATTCATCTCATTCTTGTCTCTCAAAGCAGACATCATGATGATCTGTCCTTTTTCTCTCCCTACCTTTAAGGGAAATATACAGCCTGGTGATTTGATTGTCCACTCAGGTACATGCAAAATACTCTGCTGGATTACTCCTACGTCTTTTCAAAATTAGTATCATTAACAAACAACAGTTCCCTAACCAATTTGTTTTAGCATTCCAAGTAGGAATTTAAATTTAGCAGGAATCCTGAAATTGTCAATTACCTTTTGCTATTGCAATAATATGAGCTTACCTTTTAATCTGATCTATTTGTGTCAGTACAGCGTTCACCACACGAATAGCATCTGAAGGCTCTGTGCCTGCCTTGAAGGCACTGCGGGCTGCTGTGAGGCTCTCCACCTACAAAAACCCCAACCAATCAACCAAAACAACCACAACAACAACAAAAATCACCAAACACCAAAAAAACCAAAAAGATTGCACAGTTGGAGTCCTGGAAGCAAACAAATAACCCAGCCAATATAGCTTCAGATTCTTGTGTCTGGTATCTAAAACTCCACCTCCAAAATCTTCTGTTAAGTAGGAAATTACAGGGAGAAGGAAAGGCATGCCAAGGAAGCAAAGAGTAGTGAGTGAAATGGAACACCATCAGAATAATGAATACATTGAATTTAGAATGAGCTTCCCAATAGGAATTTCAATAAAACAAGCTAATAAAGTACATACTTACTTGCTAGTGTATGCAACTCTGCAGAGAAAGTGGGCAATGAACTGAACCATGTTAATATATTTTAGGGCTTTACAACAAATGGAAGAGTACAAATAATACAAATCTAGGCTACTTTTACTCCACTTGTAAACACACAGCAGAAAGGAAGTACCACCAAGAAAGGCTTTAATTAATTTTCAGTTGTAATTTGCCTGCTAAATTGCACTGTGTTCCTTCCAGATCTCTCAAATCTGCAGCAGTCAAGATTAAAATTCACTCTTTTGCACAAAGGTATGTGCCTTACAAAAAAGCATAGATGTGCTTTTATTGTTCTTTACAAATGATCACTATTACAGTTTCTCCGCAGCAATTTACTTCCTGCTAAATTTTATGTACAACAATGCTATTGGAATCATACCTCATCAATCAGTACAAATACAAGAGCATCTCGGTCGTCAACTAACTCTTGAATCTTCTGGAACATCTTGGTTACAAGCTTGCCACTCTATAAAGACACCATATACATACGTTTATTTTCTAACCACACAACTTTCCAAGGCGTACCATATTTAAAGATGGAAATACCTGTTTTTTAAAATAACTTTCTAATATAACTTCCATTTAAGCATTCTCAAATGTTAATTGTTGCGAACAATCTTTGGTGCATACATGAAACAAGCTCAACAGAAACAGTGCAATTTCTAAAACACAGTGTCTACTTGATTACTGCATCAATACATACCTCAGAAAACCATTTGGAGAAAAGGCTGTGGCTGTTTATCTCAATTAACTGTCCATACCTGTACCTAAAGTATAAAGGGAAAAGGAAGTATCAACTCCATTCTAAATAAAAGTCAGTGATATCATTAACTCCTGAAAGTCTCATTTCCTCCATTTTGACCCTGGGATTCTGTGAGTTAGTATTTTAAATTACCTACTTTTCAAGACATAATACCTGTTTCAATTGCCATTTCCAGCAACGTGTCTCACTAGAATTCTTCACATTAAACTATTAGAATGTCTCCATTAGAACAGGTGCTATTTAAATATAGTTTAAGTAACAGTTATCATGCTAATTGCTTCATTCTTCTGTTCATGTAAGATTTTCTTCAGTATAGCAAGAACTCATATAAAAGTATGAAACTTGTTTACTTAGCTGTGCATGGATCTCCTTATGACAAAATATCTTGACCACACAATATATAGTCCATGTTTTTCACACATTCAGATTGCTCCCATTACTTACATTACACCTTGTAACATTTATTTTTGTAAATAAATTTGTTAACTTGCTATAAACTTTAAGGCTAATTCTTACTACTTGTCTGATAAACAAACTGACCTCTGCAGGTTGCATTATTCAGACAATCCAAGTACAAAACAAATTGGTTACAAAATTGCTACCTATTAAGAACAGGCTTTCTTGAACAAGAAGATACAAATACCGAAATAATCTGGGATCCTTTGCCCTTTAATATTTATTGATACACAAAGTGAGCACAAATTACTGTATTGTCACTGGAATTTGTTTTCCACACCTGGGCACAAATAATGACACACTTTAAAAGGTATTAAATACCCTAGACAGTCTATCAGATCAATTTTATTGCTAGCTGGGTGTAGTATAAAAAAAGGACATTAGCACTTGGCAAAAGTTGCTTGAAATCAAATAGTACATATATTTGGGCTAGTGAAAAAGAGCAACCAGTTTACAATAGTAAACTAAGGGGGAAAATTAAAAAAATTTTTTACCTGTATGACAGTCGAATTGTCAGCTTCTGAGCCAATGCTTTACAGAGAGAAGTTTTCCCTGTTCCAGGAGGGCCTGGTTTGAAATCAGATCCATACATTACACAGAATCTGCATCAGATTGTTAATGACATGTAACAGCTTTTTGACTACTCTATTTCATCACAGCACTAACTGTAGAATAAAAACACAGTAGACCAGAATATTTTGAGAAAATTGCTTATTCCACTACAGTCCTAGAGATGACCTTTGAATTTATATAATTTTCAGTTATTAGTATCGTTAGTGCAACATTTTGTATGCAGACACCATAAAATTAAAACACTGCACAGCCACAGAAGCAAGGTGTATCACCCTAGTGGGGCTTATGCCTATCAGCTTCTCAATAACCAGTGCTACACTTTAACTTGTATCTTCCTGAAACCTTCTCTTCTAACTTGGAAAAGGAAACATACCACTTCCAGTTTGATCAGCTGCCCACTTTCCCAGAAATTTCTTCCTTGGGGCAACCCAGAGCATCTTGGGAAGGATGCTCTGGGACAAACCTTTCGGATCTGGCTTGACACCCTGTGGAAGAGCCACATAGACCTTCTCCAGGCAGGCAAGTACAAGCATAGTGATTCATACAAGAGTATGAATCTGTGGAAAATGATGTGTGGGTGCTAAACAAACTGTTAATGTCAACCAAATGACAGCACTTTCATTCAAAGCCAGTACTGCCATTAGAGCGTACATGTATTTCACACTGCAACAGTTGTAGACTTCCTAGAATTAATTTCTTTATGATCACAATAATAAGCTCGTTATTAAAATTAAATATATCTATCATAAATACATTGCTAACAGTCTGAAATAAATAGTTTTTCAAACAAAAACATCCTGCAGCTTTTAAATTGACAGTTATAACTTAAGTACAATCAACAAATATTTCCACTATGACCTTTTATTTTTGAACATTATTCTTGATGACAAAATTGCAATTAATCAATAGCAAGCTGCATTTTGCGAGCAAATGGATTCAGCTGATGCTAATCTCATTTCTGGTATAACTTCCACAGAAAGCTAGGACTGACTGAAGGTTACAGCTTCACTGAAACAACTAAATTAGTGAAAGTACTGCCTTCATACTTGGCAATAGAACACACAGATTGATTTCCCAGTTTCCTCAAAGTTTTTATAAAGCCCTAACTAACAAAATATTTAATACTGGGATACAAGTGAAATTAATATATGCCTCCTAATGTTTTCACTATTCTGCATTATTTTGCTCCTTATGTAAAAAAGCTGCAATATCACTTAAAATGAAAATTAAAAAAAACCACAGTTGTCACTGCACTGTAAATTTTAGAATTTAAATTCCTGCAAAACATAGTACACGTGAACATTTATTTCACTCTGACATTACATTTAATTTAAACTTGTATAATAGAGAGGATATTTCCCTGCCACTTCGGTATCATCTAATTTCACTACAACAGGCCTGCAACAGAAGTTTTGTCAGAAGGAAAGTATAAACAGGTGGCCAACAAAACTACTTGATTTAAGAGAGATCGTTTTTACCATGCAGCAAAACAACTCTGTTCCACGATATCAGGTTGCTGTCGACATTTTTGTCAGAGAATAATAATGTTGTTGTCACGTAATCAAGTAACTAATTGAAGAGGAGAAAAATAGACACATAGAGACATAAGAGTAAATACAATTACAGATAGAAGCAATCTCCTAATCATGCCTACTATGTACTCATAACAACAACAAAAAAGACCTTGTGTCTTTCAGTCACAGGCAAACTTATTTCTGCAAAGTATGGGAATTAATTTCTGTCCTGCTCTCAAGAACACGAATAGCATGTACTGGGCACAAATAGAGATCTAGAACTTTTAAATTAATAAATTAAATGCTTTAAGGAAAGGAAATTATTTTCATGTTCCATTGTCCCACTTACAGTGCGTCTATAAAACACAAGCTGCCCTAGCACAGAGAGTCAAAGACTCAAACTCTGTGTCCTGTTTGTACAGCTATACATCTGCTCAGTTGGTTGTACTAAGCCCACCAAAGCATTTCCTTTCACATTTGACTTCCTTTTTGCTGAAGCATTTGTATCAGCTACTACAACAAATTTGTAGATTGTTTACCCTTCCAAATAAGGGAAGTTTGTACTTCCCTGAATGCTTGCTTCTAAAAATAATGCTACTTCATTATAGAATTTCTAGAATTAGGAACTAGGGAACTCTTTCAACAAAATGAGTATGAACTTCAGGTGTGAGTCTATGCTGACTTTTACCTATCATAACACCTGATACCACATTACCTTCTGTTGCTCTTACCTGTAACGTGCTTTTGATCCACTGGTGTTAATAGGACAATATGACAGTACTCCTGCAAAATCTTATGCTCACAGTGGAGCAGTTACACAACAGCAAAAACAACTGAACTTCATCCACGTGTTTTTCAATATTCCATGGACACAGACTGTACTATTTTGAAAATTCACAGCAACCACTTCAGAGCCCATGGAACCCAACCATGCCTGGGCAGTTCCATGCTTTAAGGAATGAAGATTCATCACAATTATTTTTACAGAAGTAGTCCTAGTTTTAGTCATTAAAAGCAACCATTTCTTTCTACCAATATACACTTACAGTCAACAGTGATCAGCTTGCTGTTATTTAGTACATGAGCAAGTCTAATTAGATAGTCTTGTCATTTCATAGATGACTTGGAAATCAGTTTCATAAATTAGACAAATGTGGACATGTTAATTCATATTTACCTTATAAATGAAATCACTGGAATGTTTTGCTTTGCTGTATTTGTTTACAAAGACTTTAGTGAGAATACTGTACCTACAGTACCAAAAACAAGCTAACAAATTAATTATTTGTGCCCAAAAATGTCAGTCAGAAGCTTTTATTTAAGAAGCACAATAAACATTTTCATGAATGCTGTCATATGAACAACTGAGTTGAGCCACTTGGGGTTTATAGTCACATCACAATTACTGGATTCCAGATTGCGCTATTTCTGTCCTACCAGCTCTGGCATTTACCATCACAACCTTTGATGAATGCACAGAATCTCTGAGCCAGAAAATGACCCCATGGAACTGTTCTGTTTCTTTCAAACGTCTTACCAGCATTCAAGTGGGAGCGCACTCCAATCATCCCATGTGCATTTTATGAACAGTGACGGTGCTGGCTGACACTACTGCCAAGCCAGTTAATTGTTTAGCTGCTGCCAGAAACACACAGTTAAACTCCCATCCCCTTCTGCCTAGCCTGCACCCACCACATCTCCAAGAGATGCAGCAAACTTCAAACAGGCCTCATTTCAGCTCTTACTTCTCATCAAGCAATCTTAATTGTTATTAATTTTCAACTTACGTTTGCTTTTACTTCACTGTCATATACGAGACTTTCCCAAAGGCCATGAAATTCAGCTGGAAAAGCAATATTATATGCCTGTTTAGGATAAATTAGTCAGGGAACTTGTAGCCTATCACTGCAGCACAAAGCAGTTTTCAAATTAGTCTCAACTAAAACTAGATAAATGAGAGCAATTAAAACATCTGTGAAAAATCTCATGAGTTATTTTTCTCAAAATGCAAACACTACTTCCTAACAGAAAAATTCAGCAGTTTCTCAAACTGCTCAAAAGTGTCATATTATTGTGTTGAGAAATTAATATTGATTTCTTAACATGAAAGGAAAAATATAATTCTTTCCACCCTCAAGAGGGGGTGGACCTACATTTCTACAAGACATAGAGCTATGAGAAATTGGGGTGGGAGGAGGGTTCTAAGGCAATTTTTATTATTCAGCTTTGCCTTTTTATTTTTTTTTAAATTAAAATCAAGATGTAGAGCACCAAAAAAAGCATGTGGTTGAATAATGCACAAAAAACTGAAGTTGTCATTTGGGTAGCAATCATTCCTGGCAGTTAGTTTCTAACTTTCAGCAAAGAAAATCAAAAAAGACTTAACAATGATAAACCACAATAATGTTGGAATAATGTCAATGTATCAGACTGAATTCTTTCTGAAAATAAATGTAATGGATAGTTAGGCATTTCGAAACATGGAGAAAGCAGGAAAAACTTCAGAATAACTGTCTCTTTGAGCTTAAGCTCATACCTCTGCTTCTCCTTCCAGGTACAGAATCCAACTTCCCCAAGCTCAAGACAGTAACAGGCAGGTCGTGCTCTACTGCCTTATTTTTCTCTTCAGAAAACATTCTGAGGAGTCTAGATCTCTTTGTTTGTCTGTCGTTGTTTTTCAGATATAAAAGTGACACTGCCTTGGGGGCTGGAAGCCAGCAGTGAGCTCTGGAAAATGAGTATTTAAAGTGATGAGTTTCTTGTGACTCTTCAATGCAGCTTGTAGGCTTAAAAACTTGAATGCTTCTGATTATGACTATACATTTTAGACCACAAGATCAGTTATTTCCACGCATCCATGAGCATTACAGAAATAAATGACGTGTTTTGGAACCCCTGTAGCAGTTCAGTCAAAATCATAAAGAAAAAAGTCTAAATATATTGGTTCCATAGACAAAGGACAAAGTTAAACAATATATACAAATAATATCTTTAACAGGTAAACCTATAAAGGACTTCTAGCCTTCCCAAGGTTTTCTTTCATTGCAATTGCTCTAGACCTTCCAGAAATATCACACAGGTACCTGCTGGTAGCACCCAGTGATGAGCGGCAGCGATATCCTCGTTCTCTTCTTCCAGGTTCTCAGAGGTTGGTCCTCCTTCATTCAGATGAAAAATATGCAGAGAAAGACTGCTTTTGCTCAAGTCAATAGGCTAGAATGAACATGAAAAGACTTCTAATGCATCACATTTCTCATTCAAAGTTAATTAGAACAAAAGAAAGCTACAGTTCTCAGATGGCATTCATCTCCGAAGCCTACTATTTCTATTTCAGACCTTACTAAGCAGTGTAGGCCCAGAAACTTAGCCATGTTTTCCTGGTTATATTAGTCAGCCTAATAAGAGATACCACGTCATCCTACAGACCTTGTCTTGCTCATGCCCTTAGGCCACCACCAGTCTACCTACAACTAGTTCACAGGCATATGAACAGAGCTGGACGTTCTTGACTGCAAATACCTGTCGGTCTTTCAGCTTCAGCTCCGTATCCACAATCGACACAGACTGCACATTGTTCTTAAGGAAACTGTCATCAAACTCTGTCCACTTGTAATCACCAAACACAATGGTATGTCTGTTCAACAGCTTTAGGACACTCATCCTAATATCTTCTCTCTTGGCCACACTAACGAGAAAGAAACACCATTATTTCATGGCACTGACATTTATAAGGAAATATGAATTAGTGTCAGAATGCATAATTTCATACACTAAGTCTTCATGGAAAACAGATTCCATCTCACACACACAAAGCCAACAAAACAAAACCAAATAAAAAAAAACACGCTTAACCCCACCCCAGACATTCTGCAGGAAAAAAACGCACTATCAAATCCAGTCTGTTTGCAAAAGCAACAAACTTGATACTTGTTTTTAATTGTGCATTAAAAGACACAATCCAAAGAATACTATTTGCTCTGTTTGAGGTCGTATCGGGGGACACAGCTAGAAGATTTCAAGAATGGAAATCAGTTATGCAATCTGTGTTTCTGCAGGAAAACCAGAAAAACTCATAGCCAAGCTACTAGACTGAATGTGGTAAGATTAGCTTGGAAGCTCCATTATACCTTCAAGGTTGAGGACAGCTGATAACCTCAGGATGGGGACATACTCTAAGGAGAATTCCAGTAGAAGAGAAAAAAGCTACAGGAAAAGAAATCCCATTTGAAGATTTCAGAAACGCTTTAACTTAGTCTTGCAATTTCATTGATGCACAACCAGTGCAAATTCCAAGTTCCTTGTTTTTTAAGCCTGACAAAAAGAGAGCAGTGGGTATTTTACAACTTGATTTTTGCAACACCTTGGACACGCCCTCCCACTGTACCCAGACTGGTAAGATAAGGACTGGATAAAGGAACAGTGAGGTGGTTGGGCTGTCCAGCTCAGAGGGTTGTGATTATTAGTACAAAGACTAAGCAGAGCTGCCAATAAGTCAGGCTGGAAAAGATGTGGGGGTACTGTTAACACTGTTTTTACACCCTCACTTACACCTTCGACAATGGAATGGAAAGCAATTGCAGCAAGTTTATGGGTAACGCCAAAGCAGGGAGACTGTCAGTACTCTAGAGAGCAGGGCTGCCATTCAGAGGGTCCTCTGCATGTTGGAGATATAGTTTGACAGGAACATCTTGAGGTTCAACAAAAGTAAACATGAAATCCTATCTCTCCATTCACTGCTCAGATAACAGAATAGAGCAGAGGTCAACCTGATGAAGAGCAGTTTTGCAGAAAAGGGCCTGGGGTATTGGTGGACAAAATGGCAGTGAGCCAGCAGCGTGCCCCTGCTACAAATAGGGACAACCTTACTTCAGGTTGTGCTACCAAGAGTGCCAGCATTAGGGAAAGCAATTCTTTCCATTCACTGCCTTTGTGCGACCACAGCTGGAGTACTGTGTGCAGTTTCAAGCTCTGCCATAAGAGAGACAAGGATAAACCAGAGCAAGGCCCGAATGTGGCCAGGAACTTGATTATCAGATAAAACTGAGAGAAATGGATTTGTTCAATCTTGCATGGAAACTTATGGGAGAAGAAGGCAGAGCGGAGTCCTGTGGGCTCCTGAGGATGCACAGCAGGAGGACAAAAGGAAACAGACACAAGTTACAGAAAGTTACATGGTGATCAGAGAGACCTGCTCGATTTCTGATGAACTTCCACATGGATCTGAACGTTGTCACACACGTTTGGGAGCGCTTGCTTCAGCTCCCCTGCGGCATCATCCATCCTTCTCGCTCCTAGGGGAAAAGCGATACCAAGGAGAAGCAATTCCCAGGGACTGCTACACGCCCAGGGCACAGCCAGCCCTTTGCCGGTGCCCCGTCCGCGTGCCCCTCGCCCACGGCAAGGATCGGGATCGGCCCTTCCCTCCCTCAGGAGATGGCGACGCCAGCCTCGGGACGGGCCGCTCCTGCCTCAGCGCTGGACACAGGGAATCGCCTCACGGCAGGCACGGCCTCGGCAGCGACGCGCTAGCGCGGCGGGAAGGGGCCCGGGGCGCGGGACGGAGCCGAGGCAGCGCTCTGCCGCCGCCCGTTCGTACGGGGCGCGCTGGGCAGGGTGGGCGGGCCGGCCCCTCACCCGGATCTTCCTCCGCCCGCGGTGGGAGGGCCCGCCCGGCCCGGCGCTTCCGGCGGGACTGGTTCGGGCTGCGGCGGCAGCTCTGGCTCTGCCATGGGGAAGAAGCACAAGAAGCACAAAGCGGAGAAGGCAGAATGGCGCTCGACCTCCGCCACCGCCTACAGCGGTAAGCGCCGGGTTGGCCCCTCTTTGTGCCCGGGACGCGCCCGCCCCCCCCTCCGGCCCGGCTGTCGGCGGGACCGGGCATCGCTGCGGGGCTGGGGAGCCCGCAGGGACGGGCCCTGGTTTGAGTGCCGCGGCTGTCCGGGGAACGCGGGACGAGGGGCGGGTTGTGAGCCCGGGCGTCTCCGTGGTTCTTGCGGCTGTTCCTGATGGGATCCGGTGTCTGCGGTGTTTGAGTGATGCTTAATTTCACCTTGCCCTGACAAGGATCTTGCGACGTTTTCAGGGGAAGCCGAGGAGTCGGTTTCTTCCGTGATAAAGGTTTGAGGAAAATCACAACGTAACCCATGTGCCGAACGACTGTCTATTAGTTTGGATTTATGAGTCTTAGGTATTGTTTTCTTTGCAAATGTATTGTGTATATTTTTGGCCTGCAGCAAATTCTTACAAACAGTATTTCTAGAAGAAGCTTCAGAGCTGAGAGTCTCTAACCTGAAGAAAAGGAGGCTCCGGCATGACCTTATCACTCTGTACGATCACCTGAAAGGAGGTTGGAGCCAGGTGGGAGTTGGGCTCTTCTCCCAGGGAACTAGCCTTAGGATGAGAGGACATAGCCTCGAGCTGCAGCGGGGGAGGTTCAGGTTGGACACTAGGAAGAATTTCTTTGGAGGAAAGGTGATTATATATTGGAATGGGCTGCCCAGGGATGTGGTGGAGTCACCGTCTCTGGAGGTGTATAAGGAGAAACTGCATGTGGCACTTAGTGCCATGATCTAGTTGACATTGTGGTGTTCAGTGATAGATTGGACTCAATGACTTCAGGGGTATTTTCCAAACTAATTCATTCTGTGATTCTGTAATTGCTGTGTGCTATCATCTCCCTGTGCATTTATGAAATGTTGCTTTTGTTGCTTTTTTTTTTTTCAATTTAGATTATGTGGATAAACCTTTGGAAAAACCCTTAAAGCTGGTGCTTAAAGTTGGAGGAAGCGAAGTGACTGAACTCTCTGGGTCAGGACATGATTCTAGTTACTATGATGACAGATCAGATCATGAGCGAGAACGACATAAAGAAAAGAAGAAAAAAAAGAAAAAAAAGTCTGAGAAGGAAAAAGAAAAGCATCTAGATGATGAAGAAAGAAGAAAGAGAAAGGTAAGCTGTGAGGTTTAGAATTCAGGCATAACAGCCACCATGCTTGCTTATCAGATCTAAAATCTGGTGCAGAGTTCCAGAGCTTTTCTTTTTTGTTTGTTTAAATCACTATTCCAAGAAGCCTACTGTCTAGACTCAGCACTTTAGAAAACCTTTGTGTGTGTATTGGTGTATATCTGCCATTGAAAGGTGATGATTCTATGAACAAAGTAAAAGCTTCCTTCTTGTAGCTGCTTATTTTTCTCATTTCTTTGCTTTGAATGGATACTTCCATTTTTAAGTTGGATGTTTTGTATTTTAGCCAGGTCACAGTCGTGTTTTGCTAGCCTTTCAGGGAGGATATTTTCAGCTTTTCAAATAAATCTTGATTGCATTTCTCTTCCTGAGGTATGCCGAGTTACTGGACATTGAAATTGATATGTTTACTCAAAACAGCTTTCTGAGATCTGATCTGTTGAGTACTGTGGTACAATAGTTAGGCTGGCTCTTAGAATAACCTTCATGCAAGGCTTTTTGGCTTTGTTAGTAGCAAATGGTATGTCTGTGTTGAACCTTGAGGAGTTTGATTAAAATCAGCATTGACAGTAGACAAGTAGACAAGAAGGCACTGACAGTACAGTTTCTTGTACAATTTAATTTTAATAGTATTTTTTTGTGTGTACTAATGATTCTTTGGCCTCTCTGCTTTTTTAGGTCTTTTTTTTGTTACGTAGTTTTGCTCAAATCATGATTTTTTCGGTGCTACTTTGTATGGGTTCGTGGCTAACATCTGCCATTTCCAGTTGATTTGTTAGACTCAATTACTTGAAAGTGACGTATCTCGTAGGATCGTTGAGACGCTCTTGAATACAGCATAGACAGTGCAAAGTTTTCGTAGTACAAATGTTTCAGTTAGGAGTATGGCTGGGACTTGAAATGTGGCAAAACAACTGTCCTTCATACAAGGTATTGCATCATCTGTTGCCTTTACTACGTTACAGTGCGGGGGTTGTTCGGATTTTTTTCGCACAACTTCATTATTGGTGCATTCAAAGTAAGTGACAAATAGCTAAGAAGCAAAACTGCAGACTAAAGAATGCTGTTGAAAATATGCTTTTCTGTGAAAACATGGATAATGACTGCAAGATTATAGGAATGACTTAGGCTTGCCTTTGCTGTGAAGCTCAGGAAGAGATCATTAATTGCCACCACTGTTACAGAGCAGTTCTTATGGTTCTTTTGTAGGCTTTCTGAATTATCACATACTGTGCTCATTCCTGTTCAATGCACCAAACAAAAACACACTGGTCAAAGCAGAGCTACAGAGTGATCTTTACGGAATAGGAAATTAACTTCCTTTGCTCTCTGGTGTTGCTTGTTATTGTGCAATTTTACATATGAACAGCTTCAGAGTTCAACATTCTTTTCAGTAAAAGTACGGTAATGATAGTACAATACTATGTTAAATACAAAGTAGCAAAAGATGAACAGTTTAGTTTTAATTGGAGAAGAAAATTGAAAAAGCGATAGTGAAAATGTATGCAGTGTTATTTAAATTGTGCTATGACTCAGATATAGAATGATTATTCCAAATAAAAGAAATAACTGTCTCTTTCCTTTCGGTGCGTGGGATTGCACATTCCAAGTACATTCTTCTAAAAGATGTCTTCTTCCTGCTGTGCTAGGAAGAGAAAAAGAGGAAAAGGGAGAAAGAACAGTGTGACACTGAAGGAGAAACTGATGACTTTGATCCAGGGAAAAAAGTAGAAGTTGAACCTCCTCCAGATCGTCCTGTCAGAGCATGCAGAACTCAGCCAGGTAAGTAGTGTGAGAAATTAAATCATTTTGTTTGTTTTTAAAAGTATGCACAATGAAGTTTTGTCAAAGGTACCAAAATGTAGAATTTTCATGAAGATTTGCTGAAATCTAGGGACTTTACTTTTTCCAGCATTTAGAACTTACTGCTGTTTGAAAAGTCAATATTCCTCATGGTGCTTACAGGTTTTAGTAGGTTTCTTTTCAGGTGACTAAAGTTGCCAAGGACGTCTGTCTCTGGCTTCTATTACTTGGCAGAATAAAGCTAGCATAAAAGTATTATTGTGCACAGTGTTCCCCAAATGCCTTCTCCTTAGCATTTACTGAACAGCGATCAGAATGTCTGAAATTTAACTTTCCCTTAGTGCAAGGCAAAAAAAAATCTTGTGAAGACTGCTTAGTTGTTGTTATGGTCTTTTTATTTTTATAACCTATGTGGAGTTTTAGTATCTCTCTTTTCATTAACAGGAAGTTGTAATAGGGTGTCTCTCTAAAGACCACCCCACACCACCCTGTTTTTTATTGACCAGTCTTCTTTAATTCTTGTCACCCATCAAAATATTTATTGACTATGTGTGGCTACTTCTGTGTGTTTATTCATTTCAGATTTTGTCATACTTTTTCTACCTGTAGCCATTGCTTGATAGTTAAAACTCAACATTATCCAGTGGAAATTTTATGTAAGAGAATTTTCAAATACATCATGATCTCAGTTACACATATGCTTGAAAGTGGAACCTGGTAGCAAAAAACTGTGTCTTTAGGAATATTGTGAGTCTTGTCTTTGGAATACTGCCCTTTGACTGGTCAAGTAATTCATTGAGGAATTTTCTAATTATGATTGCACATTAAATTGAGGAATGTTGGCTATCAGCTGTCAAGGTAACTGCAATTTTCTGGTCAGAGTTTTATGTCTAGGGGTAGTCAGGAACCTTGGAAAACTGTCAGGCTAAAAACTGGTCTCTTTATTATTCTATTTTCATCTGCTTGTAAAATGATATTTGGAAGCATATAAATTACCTGTTCTGGTTAAGGAGGGAAATGTCACTCCACTGTCATGGTGAAGAGTTGGAGTTTTAATTCTAGATTTCAGCATGCTGCTCGTTTAGTGTTTCAAACTTCACATCAAAGGCAGCCCCTCTGAACTATGTGTATGGAACAGGTAATTAACGAGTAGTATTAATTGTGTAATTTATACTTGTACAGGAAGTGAAATTGTAATCAGTACCTCACTTGTCAGAAAATCTGCATCTGTTTGTCACTCAGTGATTGAAGGGTTCAGAGAAGCTAATTTCATGGAGTTAATGGTAAAGAAACCATTAAAATCGCACTGATAACATGTTGTAAGAATGTGGATTTCCCAACTGCATGATTTCAGCAACCAAGTTTCACTTTTCCTGTAAAAACATATAACATCTTATTTTAATCTTATTAAAATATATTGTTAGAGCTACTAGACTTAGCATTACACCTGATTTAATGTCTATTAGTTTTTAATGTGATGAAAGCTCAGAAAATAGTGAAGGAGAAGAAATAGGTACTGGATGCTTAGAAATCTGATGTGCTTCTGCTTTGAAATCTGTGTCACACTGAGCTTTAGATGAGTACAAGCTGTACTTGTAGTTAAGATGTTCTCTCTGGTATTTATGTTTTTAAATAAATAAAAATGCCTATATTCTGTTTCATTGCACTTACCTGTGTTTTCATCTGAAAATGCAGCTGAAAATGAGAGCACACCGATCCAGCAATTACTAGAACACTTCCTTCGCCAGCTTCAAAGGTATAAACTGTACTGTAGGTTCAGCTGTGCTGACAGTGTCTAATGCATATTTATATGTGTTCCTTTAGAACTTCTTCTCCTGGTTTTCTGTTTGAAAATAGTGCCTGAAGACTGACTGTAGTATATCTGTTAACCTTTGCAATCATGCCAGACCTGGTAGTTTTTAAAGATTAGTTTGGGAAAATTATTACCAACTTTGCAATTCTAGCTTTTAGCAGGAAAGTAAGTGTTTTGGGCCAGTGTAATTGCCATTTTAAATTTATTAAATATTAATGATTTAATTTAGAAATTAAAACCCAGTTATGATTCTATAATACTTTAAAAGATTTAACTGTTTTAATTTAATTATGTTTATTTCTGTGTCCCCTGTCAGATACAAAATAAATTTATAGCTGCTTACTTGATAATCTCCTTAATTTGGAGAGGCTTTTTACTTTACTGTTTTCAAAAAGATCTTAAGCCTGTACCTCATGTTAAAAAAAAAAAATCCTTTTCATTACATAGCAATAAGCTGAATTTGGAACTAGTTAAAAAATATTAAACATTATATTTATTTTTAGAGGACCTTATGAACAAAAAGAATTGAATATTTTTCCTCAGTGAAGCCAAAAGACCAATTTGGAGTGTAGAGATGTCGAAAACATACAAAAATTAATTAAAAAATACAAGAACTAGCTTGAGTTGATCATTTGATCATTGAATTGAAAGATTTTTTTAAATGTGTTCCAAGAAGTCTACAAACGTATAATCAAAATGCTCTCCTTTATCAAGAAATTTGTCAAACATGTTTCTGTTTTATGAGAATGCTTTTAGTGTTTTTTTTTCAAGTAGTACTATTATGTCATTAATATGGTATAAAAACAAGGACTGTTTTGTTTGCTGCTCTAAATCTAAATGTATTGTTTTTATTTTCAGGAAGGATCCTCATGGGTTTTTTGCTTTTCCAGTCACGGATGCCATCGCTCCTGGATATTCCATGATAATAAAACACCCGATGGATTTTGGTACGATGAAGGAAAAAATTGCAGCAAATGAATACAAATCAGTCACTGAATTCAAGGTGAATTGATAAAGATGTAGATATTTCAGAACTAATACAAAACTGAAGATTCTTTTTAACTGTAGAAGCCTTTCTGACATTAATTGATGTGCATTTTGTTCAGAACCAAGCACTTTTGTGTATTCAGTGTGTTACAAATACTCTGTATTTGTCAGATTCTACTACAGTCTACTACAAATTACTGTGGGTACCAAGAACGTGTTCTAAAGTTCTATGGAAAGCATGCTGCTAAACTTCAACAGGAGTGAGACTATCACAAGGACTTAAGTGGTTGAAGAACCTGGACCTCTCCCTGCCTCTTCTTTTTCTTTCCTTTTTGAATCTAAACCTGGTTAGATTGATTAAAATGTAATTTTGACTTGTCTGCAAGAAAACCATGGATATACTGAAACTTCTCGTATAAGAGTCAATCACAACTGCGTATTTTTTATCTTTAGTTGTCTTGTTTTCCATATGGCTTCATTTGAAATGGCAGAAAGTTACTTGGCAAGTTTATTGGCAACTTGCCTTAGCTAACTTATGTATTGTTATCATTGTAATACTTTATTAGATGCATCGTGGTCTTTCAGAGAGTGCAGTAAGAAATCTTTTCATGATATCTCCAGCTCCTGGAAGGAAACGAGTTTTCCTTAACTGATCCATGAAGTTCTGTTAGCTGCCTTCAGAATTACTGTTTCCTAGAATGGTGTTGATATAACAATAAACTTGACAGGGAGCATTGGCTTGCTTCTCAGGGTTAATCTCTTCTCTTGAAAGGTCCAGCAAGGTGAGCAAAGAATGGCTTATATTTCTTACAAGTGCTTTGACAAAGATTATTCTGTTTTGTTAGGTATGCTATAGAGATTTATAGGAAATAGTAAAAAAGTATTTATAATAACCTTGCCCTCAGCAATGCCTTCAGGTCTCTAAATTCTGGCTTGCTGGACTGTCTTATTCAACTACTTAAAAAGGGAAGTTTGGGAGCATCTTGAAGAAGCAAAAAAAGCTTGTTTGCATTTCTGTGTTACTTTTTGGCTTGCATTTACTCCATGAATTTGCTGCTAAAATATTATTGTGTTTGTCACAGGGCTACCATGGTGGAATGGTATCTTCCAGTCATTTAATAAAGGACTTAGAATTTCTAACAGTTCTTTTGTCTTATATTTTACAGGCAGATTTTAAACTGATGTGTGATAATGCAATGACTTACAACAGACCAGATACTGTTTACTACAAGCTAGCCAAGAAGATACTGCACACAGGCTTTAAGATGATGAGCAAAGTAAGAGACCTATTAAAAACAAAAAGCAGAAACTTTGTTGGGTTTTTTTTGTTGCTGTTATCATACTTAAAAGGAACACAGTTAGTGACAATGATAAATGTTATTTCATCCTTCTGTGTTTAACCATAGCAGTACCTGTTAGTGCTGCTGTATTTAAGGGCGTGATAGCATTCCTATTATAACTCAATAATTTTTATTTATTTCTCAACTGTATGTGCACTGCAGAAGTCTGTACGAGTTTCTTCCCCTGGCCTCAGGGGAAACAATTAAGATTCACATATATAAAACCCTACTGTCAAATATTGCTTCTGGCTGAAACTTTGAAAACAAGATCTCATTTAAGTTTTACTTCTGCATAAACAAGAAAGCTCTTGTTTTTTCAAGGTGTTGGGTGTGGGGGAGTTGCAAATATGCTTTTTACTCAAATAGAATTGTTGACTTTTAAAGTGAAGTTTTGGTGAGCTGCTCTGTATGCACGTGTTGTGTGTGTGTATGTGCATGTGTTTTCAGTGATGGTAAGTTTTGTGTAAAACAGTCAGTTTTGTATATGCAGTTTGTTTGTTTGTTTCTCTCTTGATAGTTGGGCTGCAGAAATTTTGATGCCATGCTACCATGACCAAATCATGTTGCATCGTCATTGGAAACGAGACATTAAGAACAAAATAAGGCCATGGCCATTCCCATCCCATCCCATTATCATAGCATCTTGGCTATGAGGGAAAGGTTAAGTCCCTGCCGCTCTGTCCTTTCTGATTCTAGGAACGGCTGTTAGCTTTGAAGCGCAGCATGTCGTTTATGCAGGACATGGATTTTTCTCAGCAGGCAGCTCTTTTGGGTGATGAAGATACAGCAGTTGAAGAACCTGTCCCTGAAGTTGTTCCTGTACAAGCAGAGACTACCAAGAAATCCAAAAAGCAAAATAAAGAAGTTATTAGGTAAAGGTTTCAATGGACATGCTTACTGCTTTGTTGCAACTTTTGTAATATTAGACAGCAGCAAAGAACTGAGGAAAAAACCCCTCTTTTCAGCCTTTTTTTTCCTTGAGGTCCATAGGATAAATGGGCAATTTTATTGTATTTTGTTTGCTTGTTCATTTATAGAACTTGTTTAATAACCCAGTGATTCCCAACTTGAAACAAACAATTCAAAAGATGACTGCATATTCTTTTAAACACTTATAGTTATTGTCTATGTAGATATTTTTATCATTCTTTATATTAAGTAATGAGTAGTTTCTTCTCATGATGGTTGGAAATATTACTTTATTTTGAATGTGGCCACAAAAACCTTTTGCATTTTGTCCATTTTTTCTCCTTTCCTAAAATGGGTGACTGTATCAAAATGTAGGATGATCTTTCTAGGAGGGCAAAGTGGTCCCAGATGAGTGAATGATTTTATTTAACTTTAACCTTATGTGGCATGATGTGTAGATACAGGAGATTATTTCTGGAGCAGATGATAACATCTCCCCAATGAAATCTTATTAAGTTTCTTTATGAAATACATTGCTAGTGCAATAGTAATCTTCTAGCTAATAGGCACCCCCATTTCACAGTCAGGTTTTTATAGCTAGAATCTAGTTTTAGTACAATTTTTTGAATCTAAGTTTAGTCAACTTATTTTATGAGATCTTAGCAGAAACTGTAATTTACAAACAACTTTTGTTCACTGTTCTTGCATAGACATCCAAAGATAGATGTCGAATTTAAACTGTAAAGCTTTATATCAGCTGCAATTTTAAGAAAGAAAACTTGAAACAGAGCATCACTAGTTATGTCTTAAATAATCTGATCATGTGGATATGTTCTGCAGGCTTCTTTCCTAAACCTTCAAAGTAAAAAAAGTGAAATGTCATGTCTTTTTTTTTTTTTAAAGTGAACTTTAGTGTTCTAATGAGCCAGATCTCTTATTTTCTTTTACCCTTCAAGCATTTTTGTAGTCCTCCTTAATGTCTGATGAAAGAAGTGGTATTTTAAAGTAGTTGTTTGGTGGAAATAGACGACTGCAACGTGTATCTTCCAAAAAAATTTTTAAGCAGAGTAATTTTTTAGTGGAAACCATTCTGTTGACAGCATACAGAAACATACCTGTTGCTGTATAATGGAGAACTAACAAAATGTCATTTGTTCCTTCTTTTTGAATTGTATATAGAAATCAACTGAAAGCACCTTTTTGAGGGGGAAGCTGTTTGGGGGTTTTTTTGTTTTGTTTTTTTTTTTTTTTAGGAGATACACGATTTGTTTTGTATGGTGCCCAGCATTAATTCTTGCATGAACTCCACTATAGGAGTTTTTTTGTACTTTGCCAAAGAGCAAGGAAATAGCACTGCCAACGTAGTACTGCTCTGTCTTTAATATCTACCTTAACATACAATTCGCGTGGTTAAAAAGAACTGATCTTTGATGTTATTCAGGTACCAGTTTCTTTGCAATCAGCTTGTGGTGTGAATTTACCTTTATCTACCTTCCTATTCTTTTCAATGTTTATGTAACTTTAGTAGTGGGAATTAATTTTTTTTTTCTAGTTAACTTGACCTTTTAAACACTTGTATTTTTGCATCAGTGGGATTGCTGTTATTCTTTCTGATGAACAGTAAGAGCTTTGGGGGGAGAATTGATCTTAATAGCAGATATTTTTACCTTTGCATTTCACAGTTATAAAACTGGAAAGAGTGAAGTCAGTGCTTGAAAAGTGTTAAAGCAGCTTAGACTTCTATACTGTGGTTTAAAAAGTGACTTGATCACTTGGACATCCTAATGTTAAGTAGTTTTTGAAAATTTTGTTCAGGATGTTGCAAGCTTCTGAACATTCTCTCAAAATTCTTGTCCTTTAAGTATTCTGTAGAGTGAGATAGAAAGTGACAATTGTTGAGGAGTTTCCTGCTGTGTACAGCCTTTCTTAAGTTTCAATGAAACAAAAATCGTATAACACATTTGTCTTGTAATAGTATGATCCTGTGATCTTTTTATTGTCTTTAATAGCAAAACTTACTTGTGTATTGGATCTGAATCTCTATACAGAGAGAAATTCTTAGCTAAGCAAATGGAAGAAGATAACCCAGGAGAGAGAAATGGATTTGGTGTGAGGAGATGCTCTACCCAGTACCTAAGGTGTTTGGCCCTAGTGTCTAATGTCCCTCTAATGCCCTGAAATATTTTGATGTACCAAGTTTATTTTATATATAAAATATAACGAAGACTTCCATGTTCTATGATATCTTCACACTTGTCCTTATGATATTACCTTCTTCTGATTTTATGTAATACCTGTGTCCTTTTCTATCTCTGTTACAATTTTATTTTTTTGGTGCTTTAATGAAAAGGGATCTACTGAAAGATAAATGTTAAATTCAGTAATTTCAATTACAAGGAATGGTGTGATTAATACTGATTAGGAGTGCTAATTGCCAATACTAACAAACACAGGAATTAAAGGACTCCCTGTTAGACTGGGAGCTGTGTCCTACTGCAAGCAACGACATGATATGCAGCCTCTTGGGGTTTTTTTTCTCTGATTAGTTACATAGTTTCCATCCCTTAACAAGTAGTTTCTTTTCTGAATCTTTCTGTTTGGAATTCGTGAAAATAGCATATTCATGCATGTGGGAAACAAAGGATGCAACAGCATTCACCCTGTATTAATGCAGTTTTACTCCCAGTCTCTGTTTTGTAATACTTCCTTTATTTTCATCAAGGTACAGAAACCATTACATTTTTGAAGTTCAGTAGTTTGGTATTTCTCAGCTTCTGCTGCGAAACTTCAGTTCATGATATGATTATAACTCCACTTAAATGCTGAAGTAGACTGACACTGGGAGAGTAGTGGGTCTGGCTGTTCTATTAAGAAAACCCAAAATTCAGCCCTTTGTTTTGTTTTAGCTTTTAATTTCTAGAGCTGTTCCTCTTCTGTTTTGTAGCTGCATTTTTGAACCCGAGGGAAACGCGTGCAGCCTGACAGACAGCACTGCTGAAGAGCATGTCCTGGCGCTGGTGGAACATGCGGCAGATGAAGCTCGGGATAGGATCAATCGATACCTACCCAACAGCAAGGTCCACTGCACTGCGCAGTTTGCAATTCCATTTTGTGCCTGACTATTGAGTGCTTTGATTCATGCTAGGAGACAGGCTTTAACGTTATGTTTTCTGGGACTGTAACATCTAGGATGTATGCTCTGTGTGGATTGCCAGTGTGGCTGTTGTGTATCATTTAGTTCCCACTGAAAGCCATTGTAGGGTGTCGTAAATGGATCTTGGGTTGTATTGTGTGTTGAACATGTTTGGAAATTCACTTGCAGGAAGCAGTGAAATGTTGCTCAGTCTTGAACTGCAGCCCTTAGCATGTCATTAAAACAACATCATATTCTTATTGTTGCAACCTCAGAAAAAGCAAACTATGCACAGGTTGAAGTGTTACTACCCTCCTTCGCTGCCCGCCCTCCCTCCCCCTCCAGGGAATTCAGGAATTTTTAAGTGTTAAATTACTGTTTTCAGTGAGAAGTTTCAATGAGAAGAGTCTGTAACCTCTTGTAGTTTTGTACCTACAAGCAGTAGCTGTCAGCTGTACAAAATACAGACATCCTTCAATGACTGGGATAAGAGAGCAGGTTTGATAGTCTTGAATGTGATTCTGATATTGTTCCATGTGTTTGGATTTTGTGCCCTTCCAAGGGTTAGAAGGACAATGATGCCATTGGTGCAGTTTTCTCAGAATGATCCGTTTATGGGCTGTGGTTTTTTAAGCAGTGTGATAGTGGTGGTGGATTCCTTCATTTGTCATGCTGGGATTGGAGTGAATGCTACAGACGTTCACTACAGACCTATATTGAGATACATTTACTCTGTTTCAGTTGAATGATGTGGAGTGTTATTACCAGCCTTGTTCTCATTTCTCCTCCATCAGTTGCTCTAGTAGCCACTGCGATCGAGAAAAGAATCAGGATGTTACTACATCCTGACTTTTCTACCAATTTTTTAACAACTGTTGCAGAAACGCTTAGTTTCGAAGCTTTAGGGTTAGGGTTAACCTAACCTAGGTGTTGTGTCTGTTTCTTGAGCAGTGGCCCTTATTATGCAGTCACCTTATGCTCGACTGGATTAGGAAGTAAAGCTTGGAAGAATAGGGGGTGAAGGTTTAGCTTCAGTATATTTCTGTTGCTTTAGATAATTAGAAGACTTGCTAGGATTGAAGGCTGTTTGAAACCTCCAGATTAACAGTGGATTTTGAAAAATTCTTTAAAGCAATACCAGTCTTCTGCTAATTGCTAGCTTCACTGAGAAGGCCCTTCATGCTGATGCAGTCTGTTTTTGAGAAAGTTGCTCGAGGTGTGCAGCTCTTCATTGTCTAGGCTGTTAATCAGCCAGACAACCCACTGTGTGTCCCAGAGTCTAGGTAACGCTGGCATGTTCTTAGAGCTCAGCCATTAACTTTTGCCATCACTTGAAGGTGTTTTTCCAGTTCGTTCTCTCTCCACCATTTCTTACCTCTGTTTTTATTATACACCAGCATTAGCTTTGGCCTCCTGTATAGAGGGAGTTTTAAAGTTTTTCAGAGGGAGGGGAGAAAAAAAACAAAATAGGGGAGAGATTTATATTTCAGTTTACTTCAAAGTGTGTATTAATGTTTCTGTAGGGAGAGAATAGTTTTCATTATCCCCATTTACTGAGTCTTTTTTTGCCCAGTTTATGTGTAGTCAGTTTCTGGCATCAGCTTTGCTTGTTGCATCAGATCTGGCTCTATTTTTACAGATCCTGGTGTACTCTATTCTTTCACACGTGTGTTTTGAGCATTGTGCTTGTGTGATTCAATAGGTCTGTCACAGCACTTCTTCCTCTTTAAGAATTTGACTGTGTGTTCATAAAAGTACTTCTAATTAGAGAAAGTTGTGGGTGAGATATGAAAACAAGCAGTTCATTCTAGATTTGAAAATAAGCAGTGACTTAGATTGTGGCTAGGAGTTCCAGTTCTCCTTCTAAAAAGAAAGTGTGTTCTAGATTTAGCAGTCAGAGAGGATGGCTCCATGCTAATGATAATGGAATTGAGTTTGTTTGAATGAAAACTTTAGATTTGATTTAGAAAGATGAATAAAGAGTTGCACATATGAACTTCTACTCCTAAGTCTTCTGTTCTGAAGCATTTGCTAAGTGGTGTTAAATAGTTGTGACCCATGATTCTCTGTATCAAAAAGTGAATACTAGAGTGCAGGATCCCAATACAGCTAAAAATGATTTTTATACTTTTCTCTTAAGTAAGTAACTCCTTATTTGAGTTTGAACAGTTTTGAATTATTGTTTCTATATCTTTGTGGTTCTCTTCACAGATTGGTTATCTGAAAAAAAATGGAGATGGAACTTTACTATTTAGTGTAGTAAATTCCTCTGATCCCGAAGCAGAAGGTAAAAGCAGAGATTTCTAGTCTTGAATGTTCTAGCACATTTTGAAGTCTTAACTGTACATATGGATCCTGTGTAGTATAGATGAGTTTTAAAATTTTTTTTGATTTTTTAAACAGTTTGTATTATTTTCATTAATTATTTCCCAAACACCCCAAAGTTGTTTCTCCTTGCCTTCCAAATTTTCGCTCTTCAGATGCTCTGTTTTACTATTGCTAACAGTAAGAAGATAAAATAATATCTCTTTATAAGCACTTATACATTGCTACAACTTTATGAAGACTTGGAATACAAGCTTTTGCTGCAAGTACACTGTAGTGTTAAAACCTAACAGTCCAAAGGTGAATGAAAGTGCTGTAATCCTATGTAAACGTACACATTCAGAATAATCTTTTACCTTTTTATTTTCTAATTTAAATCATTAGCTAAATTTCTTGATCTTTTCTGTTTGGGTTTTTTTTTCTGTTACTACTATATGCTATTTATATTGGCTTATGCTTTTCACTTGTTTTAGTTTCAAGCTCAAAATGTGTAAGTTTTTAAAGTTTATAATGAGTGAAATGTCAGTCTTTATGCTCCTGTATGTCATGCTGATTTAGCACTTTCTTCTCTGCACCTTTTGAGATTGCAGTTCATTCACAGCTTATCTGTTGTTTCATTGATGAGTATATGAGTGCTTTAGACTGATGACATTGGGAGACATGAGCCTTTAACATTATTATTGTCTCAATTCTTTTTCATTTGGTAGTAAATTTTTCTGGGATGAAATTGGGCATTTTGTCTGCTAACATGCCCTTGCCTATTTCTGAAAATAAAAAATCAATAAAATTCTTACGAAGGCTTTAATACCTCTGAAATGATGCCACTGAAAGTTTAGACAACGATGGTAATGGTGTCTGGATTTCTATTAACGAACTACCCCTTGGTCAACATAAGAAACTGCTTTTATCACTTCGTAATACCTGGGTCTTGGATGTTTGTGAATCAGCTAGTAAAATGTTCACACGTTGATGTGTACTCTAAAAATGAAATAACTTAAGTAAGCCATAGCTCTTGTCAGTTAGACACAAAAACATACTTACAGCATGTGTTTGAGGTTTAAATGGAGAACCTGAATTACACTACCTATGCTTAATGTACACATTAAAAGACATTTAGTCTTTATGTTAATTGCAACTTTTTAGAATAGTAAAATCTAAATATTCACCATAAATTGTGCACATGAAGGGCTTTTCTAAATCTTCTCTTAAATCAAATTATTAGAGGAAGAGACTCACCCAGTGGATCTGAGTTCGCTGTCAAGCAAATTATTACCTGGCTTCACTACACTGGGCTTTAAAGATGAACGAAGAAATAAAGGTAAATGCCAAAGAACATGTTTTAGCTTTTTGTTTTTTAAATATTTGAACAATTACTTGATATAAAATAGTTTCAATTTCTACCTGTCTCAAGAAAGTTCACTTGGTTATTCCTATAGTGTGTAATTATTCCACTGACAGCAGAATGCAGTTCTAAATTTTTTGCTTATTAAACATCACTTAATTAGGAAGTTTATTGATTAATGTGTTGCCTTAGTGTTACAGCCACACTAGAAGCTTTCCAATAATGGTAGTGCGTTTTCTTTGCGGGAGATAATTTTTCCAGACTAACTGTGTTATAGTTGAGGGGAAAAAACTTTCAGTCACTTGCATTTTTGCATCACATGACAAGGATTTTGCAGACTGTAGATTTATTTTTTTTCTTGTATTATTGACATTTTTAATAGTATCTAATATGCTCTCCAGAAACTGTCTTGCAACCAACACTAAAGTAGACACATACAAAAAGTAGAAATATAAAAGGAGTTGTGGCCATGAATCTTTTTTTTTTTTTCTGGGAGTGGGGTGGTTAACTTAGCTCTTGATTTTCTACTAGTATAAATATGTTTGTTTATGTGGTGAAAATAGTTGCTCTGATTCTAGAGTCTGGAAGTGTCTGAGATATTGCTCTTGATTTCAGTTGGAGAAAAAAAAGACACTGCACTTTCTGTATCCGTTTCAGAAAGCATTTTTTTTTCCCCAAGTGGTCTTTTACACTTGTGTTAATCATTTGTCATCTCTTTCTTCTACCTTAGTAACCTTTCTTACAAGTGCTAGTACAGCACCTTCCTTGCAAAACAACTCTATATTTCATGATTTGAAACCAGATGAGATGGAACTCTTGTACTCAGCATATGGTGATGAAACTGGAATACAGTGTGCCTTAAGGTAAGCACTTCCTAATTAGAAAGTCTAACTTCTAATAGCAATTTTATGCAAAGTAATTTGGACTAAATGCCAACTAGGAGTGTTCAAATCCTGATATTTTATTCTAAAACTTGAACCTAGCTTTCATCCTGGTTGGTGGAGGTTTTGTGTTGTTTTTTTGTTTGCCTTTGATTGTAGGTGGGGGTTGCTAAAGTTTTAGTGTTCTGCTTTACACCCAGCAGAAAATAAGTTTAAATAGGCAAGTAATAGATTTCGGTGGCTTTAAAACGGTGATATTTTTCAGGGAGTTTCAAAAGAGTTAAAGCTACTTGAAAAGGAAAATGCCACTCTTCATTAAATTCTTAATCTTGGAGCAAAAGAGTTGATTGCAAGCTTTTTTCTCTTTTTTGTGTTTTGTTTTTTAACCAACTATCAATGATAGTTCAAGTCAGAATATGCTGGTCGTTGTGAAAAGCAAGTTTGCACATACATTTATCTACGTAATACTTACATATTATTAACAGTGAAAAAAGGAAAAAACTCTGTCTTGAACGCCTTAATTGCTTTTCTGAAGAAGCATGGAAGAGTTAAAGAACAAAGAAAATACAGGTGTAATGTAGTGTTGTTGGGGAAAACCATGTTTTAAGTTGAAGTACTTTTTATGAAAATAAACATTTTCTGTAATGCTTATCTCCATTCCTGCTAGCTTACAAGAGTTTGTGAAGGACGCTGGAAGTTACAGCAAGAAAATAGTGGATGATCTTCTGGACCAGATCACCAGTGGCGATCATTCCAAAACTATTTATCAGCTAAAGCAGGTGTGTCCTTGATGCACAGAAGTGTCACAGGTTCATCAGAACAAGAACGAACGTGTTTGTTTTTCGATGTTGTTTGAGATGCTTTGCTTTCCACTGCCAGTTTAAGCAGTTCAGGCTTAGCTGTTCAAGCAGCCACGCTGTGCACCAAATTACAGATTGAATTAATCAACAGAGGAGTAATTTTTTTCTTTTCTCTGGCTCAATCAGTTCTCCAGTGTGGGTCACTGTGTGGCTGCAAAAAGGAAGAGGCAGGGGGATGCAAAACAGCAGGGACCAACCAACTGAATAGTGTTTGGGCAGCCTTGTCACACAATGTGATGACTTACATGTCTACTTCTGAATTATATTGCAATGCTTTTGTTGAGGTTTTTAGTTTTTACTTAATTGAAACGCAAAATATAGTTCTTGGGGAAGGATTAATTATTTGGAACATGGAAATAATATTGAAGAACCGATTAATATCACTGTACAGGTATCTGTTACCCAACTGTGCTAACTTTTAAATTCATGTAGTATGTCTGAAGGAAAAAATTAACTCATTTACAAAAACGCTTTCTGGTGGGATTCATACTAAGATTGGAGAAGAGATTTTTCTCAGAAATATGAATGATTCTAGTGGAAATGTTTGCGTTCCCAAGACCAAATAGACTAATAGAAATTTCAAGATCTTGTTTCATGTTATTTTCACTCTGAAAACCACTCTTAGTTTGAAATAATTGTCTGCTATTTAAAATGCTGACATTGTGAATGATCAAAGAATAAAAAAAGGGAGGCAGGATGGGAAGATGGAAGGTACTTAGACTTCCTGACATGGTGGGAATGAGATTATGCTAAATATCTGCACACTTAGAAATAGAATAAAGTGCGTGGTGTTTGGGGAAAAGGAGGCAATAAAATGAAAACAACAAGACGATCCTTCAGAATCTTCTGGGCATTTTTTACCAGTTCCCTACAGGAAAAAGATTGTATATCAAGCAGGAAGAAATGTAAAGCATTAGTTCAAAAAGTTACAAACGTGTGTTGAATACTCTCCTACATACAGAACATATGTGGGTATACAGCATAGTGAACTTAGCTTTACAAACGTGCCTTTTCCTTCTTGCCGCCTTGTTCTATGGATGTGGTTCCAAATGAGAATTTCTGAAGACTTCTCAAATGGTCAATGGGTATTTACACTTAAAAGTGCTGTTCAGTTGTGACATATGTTGATAGACGCCAATTTTACACAATTAAATCTGTTTCAGTGATGATGTGCCATGGTGTTTTACGCTTGAGCATTTTGTGCTGCTACATTTGAGTAAGAATTACTATCTCTGACAGAACAACCTTAAACGATTTCTGGTCAGAGGTTACCTGAAGTAGTGACTAAGATACTGCATTTGAATATAAAATTTGTGAACAGGGGAAATAGCACAAGGGGCCTCAAAGATTAGTTAAAATGCATAATGCTAGATTATTGCAGAGCATTAACTGTTGCATTGTAATCACTTTGCAGATATGTGAAAAACTTAGCTGTCTCTAGCCTTCTTTTGTGCGTGAAGTTTGAAAATACTTAAAATTGTACAAGAAAGAGGTCTTTGTTATATGTTGAATATAAGCAATTGTTAGTATTCTTTCTTTCCAGAGGCGAAACATCCCAGTAAAACCACTGGATGAAGTTAAGGTAAGTTATGCTGCCATTCAGTCTGTTTTTTTTTTAACTAGAAGTGGTGTTTGGGCATTTAAGGTAGAGAAAGGGATGTTCTCGGAGCTTCCAGCATTCAAGTTCTTGATTTTATTTAATGTGCATCTGTTCTGTATAGTAATGGAGAAAAAGATGGTAAGTGGAGTATAGGAGACAGAAGAGGCTGTTAGGTTAGCCCTGAAGAGGCTGTCCTGGTTAGTTCTAAGTTGTTTATGTGAGTGTATATGGTGGCCCTTAGAGATGAGCTAGTCTTTTTTTTTTTCATAGAGGTTCTTCTACTCAAACATCACAAAATGTGATAGTGTTCTGTGGTGGCCCTGGATCTCGTTGTGGTAAACCAGTAAATTACACAAGCATTATTAGAAAACATTTTTAGGAAATATAAGCATAAGCTATGAAATGCTAAGGTCTAAAATTCTCCTTTGTTGTTTAGGTTCTGCCAGTTCTTATAAAAGAAGAACACAAGCTGCATAATACCTGTCTGGATTCTTCCAAACAGATTATGGTAAGATGGTTGGAGAGGAACAGCAGAAAAAAAAACCATAAAACCCCCCAAAAAATAGTATTGAGACATTGATTTTGTTCCAGGGCAAGGATGTGCATGGTCTGAAGTAGAATACTGAAATTACAGTATCTAGAATAATGTTTCAGTACTGAAAATTAATTCTCTGACATTTAGTCTATTTTAGTTAGTGGCTTTATAGTTCTGTATTCTCCAGTTTATTTCAGCATGTGTAATTAAATCTGATGCAGAAAGATCACTTAGGAATCTGAAGAAGATACTTGATCTGCTGATGAATATTTGAGGTTCAACCTGCTGTAAAATTGTAAAAAATCGTTACTACATTGTTACAGTTTTACCACATCCATTGAAAATGTCATAGAAAGCATGGGTAAATAATGCATATCTTTTTTTTCTTTCACAGCTACTAATCAATTCTTTCTTTAAGTGGTGCAGGTTTTATCTTTCAATTTATTTGTGACAACGGAACTAATGCATTGCATTCCGTGGCAATTCACATAAAAATTATATGGATCACAATATAGCAACTCATAAAATTTTATAGTTTTGTAAGTATTCCTTGTGTTTTGTGGAAAGTCGCCTTTCTCTAGAAGGTGACTGGTTAAATTAATTTAAGGTGCTAAGTTTCATATTTCTGAAAGATAATACCTGGTTGTGTGTTTACCTGAGTGTCTTATTTCTCCTGCTGGAATAGGCATCCTCGGAGACTTCTGTTAGAATAGGTTTTGAAGCTTAGTGACTTTGATTTCTAGCTTTGTGCCATTACATTAGCAGTCTGGCAACAGGTGTGGAAAGAAATGAAATTGTTTTAGTGCAAGCTGTATGTCATTATGCAAATGTATAGGAGAAATACTAGAGAGGCCAGTTCCAGCTGATACTGTGTATAGGAAGGCCCACCATACTAAAAATATCAGTAAGTCCAGTGTTCATGCATTGAAAAGATGAGGGAAAAGGGGATCTGGGAGTGGTTCATGATAGGGACACCTGCCAGGAGTTTTCTGTGAGACATGAGGGAGTTGAGTGTGTAATTGAGTTTCAACAGTTCTGGATACCAGATAAAAGATACTTAGATTACTGTGCACATCCCTTGCCATTCGTATGACTGGTCTGTCCTGGAACCATGTTTGAAGTGTCTGTGAATTTCAGGTTGGCCAAGATGGTCATGGATGCCCCAGTCTCAAGTGTTGGGATGCACGCTTTTGAGGGAATGGATTTGTGCATTTATCTTAAACATTAGAAAGTTATTATGACATTATACTTGTCATTATGGCTAGTCTTTCTATTGTGTTTTAATAGGTTGGAGAATCTGCTGGAGACAGTAACTCTTCTGACTTGGACTTTCTCTCCATGAAACCATATTCAGATGTATCTCTTGATATTTCTATGTTAAGTTCGTTAGGTAAGTAATTAAATATGCAGGACATAATTATGGTTTAGTTGTACCACAGACAAAATGACAGCTGGATTTGCTAAGATTAAAAAAGTGTTCAAAAAGTAGTATCAAGTGTACATTTGACATAAGTAAAAGTCTAGGGCTGGTACAAGATGAATGAACCTTGCTCTGTTTTTCCTTTGGGACATCGATGTGCTATCCAAACTAACTTTTCTTGTACAACTGAAGAAATACAGTTTTGATAGCTTTGCTTGTACTCTGTGTTCATAGTAACATAAACTTTAGGAATCAGCATGGAGCTTTAGCTCAGAAATGATGTTGCTTCATATGATGTCTTTTGAAATAACTTGAGAATTAGGTAAGTATGTGAAGCGTGATCATATCACCACTTGGAATATCCCAAAACAAAAATCAGAAGAAACTTCAGGCTCTGGAAAGACTTTATCTTCAGATAAAGCAGTTGTGTAAAAGTATTAGGATGCTGTTTTCAAATACATGTCTTTGATAGGTATCTGTTAAATGCTACAAAAGTACTGTTGCCATTTCTGCAGGCTGCTGTGCTGGTCAAATGCCTTCACAAATGTCATCCAAGCTATCAACCTGCTTATGTTTTAAAATACTTTTAATTCAGAATGTGAAAGAGACCAAACTGTCTATTATAAAACATATTCAAGGTAATGAAAGACTTAAGGAAAATGGGGATTTCTGCAGATTTCACAGAATCACAGAATTATAGAATCGACTGAGTTGGAAAAGACCTCCAAGATCATCAGTTCCAACCCTTGATCCAACACTGCCGTGGTTGCTAGACCATGGCACTCAGTACCACATCCAGTCTCATCTTAAAAACCTCCAGGGACAGTGAATCCACCACCTCCCTGGGCAGCCCATTCCAGTGTCTGATTACTCTCTCTGTAAAAAATGTCTTCCTGATATCCAGCCTAAACCTCCCCTGGCACAGCTTAAGACCGTGCTGTCTTGTCCTGCTGCTGGTTGTCTGGGAGAAGAGACCAACCCCCACCTGGCTACAACCTCCTCTCAGGGAGTTGTAGAGAGCGATGAGGTCTCCCCTGAGCCTTCTCTTCTCCAGGCTAAACAACCCCAGCTCCCTCAGCCTCTCCTCACAGGACTTGTGCTCAAGTCCCTTCCAGGCCTGGTTGCTCTTCTCTGGACCTGCTCCAGCACCTCAATATCCTTCCTGAACTGAGGGGCCCAGAACTGGACACAGCACTCCAGGTGTGGCCTCACCAGCGCCAGTACAGGGGCAGAATCACCTCCCTGTTCCTGCTGGCCACACTGTTCCTGATCNCGCTGCAGGGGGTTGGTGTGGCCAAAGGGCAGGACCCGGCACTTGGCCTTGTTGAACCTCATCCCGTTGGAATCAGCCCAGCTCTCCAACCTGTCCAGGTCCCTCTGCAGAACCCTCCTGCCTTCCAGCAGGATTTCTCACATAGATGCAGTTTGAAAAGCAATTGTAGGCTCTGATTATGCTGTCACACTCTAATTTTATTTAGTTCAGTAAAAAATTAATATCCATTTTATAGATAATGTTTAGACATATCAGTCTTACTGTGAATTTCTCGTGCCAGTGAAAACTGTTTATGTTTTCTTCTTTGAACCAGAAGTAAATAATCATACTTCTAGATTAGTTGGCTTCCAAACGGAGTTTATGGCGTTACTTCTTGTCATAATCCTGGAAAAGTTAGCAAGAATTGCATGGAAGAAAACAAAGGGAAAGAGTTTATTTTCATGTTTAAAGTTGAGTGACTTTTTTTTTAGGTCTTCAGATGAAAGAATAGCATATATTGGTACGTGTTTCCAGTTCTTTCCAATTTCAGTTTTATTTGGCTTATTATAAAATCATTGTAGCTGGAGAAGATACTGTTCTTAAAACCTTCTGTGATGGAGATTTCTTTGCTTCCATAAATTACATGTTCTATTTTAACTGTATTTTAAGTTAGATATTCAAGTGATCTTTCTACTGACTTCTCTTCTTTGCTGCAAACTAAATGTGTTATTTACAGTGAGGGTGGTGAGGCACTGGAACAGGTTGCCCAGAGGAGCTGTGGATGGCCCATCCCTGGAAGTGTTCAAGGCCAGGTTGGATGGAGCTTTGAGTAGCCTGGTTTAGCGAAAGGTGTCCCTGCCCATGGCAGCAGGGTTGGAACTAGATGATCTTTAAGGTCCTTTCCAAAGCAAACCATCCTATGATTTCATGTCTGGAGTTTAAAAGATAAGGAAGACAAATGAAGCTCTTACAGCTGTTTAAATACTGGGAGTCAGTTCCATTTCAGCCATTTCCTGTGGTGCTTTCCTTCACCTTCCAGTATCACACAAATCTGCAGCTGTGGATTTAGAGTGTGCAGCTGCACTTTTAGAAGTGCAGAGGAAAATGCAAGATCGAGGTCATTTATGTAATAGACAATACTTGTGTTAATTGGAATTGTGTTAATTAGAATTCTTTTATAAGACTTGGTAATTCATGAGTCAATGTACATATGCTAATTATGGGTTTTGGTTGGTAACTGGTGGCTCTTAGGAAAAGTAAAGAAGGAGCTTGACCATGATGATAATCATTTACATCTGGATGAAACAACTAAGCTGCTGCAGGACCTTCATGAAGCTCAGGCTGACAGAGTGGGATCCCGCCCTTCATCCAATTTGAGTTCCCTCTCCAATACCTCTGAAAGAGACCAACATCATCTTGGTAAAGTTAGCTGTAGAAGTTGCAGTTTAAATTGGTTTAAACTTACATTTTAATTTACAGAATCTTTGTGTGAAACTATGCTGATAGAACAGTGTACTGACTGCAGGATCATGTTTTAATTTTTAAATATGTATGGCAAAGACAACTAAGAAGATACACTTCTGATCTCTGGAATTAAGGGTACTAATCATAGTTACTTATTTTTTGAGTAGGTGTGATTGAAGTAATTTGATACTGACTGGCAAATCACTTTAAGACCTTGCATTTAATGCCTTTAGAAATACTAAGGAGTATATAATGTTTATTTTGCTTCAACTTAGTTGTATGCACTAAGTAACAAGTGGGATTGTCCAACGGCATTCCATTGTCAACTGTCAAATTCAGTGATAAACTGCTTAACAATTTGGTGCCATTCTGAGAAGGTAGGAGATGTTGGTTGGATGATACTCAGTTGCATTTTGTATAATTTTTCAACTCAGAGTAATACAACTACTTTTCCAAAAATTAGCTAAATTGCTAAGGATATTGTTTCTTTTTCATGATCTCCTATTTAAATATAATTTCAAAGTATAAACTGAACATATGAAATAACTATGCTGTTTATGTACATAAGTATCTCTTCATTATATTTCTGCACTTCTAAAGGTTTTGATTTTTTTCCCTGTATTCTACAGGAAGTCCCTCTCATCTGAGTGTTGGAGAACAGCAAGACATGGTTCATGATCCCTATGAATTTCTTCAGTCTCCAGAAACCTCCAATACCACGAGTAACTAATCTGACATGTACTATATATATTTTGTATTTTAATTGTATTATGTTTTTATAAAGTTTTTGTCCATGACAGAAACCTCAATTTTGTCCTCTTTTCTATGAGGATTCCTGTATAATATTATTGTATATGCAGGATTAAACAAGCAAACAGGAGAA
>VXAY01003866.1:211310-247622 GCA_013399855.1 Oxyruncus cristatus | reverse complement strand
AAAAAGGAAAAAAAAAAAAAAAAAAAAAAAGGAAAAAAACCTACTTAGTGCATTGTGTTGTTAGCAGTGTACCAAGAACTGCTTTCAATTTTTGTATTAAGGGAGGTTGTTGTCTACTGGTGTGTGAATCTTGATTGGAAAACAACAAATAATGTGTTAAAAAAAATTGTATTTTATAGAAACTAAAAAGTGATAATTTTCCCAGAATCATGGCAGCAGTAATTAAATGTTTCTAATATATTTATCTACGAGTTCTGTTGAGATCTTAATCTGAACATATCCAAGGAGAAACAAAGAACTATTTGAATTGGAATCATTATTTTTTCCCACCTCCTAATGCTAATAATCTACAGAAGTTGTTTTTAAACATTTCCCCATATTTTTAAATCTGTTTTTTAGTCACTCTAGAGAATACTTAATTTGAGAGTAACGGTACTTGGTAGTTGCAGTAAAATGCTCACTACAATACTTCTACCCTGGATCTGAAAAAGATGGGTGTTTTTGTGATCCATTGTATCTTGAAACACCAAGAAAATACAATACTTGTGTTTTTTAATATAACATGTATATCTAATTGAATGGAAAAAAAATACTGAATAAGGTGTGCTTTTCAGTAATTTCAAAATAAAACTTTTATAGTACACTAGGATAATACATCAGTAGCGAAACTGAGGGCTTTTGTACTATTGCTGTGTGCAAGCAGACAAATATTATAAATTTGCCGTATTTTGTAAATATTAATAAAAATAGAAAAACAGTTTTGATGTTTGCAAATATCTTGTTCTTTCCAGGAGAAAATTTGCTCCCTTTACTCAGTCTGAAATAGTAGGAGTTTTGGGTCTGAATGTATATGCTGCTTCAAAAGTTAAGTTTCATCATGCCACATTTAGCTGTAAACAAAAAGAAACCTGCAAATTTTTAGGAACCATCAAGGAATTCTGCCAGGTAACTGATGGCAAAGTTTTGATAAAGCCTAAATAGGGAGATTTGTTCATTCAAAGTAGGGCATGCTGAAGAAAGCATGCAGCTAGGTTTTTCTGTTGGGAGTGGTTAGGAACGCGTGTGGCAATGTATTTGGGGCTCTCCGCTGCTCTTGCGCTCTGCTTGATCATGACCAGGGTTCTTGGAAGTAACGTGTGTGATCTGCTGCACTGTGACAGTGCTGACTGTTGGAAAGTGTTTGCGTGGACACACGGCCTTGTTTCGGTCTGTGGCTCCCTAAAATAATTTTAATTGAAGTGTCTTTAAAACTAATATGGTCTTGATCTCTAATAGGTCTGATTTCTGATACAGTAAATATAAATTGATTCCTGTAATATAATCTAAGTAATAGTTGCAGTTGGTGAGGAAATCTTTATTGAAACACTTGCTGTTGAATTGCCTGCCTGAGCTCGTGAATAAAATTCCACAGTAGAATGTTCAAAATGCTCCTCTAGAGTAATATGCTGGTTTGTTTTGGTTTTTGTATAAACTTAAGTGTTTACTCATGAAGTTTGAAGTAACATGCAGTATCTTATTTGGTATCTCATCTTCGATTTCAGACAGAATGCATTCAAGCTTTCTGAAACTCTGTAAAACAGCCTTTCTGGGCTCCATGAGTTAGTTGTATAAAAGGGTGCATGTTGTTTGTATCATTACCATACCAGAAAGCACTTTGTGCCTGAGGAAGGTTTGCTTATTTATTCAGGCTGTCTGACCCTTAAGCAATGTCAGTTATGCACAACACTAAGCACTCCAACTGCAGTTCTACAGGTGCTGGACAATCCTCTCAATAGGCCTACTGCCTGTATTCCTCAGGAAAAAAATGCTTTTAGGGCAAAATATAGGCAAATACAAATGTTTCTGCTATGGTGTCTTCTCACAAATGGCAGACGTTGCCTTGTAACCTGTTTGCTGAATGTACTGATACACATGACTGGGCTCACTAAATGCCTCAAGCAAAGCTTTTGTTTTTCTTCCAGAAATCTCATTCTCATATATTTTATGGAAAGATTGGACTCTTGAGTTTGCAGCCTCTGGTAAAACTTTAAAACTTTAGTTTTTTCTTTTTAAGTGGTTGAAGTAACTTCTTTCAGTCACTTGTTTGTAATAGTGCATTTTTACTGACTCTCAAGCTGAAAGAGAATCTCTTTCTCCTCTTCATTGTTTGTGTATGTGCCAGGGTAATGCTGCTGCTTTTTCAAAATTATTCTGTTTTATTTCAAAAAAAGCCTTAGGATGCAATTTTGCCAGTCCTTTTCCTACTTACTTGAAAGGGAAAAAATTCCTAAGCCGTGTCTCATTTGCTCTTGTCTATGCAGGCTGTAAGTTCTTGCTAAAATACATTGAAAAGCTTGGAAATAACCAGTTAAGGCCTGTAATCTTATGGTCCTAGCTAGACATTAAGAATTTGAAATGCTTTACTTCTGTGGGTTTGTTTCACCTCTGTCATTATTTATTTAATTCCATATACACTAGAAAGGGATGGTGTTTATCTGGTAGGTATTTCCTGTTTAGCTCATTCGGAAGAGGACTGCGTGTCTATGGCAACAGACATAAATCCCTAATACATAACATCTTCTAGCTAGGTGGCACCATATGTCAACACACTTCATGTGAGTTCCCATCACTCTGAACATTTCTGATGCTGCCATTGAAACAGAGTTGAATTTCCCAGGATGTTTTGTAAAACCAACCCGGAGTTTCTATAAAAAATCGAGAAAACAAATTGCATTTGTTCTTAATGCACTGAAAGATTTCAAGGAAACATTGAAGACTGATTTGCAATTAATTTTTTTCCTCTGATACTGCTGTACCAAAAGCTGTGTTGCACTAAGGATGTAAGCAATGGTAAGAGAAATCTCCATACTTCTGTTCTCCCACAGGATAGAAATACATCAATGAAAGTGGAGAAGGGTCTAAATAACTGTGACTAATTTTTCACGCTTTTGGATATCTCTCATCAATCTCCTGTTTTAGCACAGCCATTTCAGTGGCAGCAAAGGGAATGTTGAGACTGTATTGCACACATTTCAAACATCTTTGTAAACAAGGATTCATGAAACAACTTTCCTACACTGTCTGAGACACACAAGTATAGGGACAGAATTTACATGAAAATATTAGGGAAAAATAATAATAAATCTTTCTAATGTGTCTCCCTTGCTCTTTATTAAAAAGAAAAGAAAAAGCACAGGGGCATTTTTGCAGTCATGCAGTTTTTTTGCTTTCTGGTGGATGAATTGCTATGATGAGAGATTAATGCAGACGAGACCTGAAGAGCTGACCAACAGAGGTAACCTGGTGTCTCCACCCCTCCATTCCACAGTGAATGGTTGGTCCTCACTGTGCCACTCCTTTTAGTATTTGTTACTTTGCTGCTCTCTATCTAGGTGGCTGCCATAGGATTTGGAGTCTACCCATCATTACTGCCACATGGACGGAAACATGCTGTTTATTCTGGTTTGTTTTTCTTTTCTAACTCTCTACCATCCTTTTTGAATTATGTTTTACTATAAATGCTGATCTGTGTCCAATTAAGGGGAGGGGACAAAAAACCCACCCGCCTCACTAATTATGCTACCAGTGATGGCTAGGGCATTTCCAAAGGGATGACATTTATTCCCAGTGAGTTTAAACCCCCAGTTGAATGTTGCAGAACTCAGCTGAAGTAGATTATTCGGGTTTATGGTGGTTCCCATCTTGCAGGAGGGCATGTGTGTGTGTGACTCGGTGTTTGTAAATATTATAGTTAATTAGGTTTTGAAAGATCCTTTAACTTAGGTGGTGACTGGAAGAAAAGGGCCAGGGGGCAGGAGATGGAGAAGAGCCACAGTTGTTTGGAAGCAGGAGGCAATGCGTCACAGTCAGTTTTTCCTAGACTGGTCAAAAATTACTATAAATCACAGAAAATATCCTCCTGCAGAAAAATGTTGGTATGTCTTTGAACTAGTAAAACAGACTTTTTTTTTTTGGTCTTTTTTAAATCACAAGTCCTTTGGATACTGAAAAAATAATATGCTATAGGAAGAAAGTACATCTTTACATGAATTTGAAAGCATACTTCACTGTGCCCACCTCCCCTACGTACTCTATAGCCCAGCTCCCAGTTCAGGGAATAAACGAGTTCTAAGCAGCTGTTGTCCCGTCAGATGACCGCAGGTGAGGAGTTGTCCTCACCAAAAATCTTCAAGGAGACAGGGCAGAATGATACTGCTCTTCCACATACTGGATAAAGGAAACAAATACACAAAACCAAACTCCATGCAATCTCCATGACTGCCCATGATGGTCCAGGTCTCTCTTACTCATAAATGTTGGTGTATCCTACAGTGCTGCCATAAATGGTTGGGGTATCCTACAGTTCTACCATAAACTGGTTATTCTGGGCTGCCATTACGTGCTTGGAGTGCCCTCGGTGCTGCTTTGCAGAAGTAACGTGTGACAGTGCAGGTGTGCTGCCATTGGCACTAGGGAGGAACTAGTGGGAATGGAAGACTGGATGAAACATTATTTATGCCTAGTACTTTGGCTCATGAAGGATTGGAACGGATGCTGTTTTTGCAAGGAAAGACCCCTCAGAAGCAACCCTGGGAAAAGCAGAAAGTCCATCACTATTTGCTTATGGCGCTCTCAGTCCCTCATTGCAGGATTAAAAACTGGTGAGTCTGTTGTGGATTTATGAACTAACATGAACTTTGTTTTTAGAAGGGTGAACTTGGATAAGATGAAACATCTTTTTTTAAGTTAGGTTTGCTTGTTCTTTGTCAATCCAGTATATTACAGAGCACAGTCTGGAGTTCTACATTATATCCAAAAAAGACTCTTTTCCTTTTACATGGGACAGGGAGAAAGTGTAGCAGCATAATGAGAAAGAAAACACTGATAGGCAGTATTTCATTCACTTTTTTATGTACTAAACACAGATTGTTGCTAGGAAATGGTGGGGTGTCAATGGAACACTCATGACAGCGCCGTAATTCTTGTTGAAACAGAGGTTGAGTAGTCATCATAGCTGTAGGTCTAATGACTTAAGTTTTTTTGCATTGTGTTTAAGAAAACAGTCTATTAATTGTGTCTCTTCTTCTTTTGAAAATGAAAGACAACTTTAACATACAGGGAAAAAACACAGTGCTGATAAATATCATGTCTTTATAGGTGAGTAATTAACAGCCTTGCTGAAGCTCTGATGTGCCTGCAGTCCTGTTTTTTCAGTTATGTTCATCCTCTGTATTATCAGCTGAGGACTTGCACTTTAACTGTGTTGTGTCCCAGGACCATTTACAATGCAGGACAGATCTAGGAAAGGAAGACAGACCTGTAAACCCATTTCTTGCTCAGCAGTTCTTGAAAGAGATGACAGATGAGGTTGTCCATTTAGAGGACTTTCCATTTATCCCTCTCTCTGGAGGAGGAAATAGGTCTAAACTATGAAGACGTGAAGACTCATACTAACTGTTATGAAGCCTAATTTTGATGCCATTTTCAAAATAAAGTTGGTACATACCAAAGCTGTTGAATGTAGTAAGAGTTTTTGATTCTAACACTAGCAAAACTATAGAAGAAAAGGCAGCCAAAACAGACATTTGCCAAAGTGTTTCTATGTTCTAGCTGACAGAGGATTTAAATACAAGAAATATTTATACTTTTTTTTTTCCTTAAATTTCTGCCTCTTAACAAATACTTGAAGAGGGAAAATCCTGAAACTTCTGTATCTTTTAATTGGTCCTTTCTGAATTAGATCTCACCAGCTTAGCTGCTCTTCTGTTTTTGATGAAGAATAACTTTGCCTAAACATCATAGGAAATAATTGCATTTGGGCACACAATGAGACTTCCTGGACTGGTGAAGAAAACACACCTTCCCATTGTCCTTGTGTTGTGTCAGTAAGCAGTCATTCTCTTCAAAATATTGGTAATTGCTGTCATGGTAACAAAACAAAAACATGGTGTGGCAACTATTTTCAGCGTTGCACATGTGATACCTCTTCTGGCTGTAGAACACTTCAGGTTTTCAACCAGGGCAAGAGGTGTCCTCTAGTTCAAGCCTAGCATGGATTGTTTTTTCTGAGCAATGATCCAGGTGTGTGGGTGGAGTTGTAGTGCTTTGTTTTGGTTTGGTTTGGTTTGGTTTATTTTTTGCTTTGTTTTGTTTGGCTTCTTTCAGGCCGATGAGCAGCATGTTTGGAGGTGGGAGGGGAATGACAGGCCAACCAGTGTATGGTGATCAACTTGTTCCTAGTAGCTGTTTACCCTATTCCTGAACACCTCTGCAACTAACTGGGGTGGGGTCGGCACTGAAATCATGGGGGCTCTGCCAGTAACCAGCTTTTGTGTTCTTTGGCACAGGAAAAACCAAGCAACAAACTACTACAGGAGCTTCACAGAATTTAAGAATAATAATAATAATAGTAGTAGCACTACTGGAGCCATGCAAATCTTCAAGTGTCTTTTGATCTTTAGCTTGGTTGTGGAAGAAATATTGCATTCAAACTTTTAAGTTTAAGTAAGCTGAGTGTTGAATGGATGTTATATAACAAAGTAACACCAACTACTTTTAATTTCATGTATATATTTGGTTTATAGAGAGAAAATTGGAAAATTTCCTATATTCCATGCTGTTAGTATGTGTGATACTTGATCTAAAAATTTATGTGTACAAGGCTCATTCTTTAAAATTTTCATTAAGCAAAATGAAATATCTATTATATTTATTATGCAGATCTTTTTAAAAGATCCATTTTTGTCTTTTTTTCTTCAACTGAAGAATGCTAATCTAATAAAGAAAAAATATAATATTCAGTCAAATGTCCACTGGCAAGATTTATATGAATTGCAAAACATTTGAAATTGGTTATCTTACGTATTCTGTACACTGCTTGACCTTTTTTTCTGCTAACATGGTGGACAAAATCCTGATCACAGTGAAGATTATTTGACTTAAGTGGAGGCAAAATTTGCAGCAGATATCTAGAACGCTTTTTTCTGTTCTATGTATTGCCAAACTATGAGCAGTGAGAGGAACCTGGTCAAAAGAATTTGCAAACATCTAAGAGAGAGTGGAGGAACAGATATTGTATTAGGAGCCTGTGATAGAAGAAACGGGTCAGGATATGCTTTGGTCATTTAGTCTAACTTATTTTTCTTGCGAGCAACCAGATGATGTTTCTTTCTCACTGCTCAACCTCTGTCTTAGAAGAGCAGTAGTAATAAAAATTGTTAGTTTGACCATTATTTAAAGGATTGATATTTGAAAAAATCAAACAGTGAGTTGTGTAGATCAGTAAGAATGTAAAAGTAATTGATGCTGATATAAAAAATGTAGGTAGGAGGGAGAGAGAAGAGAAAAAAAGTAAGTATTTTGGTAAAATAGCAGTGGAAAATTGCCCCCTTCCGCCATGCTGTGCAAAGGCAGAGCTGAAACTATTTTATTGGAATTTATATTTTGACACCTGGAAGTAAAATGGGGATTACTCAAATTCATTTGAGATCTTGTGGATTTATATATTTCCTTGGATGTGTTTGGACCTCTCTTGTTTGAGTAGTGTGCCTTTTGCTGCACGTGGTACAGTCAGCCAAACGGAGTGGGCACTACAGAGTGTAGAGAAAGCTGGTTCCATTTCCAGGTCACCTGTTTGCCCGTTCAGTTAATCCACGAACATGGCTCTGAAGTTAAATATCCGCACCCTTAACTGGGTGTATGTAGGGTTGCACATACTCTGGACAGCAAACTGCACTCTACTTATCAGGCACAAACAGGTTCTACCTTTTGAAAGGAGTGGCAGATCTTCCATTTAATACTTTTTCATACCATTATGTACTAAATGAAGCGCTAACAAAGGTTCTTCCTTTGTGCTTTGAGAACAATCAATCTGAAGCTTGTAATATTTTTGAAGGTCTTGGGTTGTTCTTTTCCATTTTGTTGTCCTTTTTATGCTTCTTCAGAGCCAGAGTTCTGAGGGTTTTGTTCTCTTATCATCTGGTCATTAAACTACAGTATAAAACAGTTTGAACTCATACATTACAGGTTAAAATGCTTCTGACATAAGACACACAGAAGACTTGTAACACCATTCCTGACGGATGAAATTACTAAATAGTTTTTTGAGGATTAACATTTCACTGCTTCTTAAAATCCTCTGGGTCATGACAATGAATTAAGAGTTTAAGTTGTGTGCACAGGCTTTCTAAACCAGAAACGTGTAGCTTCTGTTTCAAATTATTTGCACCTTTAGGTCCTCTGTTTTAAGGTGCTTCCTTTGTCTTAGGGCTTGACCAATGTTAATAAAATACAAATATTTATACTGGCCTTTGAATTGTTAACAGACTCAAGCAATAGCTTAGCAACTGAGATAACATAGGAGGTTATCTCTAGCATTCTGTTCTTAAATGCTACTTTGCTGCCAGAAATTCTATGAAAGGCTTCAGAAAAAATCATCTTCTGGCCTATTCTGGTGCACAGGGACTAGAATATTGTTGAAGTTTACGACTAAAGAAACTAGCTTGCAGCAACTTATGACGGTATGCAGTAATATTCCTTTTGTGATTCAGGATGGCCATGTAAATCGATTTAAGAATGAACTGAATCGATGAAGTTATAACATTGTTGATGTGATGAACACAGAAATCCTTGTTGATATTTGCACTAAATCATAAAGCTGTTATGTTATGCACTCAAGAAATCCATAGTGCACTAAAAAAACTGCAGGACTTGTAAAAAAGTTAGCAGATGTAAAAATATATGATTATGGTAAAACAGAGATTTAGTTCTGACAGATAATTTGTAAAATTTCTTTTTTTCTGAATGATACGATGGATTGTAATTTGCTACTAAACATTTGCTGGGATAATTCTGACAGGAAGCCAGCAGAAAAATGTCATGGCTAGTAGTATGGTAAAATTGTAGGTAAGGTTGAATTTTGATTAATACAACCCTTGGAGGAAAGTTTTTTTCTTTATTCCTCTCAAGCAGTGGGTTGGTACTTTTGTAGTCAGGCTGTAGGACCGATTGTATTGACTACTCTACCCATTTAGAAAGTGAAGGGAAGGATGGGAATAGTAACAACACAAATTTCTTAGTGTTGGACCTTTCTACACTTGGCAGTATTTAATTATTTTCTAGTTACTTCAGGTATTTCTAGATTGCCTGACCACTTTGAGCTTTTGCAAACTGCCAAGCAGCCTGATGTTACCGTCCTCAGCTGGTACTGCTGGTATTCTAAATATCTGAAAGTGAAAAAGGCTAGTGCAGATTCTGAACTAGATTTCGATTTATGCTCTGCAGCTCCGATTTAGAAACTCTATCAGTGTTCTGGTACGTATAACAATTTTTTTTTCTGTTGTTGGCAGGCCTAGTTTTCTCTGACCCCTACAGATTTTATCAGTTAGTGTCTCTTAAGACTGTAACCACTGCAGTGCAGATCATGGTGGTTGCAGTAAAGCAAACGGGCAAATGTTCAGTCTCCTACCTTCAGACCAGAGCCCCGAAATCATCATTAGAAAGTCAAGAAAAGTTGTTGTGTCTTTCAAAGGCACTTACACGCTCTTAGCTTGCTCTCTGTCATAAATCAATTGCCTATGAGAATAGTGTATTTATGACTGTGTTTGGACCAGTCCTCACTCAAAAATAATACCATAGTGGTATCTGTGTGAAAATATTGTCCACCCAGAAATGCAATCTTGTAGTCTCAGGCAGAAAGCTAATGGAAACCAATCTGCCATTAGGGGTGTTGTAAGAAATTAGGCTGATACATGATGTTTCTTGAAAATTTCTAATGTTCTGTTCTAGTGCTTCCAGGGTTCAAGAATCAAGCCAGTTCCGAATAAAAGATAAAGGGTCAGCTGTACCAAAACTTCAGAAATGTAATTGGTTGCCTTACCAGTTTCTCTCCAAGTCCTCAGGTAATGCACTCCAGTAATTTTATATGCAGAATTGCTGCATTTTATTAACAATCGGTTACGAGATGATACAAAAATTCTTCAGCTTTGAGCTTTATTAAGCTAAGAACAAGCCTGCACTATAGTAAATTTTTGGCTTTCAATCAAAATTGTTAATTTTGTGCAGTAATTCAGGACGTATAACAATATCTTCTCTTTCAAATAATATTTGTCTGAACACAAGATATCTAATTATAATTAAATGCTAGTATTATTATGCTTGCTGTATTTTCCTCTCTCATGGTTTATTTTAATGATTACTATTGTCACATACAACTTTTTTCCACACTTTCCATTCAGTTGGCATTGTCAAATTTGTATTATTGATATCAAAGATAGGTAATTGTTTTTACCTCCTCCATAAAATTTTCGTAATTGTTTCGTCTCTTGAAAACTTTTGCCAAAAGCTTTACAATGAAGTGAGAAATCTTGTGACCGAAAAATAGCACAAGTGGATTTGATAGAAACTTTTTACAGCATCTCTGGATGGTAAATTTGTTATCAGTCTGGTATCAACAGGTCGCATACTGCTGTCCTCCCGAACATACAGGGCTACCCCACCTTGCCTGTCCCTTCTGAAGAGTTTACAGCCACTGATTGAGCACTCCAGCTGTGGAAGTCATCCAGTCATGTTCCCATGACTGCAATTATGTCAGTTATCCAGTTGCACAGTGGCTTCCAACTCCCCCTGTTTGTTGCCCGTGCTGTGTGTATTGGTGTAGATGTACTTCAGTCGGGCTGCTGATCCTGCTACCCTTTCTGTGGGCCAAGTCCTAATCCCTACATGACTGTCCTTGGACACTTTCATGGTTGCTAACACATCAAAACCCCTTCTATCTTTGCTGCTGTGTGGTTCTCTGTCCTCTGACTCCACTGAGATGGAAGGCAGATCTTGCCATGTGCAAGGAATTTTTGCTCTTAAAAAAAGGAAAAATTGCTTTGATAGTGAACTACTTTACTTTGAAGAAACTTGAAAATATCATCACACTGTGAGAAGGAAGGGATAGAAATAACGTCCCAACTATTTTTAAAATAAAGTTTTAGATGGCCATGTTAAACTCTGGTGCATTTCTCACTTTGGTGTATTTGTACTCACTTCATTAAGGATTTTGCCAAGCATGAATATTTGTGTGTCATGGTTTTAAGTCCAGCTGGAGATAAACTGTCCTGTTTAACATCTCCATTAAAGATCTGATGGTGTGGCAGTGAGAAACTTAGTAATGTTGCAGATACACAAAACTCTGAGGAGTGGGTTATGTACCAGATGCCTGCGCTGCCATTCAAAGGGGCCTCAGCAGGCAGGAGATCTGGGCAGAGGAACCTCAGGAAACTCAACAAGGGGAAATGCGAAGTCCTGCAAGCTGGGGAGGAATGACCCCTTGCACCAGAACATGCTGGGAGCCCACTGCCTGGAAAGCGGCTCTGCAGAGAGGGACACTGGCATCTTTGGGGGGCTTGAAGTTGTCCAGGAGCCAGCAATGCACCCTCAAGTCTAAGGCAGCCATCCGTGTTCTGGACTGCGTACAACATAGCTCTGCCAGCAGTCCTTCTCAGGACTGGTGAGGCACATCTGGAGTGCTGTCTCCAGTTCCATTCTCCCCAAGTACAAGTGAGATAAGGACCTCCCAGAGCAATTCTAGCACAGGGTGACAAGGATGGTTAGGAAAGTGGAGCACTTCTCATATAAGGATATGTTGAGAGAGCTGGGACTCTGGTCTGGAGAAGAGAACTCTCATCAGTGTATGCAAATATCCAGCTGGAGAGAATTAAAAGAGGGAGACAGATTCTTCTCAGCAGTGCCTACTGACAGGACAAGAGAAAATGAGCATAAACTAAAACAAGTTTTATCAGTTGCTCACTTTTTATGCTCTCTGTTGGGCTGAACCACATATCCACTTCCCCCGTGCTGGTCTGGCTGCCACAGGAAGACATTATTCTCCACTAGTCACCTCAAGCTATACACCCAATGACCCGCTGCTGCACTCAGGTATCTAAAACAAGAATATCCTCCAGTCCCCTTTGTGTTAAGTTCAGCTTTTTTCTACAATAATTGGTGAGCATTATTTAAATACTTCCTGAGATAATTATTCATTTACTCATCTCCTCTGAGCCGCCTTCTGTTGTCAGAGGGTTTGGGTCAGTTGTAGTGGTCGAAGATCAGAGTAACTGAACAGTAAGGAAGAATAGTCAGTCACTGAGTAAAATGTCAGGGCTTGAAGACAAATTAGTTACTTTTCATTAAGATTCAAGTGAAGTAAAATGCTTCAAACTAGAGATATGTATCTTGAAAGTTGCAGCTGCACACTGTCATATATTGATCTCCTATTCCGTGTCCTTTTGCTGCTCTACTGCCAGATCTCTTTTGCTATATTCTGAGCAATTTACTCTCTTTAGTAGTTTATTTAAAATTTTATCCTATTTGTATTTCCTTTTAAAACTTCTTAATGACCTCTGAATTCCTATGGTCTTGTGTATTCCAAATTAGAAAAAGTATTCTATTTAAAAATATGCAACAAATGTATTTTAAGCATGGGACAGTTAGTGTGAAACTAACTAAGCGTTGCTAGTATTTCCCCAAAATGGAGAGTTTCACTGCCTATAAAATTATATAAGTTGCTATCAACTTCCATTTTCTAGCAAACAGAATCAAATCAATTGAACTTGTTCAGTTCTTGATCTATGAACATGAAGAAAAAAGCTTCAGTTTAGACCATTTAGTGGGGTGGTGGTGGGTGGGGGATGGGATGTGTGGAAAAAATGAAGAGGAAGATATAAAATAAATTATTCAACTTGAGATTTATATGTGTCCCACACACTAGTATGAAAACTCAGCAGAAAGCAAGATGTTTTGTTACATTTCTAAGTCAAATCAGAACTAACAAGAACATTTTGAAGTAAAATGTTCAGTTGAGGACATGAAGAAAACAAACCATGAAACTGTAAAGGCATGACTTTTTAATGCTAAGAATTTGTTTTCCAATTTTAACTTATTAATATCAAAATGGTCTTTTTAAACATGCATGTTATAATCTTCTCTGTGTCGTAAAGAGTTCATCTCATCCGTTCTAGATTTTTTTTTTGTCATTAAATAATAATTTTAAAAATCCCTTGTCAGTTCTCATTTCCTTCTAGAAATCAGGGGTTTAGAGCTCTTGGTTGCTGACAGAACTGATGGAGATCACCAGCGCATTTTAGTTTTGTTGATTTTGAGGTACAGGAGCATTGGAGGCTCTTTGAGCCGTCCTTGCTGAGCTTCCTTCCCAGCTACATCTGGGGCTGGTAAAGACAAATTCTCAGGAAAGTCCTCACCTGCAGTAGGGCAAAACACTAAAACTCAACACTCAAACGTGTAGAAAAAGTCAAGATGTAAGCTAAGAATTTCATATAAATGTGTGGCTAAAATAGTATACAAATGTGAGTTTTAAAATAGAGTTTTTTAATAAAAAGAGATATAGCTGGTAATAAATTACCTTAGGATTGCTTTTAACTTATTAGTGTTTCACTAATCCATATAAGAAGTGGAAAAAACCAAAATCTTAGATTAAGTGTAAATCAACCTTGCTATACTATTTGACTTAAACCAAAAATATTGAGTTTTGATTTAGTTAACATTAAGGTTTAATGTATTTAAATAGAAATTTTTGGATTCTATGAATTTTTCTGGTACTTTCTTTTCCATTAAATTTCACTCTTCAGAGCAAACATATTCCCTTTCATCCCTTTCAATTCTCAATTTTTCAAAAGTTTAACTTTGAGACAACCTAAAGCCAGAGATGGAGAAAATATTGCTTGTCACAGTAGGGATGGTAGAAATTTTTTTAACTTGTGATTTTTATAATTTCTAGAGTCTAGCACTGTGTTTTTGTGAATAAATTCTACAGTAGGTTTGAGGGAGAAAATAATCATTTTCAACACTTGACCAAAGTTATTAAGCTTAGCAGTGAGAAACAAGTGATCTGTATTTTCTTTCCTTAAACTGATGCAGCATTTTGAAATGGATTTAGTAGGAAACATGTGCATGGTCTCGTTAGAACTTTGTGATCACTGCACAAAACAATAAAGCAATGAATATTTTTAATAAGACCAGAAACCTTAATTGCTTTGAGATTTTTTTTCTGTTGCTATAGTGATTCTGAGAAAACTCTAATGCAACAACTGAAGCAACTTCCTGCCATGGAAGCAATCCAAAATTCAGAACAAAAGCCTCCTACAGACTGGACGTGACGTCCTGGATTGTTATCATTCGGTATACATGTCTTAGTAAATTAGCAACCTTTCATTGTTCTAGTGCCTTCAGCTTCTTGTCTAAGGGGGAGAGACCAGGTAAGTGTAGCTGGGGGGAAAGTGTTCAGAGCTTTCACTGAAACTTCCAGTTTTACAGCAGAGTTAGTGGGCAACTGGTTTGATGGATGTTAAAAAGGCATGAGACAATTACGTTCTTCATCAACTGGTTAATCTTAGAGAAAAATGCAGTGTGCCTCTCTGAATATCTGCTGATGAAAATTACTGACCTTATTTTCACTCCTTCTCTCTTCATAACTATTTTTTTTCACTTCTTACTCCTGAGTGGGAGTTTGGCTGCTGAAAGAATGGCAAGGAAAGGGTGGGGGTAAAGCAAGTTGTTGCCACCTCTCCTAATTTCCGTGTCTCCCAAGCAGCAGCCAGAAAACTAAGCCCAGCCTTCCAGGTGTAAGCCACGTTTGCCTCATGTTGGACCATCTCCTTTTGCTGTTGCAGAAGCAATGTAGACCCATTCTGCTCACCCTTAGAACAGCTGCCTTCTGTCTTCCTCTGCCATTGAGAAATCTCAAGCCAGTTTGGGGGCAATTTAATGAGGACACAGTAATAGGACTGACAGGATGGATGGGAAGTTTTTTATGTTACTGCTTCTACGATAAACTCAGTATTATTTTATTTTTATGAGAGACATACCCATATTTTGGAGAAAAGGACATATTTGCTTTTCAAAGGGTTAGATATTGTCTGAGGAATAATTCCTTGAAGTCTACAGCTGCAAAGGAAACCTGCAGACATAATGTCCAGTCATTTTCTGTGTTAAAAATCAGGTTTGAAACTGTGAAACTATACTTTTACCTTTAGTTAAATATTCTCTGTAACGGGCAAGAGAAACATGGAAAATCATTTTGGTGTTAGCAGAAATGCTAGAAAGAGCATCTTTGGAGAACTTGAAGCAAAACATACCACTCACAAAATGGAGTGACTTTAGTCTACTGGGGTTCTTCTGCCCCTGTACCTGCAGTACTGAAATGGTCTGACACAGAATAAATATTCTTCTTGGCTGCCTTGGTGCTTGTGGGACTTGTGGGCACCAGTGCGTAGAAAGATGCTTATCTCAGTAACTGCAGGGCAGCAGGAAGAGGGCAAGATGTAAAAGCTATACAAAAGCATTCTTGCACCCAGGCATAAGAGAGTGGGAATAAAATCCAGAAAGTGTGCTCAAAATTTAGATTTTTTTCATGTTATTCTTAGTAGAAAAAATGGTAACAGCACTGCAGAGAAAAAACGGGATATTTTGAAGTTTTGCAGAAAAGACTTAGAGAGCCCTTGAGTTGGGCAAAGCCTGGAAACACTCTTTTAGCCTATGGAAGAGATTTTAATGGGCCTTTCAGCCTAAAGAAATCACTTTGTACCACAGAAAATTAAAGAGATGGTATTGATGAGCAATTGAATTACAGATGTGTTTTCCAAAACACTGTACTTAAAACCGTAGTGACTGTTTCATGACGATCGTATTCCAGTAAAACAAAATCTTCCTAATCTCAGAAGACCCATTTTGTTTGTTAGTTCTTTATTCTGCTCTTGGGTATTGGCAACAATTTGAAATTTTCTTTGTTAAATTGAAGGAATGGTTCACAAATTCTTTATAATTTTTTGGAAAGATATATGTATGTGTATTTTAGATCAATTTTTTCCTACCTTGGCCAGTCCTAGACATACACAATTGAACAATTGTTTTAAAATAAGAAGTAAGCAACCACAAAGAATGTTTCCATACAGTGTCAAAACACTGGCATATGAGATGCTGAGCTCTGTACTTTCATATAAGTATTTAAAAATAGATATTTTAAATCTGTGGAACTATAGCAGGTTCTACATGTTCTTCCTACAAATCAACTTGAAGCAACAGGTGAGCTTTCTTCTTTCTACATCTTTGATTCAAGATCAAAATCTTAATGTGGGAAAAATTCTTCATTTTGGAACCCCCAAATACAAGGATTTGTAAATGCCCTTTCATCCAGAACATGTTATTTTAGCTTTGAAGTTGCAGTGAGTGCTTGTATAGATACTTTCTGTAGTGCAAACAAAATTCTGACAGGAAAGGCTCCTTTGATAGCCTGCATTGTGGTTCAGCATTGTTTTGTTCACCTATAGAGTCCATGTGGCTTGTGGGGAGCGGGCATTGTTCCCCCAGGAAATTACAAATACCTATGTAAAGAAGTGGCCAAACTTGTTTCTTGCAAACTGGGTTGCTGTAAAAGATACGAACTGTCTTGGCCTTCTCATTTTTGGCTGGAGGCTGTTGAGATGCACTGTGGGTGTGTCTGTGCACACACACCTTCACTGAATGTATTTTAGCCCATGCTGAAATGAAAGAATGCTTTGATCATTGGTATAACTAATAAGTAAGAGCCTTGAGCAGGTAAAAATGCTCTTTTAAATTAATGCATTTAATTAATTAACAATTTTATTAGTAGGAAGACCTGGCTGGCCAAGGAGCAACTAGCCCACCTCCCTGAGCCCTGATTCTGGCTGCTACTTTCTGTTCTGCTGATGAACAAGAACCATATGCTTTGCTGATCTTTACATCACAGTCTTGAGCATAAATTAAGAGTTTAATCAGAGTAAGTGTAAACTACTTTAGAAGTGTGTTTGTTAAAATACTGAAAACTTGCAATTACAAAATTCTTATGGAGGCATCAGGTACCCTTGAGAACATCTTATTGTTCAGTCTGCCTTTTTCCTGCTACTTTTTATACTCTACATGTGTATGATGATGGAACCAAAGAGATCAATTTTCCATGTTATGAGGATGCATACTGGGTTTTTCTGCTTTACTCTTAAGTACCAGAAGAGTCATTTCAGTCTCTTGTGAGTTTCATGAAAACCTCATGAAAAACAGAGAGAGTAATCATGTAGTCCCATAGACTTCATTTCCATAATAAGAGTAAGAAGTGAGACATTCTTTCCACGCTGATAAAAGGTTGGTGAGACCAGAAGTGGACATTTTGTTTGCTTGTTTTTTTGAAAGGGCCTATATGTGATCCATTCCAGTATCTTTAACTTCTGCATAAGTAACTGCTGGGGGAATGAAGAAACAGATTTGCACCTCAGTCTCCTACGTTAAAGGCTATTATCCTACAGCCAGACCATCACCAAATGAAGAGCTGAGTTTGCTGTGTTAAATGTCCCTAAAATATGGGGAGTTGTTACTGGTCACATTCAGGGCAGGCAGCTCGGGGAGCAGCCGCAGGTTGGGCTCTGGGTGGTGGGAGCCCGAGCCCGGGGCAAGAGGCTGTGACCTGCAGACCCTTTGCACAACAAAGGGACCTGTGGCCATCCAGGGGACTGGACACTCAGGGGCACAGTGGGAATTGAAATCCCCCAGACTTTCCCTCACGTAGACTGGGAGGGTATAAAAGCCTAGGGGTTTCTTAGTTTGGGGTCCCTCCTCAGAGGCACCAACTCGAGCTATTATTTTGTTGTTGCATCAAGATTAAATTATTTTAAGGATCAAGATGTCTGAGGGTCTGCAGTGGGAAACCTTGGGTCAAACTGGTAAGGAAACCTGGTCTGACTGAGTGTAGGTTGTGTAGCCGTGAAAGGGCCTCGGTCCCAGCTCAGGTGGTGTGAGAGTGACTGCCAGAGTGGCTCCTGGGTGGTGGAACAGGGAAGTTCCCTTAACAACTGTTCTCCTTCGACTGTCCTACTGTTTGCATGAAATCATCTTGTAGCACTAAAGTGGGTTCTGCAACAACTTTACCTATCATTAGTTGCTTCTGCCACCTATATGGACAAAAACTGCTGGCTGAGTGGAATGGGGTGGAGCAAGTGGATATTTCAGTGAGAAAGATCTGGAGATATCGAGCTAATAATTAGGTAGTGACAGGTTAGTTTGCAGGGTCTTTCCTTTACATTTCATTCCCTGATGGTCAACTGCCTCTCTAAAGCTGGTAAGATATGCAAGGGGCTGGAAATTCCAATTAACCCCAGTTCAGTGCTATTTGGAGGAACAAACAGTGCAGAAGTCGCTTTCTGCACTAATGAAGTACACAGAATTTGTCAGTAGGTTATGGACACTAAAGGACTGCCTTGAGTACTCTCAGTTTGAGCCACTTGGATCGGATTAGAACCTGGATCTTAATTAATTTTGTCCCTATTTGGATGTCTATTTAGATATTTACACCATTACTACACGACTAATGTAGTAATGTCATTGCAGCCCTAAGAGTGTAAGCCTGAAAGGTGCTTTCTGTGTTGCCCTGCTTTTTGTAGCCTTTGTATCCGTTTTTACAGGGCTTTCTGCCAAGCTCTGAGTGGCTAGAATATTCTCTGAACTGAAAATTACTCTCAATGTTTGTTTAAATAGGCAAGTATTTGTTGTAAACACTGTGACAATTGGCTAACTGTAGCACTTCCTATGGTATCTGCTGAGATTAAGGACAGAGTTTATGCAGAGAAGAGCTTTTTTTAAAACAACAACAACAACAACAGAACAAATCAGTGAAACTTCCTGTGTTTTCTATTTTTTTTTCTCTTTAATTACTTTTATAGGAATTACCAATGTCTTTATTTTCAGCATTGTATCTAGAATTAAATTTTGCTAGGTAATTTTTTTATGCCTTTCATTTTTTTTTTTTTTTTTTTTTTTTTTTTTTTTTTGGTTGATTTTTCCCCCCAAGTACTGTGTGAGTCAGATCTGTTAGTGCAAGGTGTGGAATTCTGGCAGTATCTCAAGTAAATACATCGTGGAATCATCTGTTTATTGTTCAACTTACAGCACCCATGTTTTCCACAAACCAAGAAGAAAATAAGCACCTTTAAAGAATTTTGATGGAAAATCCTGTCATGGAATAGATATTGGTTTTAAAGACTGTTTTTTTGTTTTAGCTGGTTCTCAGGATTATGTCAGAGTCTACTTACTTATACTTCAGAAATATTGCCTGAAAACTAGGTAAAAGCAGAATGGTTTGTCAGAAAATGTGGAGGCACTGAAATGCAGATTTTATCATTCCAGAAGGAGTTACAGGAGGATTTTAAACTACAGCCACCCATCAAACAGCTGAATTAAGGCGTGTTCAGCAGTTTGAAGGTGTGCATCACATGGATGTCAAAACACCTTTGAGTGTCAGCTTTGAGAGGTTATTTCTTCTTCACAGGGAAAGGCACCTGGCAGGTGCAGTAGTGTCCGATATAACTGACGAGGCCCTTGAAGAAGACAACGTTAAATCTGAAAATGAAGATGTGTTATTTTCAGTTGTGACATCTGCTGATATTTGTTTAAATAGAGACTCCTCCAGTTGTTTGTTATGAATAGTTCTCATAGCCTTGAGATGCAGTCTGAAATGCAGAACGGGAAGGATAAGCATTTACCTTGACATTTTTCTTGGCATTGTTCTTAAAAGTAGCCTTTGCCCTGTGCCTTCTGGGACCATAGGCATTTATTTGCAAGAAGGAAGAATTATTTATCAAGAGCATGAAGTAAAATTAGTGAGCCAACAAATTTTTTCATGAATGGTTCAACGGAGATCAGAAGACAAACAAATAGCTGCTTGCAGTTTTGTTAGGTTTTTTAATGAACTGTTTATTGGTGCACGTATTGTGACCTACTGAGATCATGGTGAGTTTCTACATAGCTGCCCTTCTCTGCTGGTTCAGTAGAAATACTAATTTTCTCTTGTGTACACACATACTGACTCACAAAATGCTGCTGGGGATATTTATTCCAAGAGACCAGCTTGACCACCTTTTCTACTGAGTAGCTGGGGTTTTCTACTGAGCAGTGTCTGGAAGTGGATTGCTGTGGAATGAATGTAAAGATAATAATGATTTCTCTATAATGATTAATAAGGAGTCCACCTAAATATCTGTTCCTGCTTTGTGTGTTCACAATGCAAAGAAATGATGAATTTTTTTAAAGGCCCTATAAAAACACTGGCCTCTCCTCTACACCAACCCCTGATGGCTTGCCCTTCACTCACTCAATTGTTTGGGTTATGTTTACTAGTCATTATTGACCTCTTTGTTAACATAGCTACTGTTGACATCATTCCTTATCCAACAGAGATAAGGCCTTGTGTTCTGTTACATCGTTACAGGCAGCTCTCCAAGTCCAAATTGTTCATCTATATATGAAATATTTGTCTTTTGAGCTTTGTAATGAGACTTGTTTACATGGGGGAGGGGAGGAGAAAAATCCCTCTAAATGAATGCAGTAATCTCAGTATAAAAAATCCCCAATAATTCAGTGAGAAAATGAGGAGAATGTGTTTTCCAGCTGCTGTTTGTAGATCCCTGTTGCTAGGGTGCTTGCTAATCACAGAGTATAACCCTGTCCCGTGGTTACGGTTTGCCTATCTTTGCTTTTCTTGACAACGGGGTTAGACTATACCCTCATCACTTATCTGATTAGAACTGGCTCAGAAAATTAATGCTAAGAGAAAAAAAAAATCTTATGCAGCCCATGTAATCATCAGGATGTTGGACTTCATTAATGAACTGTTAAACCTGTGAATGACTCATCAGAGGGGTGGACATGAAAACTTGCCTTGCTTGCACTCATTTTATTGACTTTAATTAAGGGAAACATGTCCTTCAGTGTGATAACTTGCTGCTGTAAGAACAATGTCGTTGCAGAAAAGGGAAGCTTTTGCTCTTTAGAACAAAGCTGGCTGTTTGCTTCTTGCATTAAAAGAATCAGCCACTTAACCATGTAGTCACTGGACAACCAGACCGTACGTCTCATTGCCCTCATCTGTACCACGAGGTTGTAGAAGACTGCTTCTTCTCAGTTCACTCAAACATCTCTTTGGTACTGATTAGCCAGTGTCAAAATGTGTCCTAGGAGCTGCAGAAAGAAAGCAAGCAAGAGTTTTTTTCTTGAAAAATCCCTATGCTCTGTGCTCGAAACAAATAAAACAACAAAAAGGAAGAAGGTAACACACTAACACCCGTGTCTGGAGAAAAAGAAAGCAGAGGTCAGAGAGCATGTCACAGGTTTATTTACAAGTTACCAAAATGCTCCTTTGGCTTCTGTTTTTCTCTGCTTGGTAACTATGTCCCAACATAGTTGGGTAAACCTTGTTTGTTCATGAGCTGAATCAATCCTCCCCTGACCTCATTAGTCCAGCTGTTGGCTGTATTCTAAGCTATGTGGCTGCTTAGTTGCATTTGACATGCTGTTCTTTCTTTTTTCAACCAGCAGTCAGGACCAGAACAGCTCACAGGGCTTTAAACTCCCAAAGAAATCCAACTGCTGTTAGTCTGGGCTCTAAATCCCCGGGCTTGTTGTAATCACTGCGTAGTGACATGCACAGTACTTGAAACCTTGAAGAGCCAAGACTGTGGCTTTTATGAAGCTGAGAAATATACAAGAAATCAGCCTTTTTAAGATGGGATATTTTGGTGCATTGCCATTAAGATACAGAATTTTCATCAATGAATTAACATTCTGTGAAAGATACTATCTCAAAAGGAGACTCTGGATAACATCTTTCAGTTACCTTGCTCCTCTGTTCTTGGAGACATATTGGCCCCAAAATTCATGGTTTGTGATTAAGCAATCTCAGGATTATTCTTGTTTTTTTATGAGAGTAATAAGTGCTCTAGAAATGGCTGTTGAGAATTATTTTGGCTGTTATGCCTCTTCAGCAGCGCTTTCTCTTTTTTTATGATTATGTCCAAGCATGTGGGCAGGAATGAAAAACTAAGATGCAGCTGGTCATCTGCTGGTCACTTTTCAAGGAGTGACTTTCTTCACTTGAGTTAAGGTGGTTAATCTGCTCCATATGATTGGTATAACTGGCAGCTAGTACGAAATTGTTAATAAAGTTAACTACTGCTAACTGCGGTTGTGAATCTGCCATTCTGAGCACATTTTGGTAAGAGAGCACCACTGATCCTTTTGACTCCATTTGCCTGGGCAACTAAGTAATTTGAAGGGACTATTTACAGACTACAGTCGTAATGTGACCTACATATGAATGACCAAACAGAATGGTCCCATTTCAGTGGGGACTTCAAAGAAAAAGGCTTTAATGGACAGGTACAGGGTCCAACTTCCACTACTATCAGTAACTTATCAGTTACCTGTTTTAGATAAATGTAAAATGCCTGTAAATGAGCTTCAAACATTCACTTAGCTGTACACAAATTATAACCATGTTGAAATATGAAGGCAAATTTAAAAATTAAATGACAGTGCTAAGGAGGCGGGATATTAGTCCAGGAGGATCATTCTCTGGTTTGACAGGAATTAATTGAAGAGTATCAAGGAACACCAAAGTGAGTATTCCACCCCAAAGATGCTCTAACCACTCCCAATGTTACAATATTCATGGCTCTTTTAAAAATACTCTTCTGAAAAAGTAGAGATTGAAAGAACCACCATCAAAACCTAAGCAGTTCTGTAAGAAGGCTACTGAAGTTTTAAGTTCCTATAATTGCCTTGAAATCCTTAGCCTTAAAATGGTTCAATTCCTTATGATCAGTCTTGTGTCAAATCATACAATAACAGTGCTAAGTTACCAAGTTCAGTTCCTAAAGAGCTCCTGTCTGTACAGTTGTGGCTAAAAATAGCAAACATTGCCTCTTCTTAGTCTTACCAGGAATTTGTTTGTCAAACTAAACCCTAGATTTGAGAGAATCCGTATCTGCTCCTGTAGGCTCGTGGTGCCAACATGACATTTCTGTGAAATTTCCTGAAATTTTGTCAGTTGGATTTTCTCTTCCCATGCCTGTACCCTAATTTTCTTCCTTGTTAACTGTTGTTTGTAACATTTTTTTGTTTTACAAAACGCTGTAACTATACTGGAATTATGAATGATGCAGTATATTTACCACCTTGGCTAGCTGCAGTGTTGCCTAGCTGAGTCTCGGAAACTTCCAGAGCTGGAGAGATCAAACATCTCTGGCAATCTGGCTACACAACCCCTCCCAGACCAAGCTTGTCCTGATGTTTTTCCCAACTTCTAGCATGAAAGGGTTAAAGCAGGACCTGTGTATTTCATCCTGGAACAAGTTTACAGCTCTAAAATAGCACATAAAAATTCAAGACATTTTTCTTCAAAAGATGTCCAACTATCTGTATTTCAAAGGGGAAGAAGTGTGATTTATTTCACAGCAACATTTATGCAACTAAACAACATGAGAATTTGTACCAGTTTGAAAAGTGAGTATAGTGCTTTATTTTTGCTAATTTCTTGCAGTGAAAATCCAGCAATCCTGAAAATGGAAATTTACTTTCTTTTCTCCTACTCTCCCCACCTGCTGCCTTTTGTTTAAGAATTTTCCAGACACATTCGTGGCCATCCCTCTAGGACTGGTTGGAAAGAGCATTCAGACTTCCATAAGAACATTAATAATGTCCACTGATAAAGGGATGCTCTCTAAGGAACTGTATAATTCACGTACAAGGGTTTGAAGACCTTAAGTGGTTTTAACCTTAGAAATATTGTTGTAGAAAAGCACACTCTATTTTTTCCACAAGTGAGATAGTTCTTCACTTCCCCATCTTCCCTTTTTCCTTACTCACACTGCCTTTGAGAGGAGCATCATGAATTTGTGCCATGCTGCACGCTCTTTGTTCTTAGAAATGACAGAAAAATTTTGTTGAGCTCTGTCAACCCCCCTCAAGTCACTATGTGAGAGAAAAATACTGCCTTCTATTTGAAGTCAGTGTTGTCTTAGTGTGTTTAGTGGGGTTGTTCATGAGTTCTGTGGGGAAGTATTAAACATGGATTTGTATGTTTATTTTATTACTGAGCATTAGTATGCTGAGGGCACGATGAAGCAGATGATACCCTCTGCTTTGTTGCCTTTGGGAAGGACTCAGACTGTCACAGACTGGCAGCCAAACAGTTTGTTTGAGCAGCAGCTTTAGAGTATGACATAATGTGCTTTTGAATCACTTCTGAGTTGAGTCAAAGGAAAAAAAAACCAAGCAAAAAATGAGCGGTTGGAGAGAGGGGATTTGCCTGACTGTCAGGCTGCTGAGGGCCTCTGACCTAGATATAAGTGGGCTACGGCTTTTTCTTTCCAGTTTGTACAAACGCATTTCTAGACAAGATTCCACTTCCAATGTGAAGCACACTTCGGCACTGCTTCTGGATCTAGGATCCATAACCTAACCCTGTCTGTTCTCACCTAAAACTTAATTTTACTGTATTTGTAAGCTTAGTCTTGTGAATAATTTTAGTGTGGATGAGCAACTGAGAAACTGTGCTAGAAATTACTTTATTCTTCTGCAAATAATCCAGCAACTACTAACACAATGTCTGTAAATGTATTCCTTGTGACTTTAGAAGTGAAACAGTTGTGGAAATCAAGAGCCTATGAGAAATGCCCAGGTGGTGCTTTGCCTTTTGCTGATTCTTCTGTAAAACAACTTCCAACTTTATTGCTAAGCTTTGACTGTATATTGTAACCTCTTGTTTGATTAGCTAAGTATAACCTCCTAGGAGAAAGTAGGATAGATTTTTCTAATGGCAGATAATACTGCAGTGGGAGGCAGTGTTTTCAAGAAGAGAGCCCTTAGCCATTCTTTGTTTTCACATGAAGCTCAAAAGCTCCTGGAGAAGTGCTAATGTCCATGGGATTTTTCATTCTTATTTCAGGCCAGGATTTCTGGAACTCCATCACCTTGCTGTGCTGATTAAAGCTTTGTTTTGAGAGTGACGCTCAGCTCAAAGCTCTAAAACTGTTTTGTACCCTACTGTATTCTCATTTTATCCAAAGGAGGGAACTGGTGGGAGGTGATGGGGAGGCTGATCAGTACACCAGGAATGAAATTCTGTTGTAAATGAAGTGAGAGGGTGATTTTGGTCTTACACACCAGGCAGGCTCTGGCCTCGTGTAAATGCAGCTCTTTCTTGCTGGTATTGGGGGGGGGTTTTTTAATGTATTTAAAAGAGAAGTAAATTTGAAATGGCTCAAGATATTTATATTCCTTGTTCAAGCAGAACTGTGAAGGCACTGTAGGTGATATCATGCAAGAACTGCCCGGAATTTCCAATCTATTCCTTATTCACTAGAATTGCCTGACATACTCCTGGCCAGTAGGGAATGGTGTAGGCATCACTGCTGTATTTTGGTCACTGTCTAGGGTTCTCCATAAGTGAAATTTCATCCTGACCTTTCTTTAAAGTTTTTCCTTGTTTGACAAAGTACCGGTTGTTGTTATATTTAACTATAAAAGTGTAATTTTTTATTTCATTAATCTCTCTTGTGGACACCTAGTCTGAATACAAAGTTTTAAGAATGTTTCGTCTTCTGGTGTTTGTGGTTGGGTTTGTTGAAGTTTGTTTGCACTTTTGTATTCCAGGTCCTGAATATAAAGCTGTATAAACAAACTTTCAAACTGAATAGCTTCCCAGAGAAATTAGTTGGAGGGAGAGTATTTAAGTGCTGCAAGAGTTTCCACAGTGAGGTCTGTCTTTGGAGATAGCAGAGAAGTTGACTGCATAAAACCCTGAGCACTGAGATTAGCCCTGCTTTTGCCATAAATGTGGAATGAGATGATCTCAAGAAGTCCCTTCCTGCCTAAGTTATTTTATGATTAATCTGAATACACCCTACAGTGTTTCTGAAGGGAAATTTAATTTGTATTATTAGCACCATAATATCTGGGGAGGGGAGGGGGGTATTTAGCAAACTTCTCAAATTCTTCACCTTCTGAGAAAGTTACCATTTGAAAATGCAAAGAATTGAAATTAATGGGCTGGTATTGATTGCAAAGTGAAACTGAATTTCTTTTACCACTATTCAGAAGTCTTTTTCATTTTAAAAATGTTTCTTAGTATTTAGAGAGGGAGAATCTGTTCAAATTTATTTTAAATCTTTTTGATTTTCCAGTGCTAATGAGCTTGAGTTTATGGATTGTAATATTGGCATTTTATATTCTTAAGAAATCCATATAGTAATTAGTAGGAATTCTAATCACTCTTGTACCAGTTGATTTATCTGCTCCATTTGATCTTGTGCAATATTTCAATGTCTTGTTTTGTATTTTCTTAATATTCTGATTATAGTGTATATTTAAAAAGCCTTCATCCAAAGAGGAGTACCTAAAGAGGGCTTACAGGGAGTCTGGAGAGCGACTTTTCACAAGGGCATTTAGTGATGGGACAACAGGGATTAATGGTCTTAAATTGAAAGAGTATAGGTTTAGATTACGTATGAGGAAGAAATCCTTCACTGAGAGGGTGGTAAGACACTGGATCAGATTGCTCAGAGAGGTTGTGGATTCCTCATCCCTGGAGGTGCTCCAAGGCAAGGCTGGATGGGGCTCTGAGCAACCTGGTGTAGTAAAAGGATGGTACAGTGCATCACTTGTTGCTCTTGTGTTTTATTGCTCTCTGTCTTTTTGTTATGTCCTTTTCATTATCATTATAATTATTATAATATTTAAATTTATTTCAGTTATTAAACTGTTCTTATCTCAGCCCATGGGTTTTACCTTTTTCTGGTTCTCCTACCCATCATGACAGGGGGGAAGGGGAGTGAGTGGCTACACGGTGCTCTGTTGCCAGCTGGGGTTAAACCACAACATACCGGAATGAGGAGCACTGGTTCTAAATCCTCAGCACACCTCCTGGCTTATTCTTGATCAGTAAGAATTCTCTAGACACGTTCTCAGTAAGGTTCTCTGGACATACCTTTTCTACCTTTATAAGTTCACAGTGATTGTTATCTTTTGTTTTTTTCATCACGTCCTACCCCTGAGGGTTATTAGACAACATCACTATTTTATTAATTATCCTTTTCCATGCTTTTCTGAAAATAGTCTCTCCTTTGTTTGCTTAAACTAGGTACCTCGACAAGCTGCATGTTTATGTGCTGAGACTGTAAGGACCTGCTGTTCGCACCAAGGTCTGGGGTGTGGGTGAGGAAGGAGGAGATCATGCAGGGCTCTTTCTGCAGCCTGATAAGAAAGATCTGACAGCAAATGGCTTAATAAAATAGCTGTTTTAAGAAGACAGAATAAATAAGACAGAATAAAAAGAGGAATATAGGTAGTGAGTAAACCTTTTGTCCCTTCAGATGCTGAGAAGCACACAGCAGCATCAGATGGACCCTGGATGGATTTTGCCACAGTATGCTACGCAGAAACCATCCATGGAGAGTATTTCCTCCTCTTTGGTGCTTTGAAATAATAAACAATTTTCTTACAAGAAAGAAACTCTACTCCTGAGTATTGTTGAGGTGAGAACTTCTGGATGCGCTGTTGGACACGGGCAAGGATGTTCAGGTGTTTCAGTGGCAGGGCTGCCTGTGGGCTCCTCTGCTGCAACCAGCTGCTGAGGGGACCCTGTGGCCACAGAACATGCACAGCACAGCCTGATGGCCACGGTGGATGTGCAGCTCCAGCTGCACAGCACAGCACAGCCCAGTGCAGATCTGCATCTGCTCATGTGGGCTGAGATGTGTTCACCAGCTCCTCTACCTACAGTGAGCTGTTTTTCAGTCAGGATCAGTACTCCCACTGATCTAGGTGTTACCAGCACTTGTGGTTTGTTTATTCCCCCTCTGTATTCACTCTTACATATTTCCATTCATACTTGAGTCATACCAGTCCCAATGTTTCTGTTTCTCTGCAGTACTACATTTGTATGCTGCTCCAGGCAGTATAGTGCAAAATTCTGGCTCTTTCACTCAGTGTTTTTCTCCCCTTTGACTCAAAAAAGATATGTGATCGAGTTTATCCTTTGAAAGGGTTTACTTGAAAACATACCTACTTATGAAATCAGATCTCCTTTGAATTAAAACTCACGAAAATCCAATATGCAGAGCTGCATCAATCAGTATACCCATCTTACCCTCTTGCCATCAGAGGAAACATAGGACTGGGTTATCTGTCTGGTGGCCATGAAACACAGTGCTCTGATTTTTTATACAAAACACTGTCCTGGATATGAACTGACAGAAGTGTTCTCAGACAGTCATTATGTAACCTGGATTTTCTTTTAGTTTCTTCTGGGTGTAGTTCAATATATGACAAATTCCAGGGCAAAATTTAGTGGCTTTACTGCTGACTAATTTTGTTGTGAAAAAAGTAGTTGTTGTTACATACTGTAAAACTTTGCCAAATATTTTTTTCTTAGCAGTTTTCTTCTTTACTCAACTGCTAGACTAATAGTGCTTATAAAAACTATTTCCCGTTTGTACTTAATAAAGCAAATTAATATTATTTAAAGCCAATTACTTATGAATCATTGACTTATAGGGGAATGTAAGAATTCTTAAAGCCAGAGCTTTTGAAACTGAGCTGTAGAGCTCAGTTGAGATGGTAGCTGCTAAATCACAGCTTTCCATAGATTGCAATCAATTGCCTTAAGGACTTTGATATCCTTAGAAACCTGAAGAAGTTGCTTCTCTGATTTCAGTTCTTTTTACATCTCCCTGCCTTATGAGACAAATTAAGTTTTCTGGCTCATATTAGAGGTTCTTCTGCCATAACAAAAGAGTGGAGGAGTATATTAAGCAAATTTCCAATGTTGATACTTACTTTGTATGATAATTTAGTACTAATGGGTGGATTTTTTGTTGATGTTTGTGGGTTTTTTCCCTTCCAACACATCAAGTATTTTCCCTCTGTGTCTCTGATGCAATCAGAGTACTAGTTATTGTTCTTCTCCTAAACAGGATATATGCAGGTTATATCCAACATAAAAGTACAAAACTGATAAAATATGTCATGTTTGCTCTGGGTAGCTCAACTGACATGATTTTAGTGATCATTTAACCACGAGCATTTAGATGTGATCTGATACTATTCTAGGAGAAGGCTGATGCCATGCTGAGGTCTGGTAATGCAAACAGTGTAGCTTTATTGTTTGTCAGACATGACATGTATGGCTGCTCCATGTGCACACATACACAAAAGAAAAAAAAAAGAGAAAAAAGAGAAGGCAAGGATATAGTAAACCTCAAGATTTGAGACTTTGAATGTCCTCTAGCAATTCATGCCTGATTAAACCCCATTTTAATGCCTGAGTTCTTTTCCTCCTTGTTTGCTCTTGTTGACTGCAGGAGTTTTACTCTCCTAGAGCAAAAGTAGCAGAACAAAAGTAGCAGAGCATGTTTCCCTATCCTAGGTATTCCCATTCGTAATCGGACACGAAATAACCTACCTGTAGCAGTACTTTGACACATGAGAGTATGAAATTACCTGTTTGAGATATGGACAAATACTCCACTCCAACGTCCTGTTCCAGTGGTGGTAAAAATGGAAGAAGTCTAATCTAAACATCTGAATACAAGATATCATGATTAACTTCAGCAAAATTTGACAGAGAATATACCTGTGCCTCTTAGTGTGGAAAGAAAAGTCTCTACGTCCAGCAGGTAACAGAAAACATTCTTATATTAGCTCTAATTATTGACCAGAAAATACTCTGGTTTTACTCTAGTTGACTGATTCATATTTTGTAATTGCTTGGCTTTTGTTTGCAATAGATGAATACCTAAATCAAGAGTGGGACTCAACTATTCAAATACTTCTAAGGAATAAGCACTAAGTGGACAAATAGCACATTAGACCTAAATCAAATAACAGCACAGAATATCGGAACCTTTATTGTATTTGACCCTTTGCTTCATGTTGAACCACATGCTTCCTAAGCAGTACAGAGCAGATTATGTTTTGGTGTGGTTTGGCTTAGTTTGGTTTAGTTTTAGTCTGACTTTTCTATGGTTTTATTTACTAACAGTAAATAAGAAAGCAAGGGAATTACAAATGAAATGCTAACTCCTTTTATGTCAATCGTAAAGCTCTCAAATTTAGTGGCACTAGAACTTCACGATGATTTTAAGCTGAATTACACTAAGTCCAAGCACATATTCATACTGAGGGGATGAGTTCTGACAAAGATCTGTTTGTCTTAACACCACTAGAAGACAGAAAGTATCACAACTAAATCTGTTGCATAGCCTCATTTTATTGTCTGTAGCTAAGAAAAATAGTGACATGTGGTAGCTGCTTGGATAACACTTCTTTTCAACCCAAATCTACATTTCTTATCACTCCATTTCCTAAACGATGAACACTTGTTAACAGTAGTCTGCTACAAAATATCACAGTAAAGGAGTTCTTACTTTTACACAAAGGAAATAGGAATTTTTTGCCAGGGTGGCTTTAAGAAATTCATACGTTTTCATATCTGCTGACACAAGGTAATTCAGCTAAACTGAACAAAATAGTACCCAGCTTCTTAGATTCCAGCAGCTAATTGCTGAGAGTACCTCTTCAGGTAGCTTCTTCTATTCTGTGACCAATCTTGATAGTTTTCATCTTTTATTTTGACTTTTCTACCTCTCCCTGAAGCATTTGAGAATGTAGGTCACCAAAGGCAAAGCAGTGGTGAAAAAGCCTTGCACTAAGGAAACAACATAGCATGGCCATTTCTATATAAATGCTATCAAGTTTTGTTTACTCTCTTAGATGCAACGCTGACTCTTAGATATTAGACTTCACTGATGCCTACCCTCTCTTCAGTTTCAAGGTTCACTTCCTGGCCATTTCCCCTCCTGTCAAAAAGAGGAATGTGATTTATATCTCCTCCTGAGAGTATTTTAAGGCTCTGAGATGAAAATATAGAGTAAAATTGGGACTATATGTTGAATAAACACATACATATATGTTGATAAGTTGAATAAACTATCAAAAAAGGGACAACAAAATGTTTTTCAAAGGTTAACTGAGGGAGAAAAAAAATCAGAGAATTAATAAGACTGCAGCAACTACTTTCGTTTTGTCCATTGTGTGGAATTATATAGAATATAGATATTTAGAAATGGCTAAGTGCTAGAGGCTTCTGAATGGGCCATCTTTAACTAAAAAGTCAGTGGCTTTAACTACAAAGTCACTTCACATATAGCTGAGATATTCAGTGAATGAAGGACGTGCCTCTTGTCAAAACCTTCACATCACTGAATGCTTCCCTCATAAAGACCTTTTTTCCTTTTAAGTAATGACTTCGTGCTACAATATCTCTGTGTTGTTGAGATTTCTTACTGCAGAACGGATTATCCCCAATTTATGTCTGCAAAAGATACCCCGAGTGAAACTGAACATGTTGATAGCTTCTCCGTGGAAAGCCTGTACAAAATACACTACTGAAATCCATATTTCTGAAATGTTGGTCCAAAGTAGTGGATGTGCTGCAAAATGTATCCTTTTCTAGAGCTGTTCTGCATTGTCCTAATTTTTGTTCATTTTCACTTTTTGGTAGGACATTGGGGAAGAGAATATCATAGAGGTTGGAATAGCATTCCATCTGAAAGGAAGATCATGTGATGAGTTATTCCCAAAAAGAGTTTGTGTGCAACAGAGAAGAGTGAGTAAGAAAGGGTATTTTTAACTTTACAGCTTCTGAAGCTCTGTGTGCTCTGACTGAGGTTTAACTTTTCATTATAATTTTTGATAGAAGGTTTGGCAAATAAAAATTCTATCATGTTCAGTCATTTGCAGGACTGCGCTCTGTACTGAGTGACCAAGTTATTTCATTATTACATGTGCGCATCTCCTGAAGTCTGGCTTTCATATCTGCGTGATTTTAGTATTAATTTATATTTCAGTAAAATTGATGAGCAGTCCTGATTCCATAAATGTAATTGGATTAGTTGCTATACAGTGTTACAGGACTGCATATTGCAAAATACGGAATGTCCCAAGTCAAACTTTCTGTGTATGAGAATGGCCCTTTATGCTTGGCTACCTACTTGAAATTTTGTCACATTGTTTATGCAATTAAATATTCCTTGCAATTTCATGTATTAAAAAACGGATGGATACTGCTAGTGGGTATCTGGCAGGTGGCTAGTTTTGCCCTCCTGTATGTGTCTAAGACTATACATGTGGCTGTACATAAACTGATAACAAACATAATGTGACATATTGACCATACGTATGTTGCACATATATATAAATGACAATGTTTATGACTATTTGTGTAACTTTCAAAATTGTACTTAGTTTTCACAAGATGAAAGACTGGAATACGCTCGATTGATTTTTAATTTCTGTAACTATTCCAAGAAGTGATTAAAACAAGTTAAAAACTGAACAACAAACAACCCCTATTTTTCTAAATGAAGTGACCACCTGGCATTTAAAAATTATTCCACAATTTTGATGGTAGTTTCAATAAAATTCTTTGATTCACACAAATTTTCTGATGTAAACTTAGCATGTTTGAAAATTACAAGCAAACTGAAGTGACCTTTTATAATAATAATATGATCTTGGTGATACATTTCCCTACCCAGGGCTCATGGCTTCATAAAATCCTTTTATTTACTGTTTAATACTTCTGGCTCAAGACAGGATGTATCCGCTGATTCACTGAGCACCCAGTGTTTATGTAATCTACCATTCTGTCACTGTTGCATCTCATCTCTCTCAATCTGAGAACTGATGTTGGCCACAAAGTTTTCCAACTCTGGTGGAACTGGCTTAATGTATTAGCAAAGGAGCTACCTAAGCAGGAAAGAATTCTCTGCCCTGTAGAGAACCAGGGAAGGAGGGAAGAAAAGCAAAAAAGTATTTAAAATAGCAAAACTTTTGAACAGAATTCATCTGAAGATAAACGTTACAGAAATGACAGGGATGGGCAGTAAGTATAGAAACTTGAAAAGAAGCTGTGTCAGCTGCTGGAAACAGATCTGCATCCCTCTCAGAAGACTTTGTCTTGAAGTGAAAGAAGGACTGGTATGTTAACTGATGGAGAGAATGAAGCAGGGAAGTATTTACAGTTTTATTTTGAATAGATCTGTGTACTTCTTGTAGTGTTGATTAAAATCAGTAATAACCTGGAATTCAGTATGAAATCTGTGCTTTTATTGTGTTGCTCTGGAAAGGGTAACTAACTGTAGAGCCATTTTATGCTCTCTGTTGCCATCAGCCCAGAGGCAAGAAAGCTCATCCTTAAACTGCAGCTTGTAGGAATTTTGCATTCTCAAAGTCCCACTGGGACCCAGGGTATGGGCAGTATCAACACTCTGCCCCCTTCCTGGGTTCTAAGGATAAGTACTCCTTCTGCAGTGGCTTGAGAGTGTTTAACAAGAGTGTGCCAGAGAGAACTACATTTGACCAACCATATTTTCAAATGTCTATTTAGTAGAGCAAAAGAGAATTGAAAATGCTAGGTCACACTGAAAAGTCATCAGGTCAGGTCTTGTGGGAGCTCACATAACGGCCTGTGCCAAGAAGAAAAGATGGTATCCTTCAGCCACAGTAACAGCCTACAAACACAGCTGTACCAACCTCCTCGGGAAATGCAGCTAATCTTAGGATAAGATAGTGAGGTCTCGAGGTCGTGGTCAAGGGTCTTTTTTTCTTGCGAGAGAATAGACTTCCAAAAGAGACCAAGATAATCAAGGGTTGGACTACTCTCTGGATTTCTGTGAGGTCCTGTTCTATGGCAGAGCACTACTGTCTCATCAGAGTAAAACTGAATAGATTCTTTTCTGGACTGAGAAAAATCATTCTTTGTGCAAGGATGAGAGAGGTCTTCTGGGAACTCTAGGGAATTAATTGTAACAGTGTAATTGTATCGTGTAAAGTAAGTATACTGAGAGCGGAAGAAATCCACAACATAGATGCATGTTCACATTCACATTATTTTGTTTTTCAAAAAAATGTCCAAGGCACACATAGGACCCGGTGACAGCATTCTTGAGCTAAAACCAAAAATAAATGTAACAAAGAACTGCCACATTTGCTTTAAAATATGGAAGAAGTTAATTTCCACACAGGATTAAGATGAATCTAAAGTTATATTACTTTATTAAGGTAGTGTGATAAGGTGTGTTGACCTTGGCTAGCCTGACAGGTGCCCACCAAGCCCCACTATCGATTCCCTGCCTCAACAGGAGACGTGACAAAAGGCTCACGGGTCAAGACAGGGGCAGGGATATGACTCAGTAATACTGTCACAGGCAAAACAGACTCAGTGTGGAGAAATTAATTTATTTATTGCAAATCAAAAGGACAAAGTAGGATAACAGGAAATAAAACCAAATCTTAAAACACACTCCCCCCCACTGGTCCTTTCTTCCCGGGCTCAACTTTATTCTTGACTTCATCTCCTCCTCCTGAGCAGCGCAGAGGGATTGGGAAAACAGGGGTTCAGGTCAGCTTATAATGCTTTGTCTGCCATACCTTTCTACTCATACTTGTCCCCTAGCATGGAGTCCCTCCCATGGGAGACAGTCTTTCACAAACTTATACAATATAGGTCCTTCCCATGGGCTGCAGTTCTTCATGAACTGCTCCAGTGTGAGTCTTTTCCATGGGATGCAGTCCTTCAGGGAACAGACTGCTCCAGCGTGGGTCCCCAGATGGGATCACGGGTACTGCCGGAAACCCTGCTTCATCATGGGCTCCTCTCCATGGGGTCACAAGTCCTGTCAGGAGCTAGCTCCAGCATGGGCTTTTTCTTCATAGGTTCACAGTTTCCTTCAGGGAGCATCCACCTGCTCCAACATGGGGTCCTCCACAAGCTGCAGGGTGGTTATCTGCTCCATGGGCTGCAGGAACACCTCCTGCCTCACCGTAGTCTTCACCACCAGCAGCAGGAGAATCTCTGCTCTGGTGCCTGGAGCACCCCCTTGCCCTCCTTCTTCAATGACCCTGGGGTCTGTGTGGGAGGCAGCTGGAGAGAGCAATGATCTAGGCTGGAAGGACAGCCTGTCTAATACATTGAGCACTGTGTGTCCAGGAAAGATCCAGTGTGCATGTTTATGTGCTGCTGTGTGCAAGGAAATCTGAAGCAGAAGCTGGAGTGGGACTGGGAGGTCATTACCGGACAGACTGCATGTCTAAGCCAAACTACTGAGAGAACTGCAGTGCATGTGAGGGAGGAGGTCTGTACCAGGCCCTGGGGTGGGGGTTATATGTCTAGGGTACAGCTGCAGGGGAGATCGGGGATCCAGGTATCAGCTGATCCGTAATACGTGTCTGTGAGTGCGGTCTGTAAGAGCAACCAGAGTGGGATTGTAAGTCTTGGGGGGTTATACATCCAGGGTACAGCAATGGGGAACACTGTGGATCCAGGGTTAGACTGAGTATCTAAGCTCAACTACTGGAGAAACGCACATTATATGTATGCATATATTTCCTACTAATGGACTTGCATCCTGATTAGCCAAAGGATGACAAGATGAGGCCATTGGTGCTGTTTCTGTTTGTGTGAGTGCTGAGTATTTCTGGCTGTAGTGATCTGTATAGCTGTCCGTGTGTGTATATGCACGCATGCGTTTCAAAAATGTATTTGAGTGTGCCTACCAAGAATACATGTTTAGTCTCACTACCAAGTAGCAATACAGGCTGGGGCATGAAGAGATTGAGAGCAGCCCTGCAGAGAAGCACTCGGCAGTGTTTGTGGATGATTTTGTTTTGTGCTCTTATGAGAGATCGTAAGTGCCTTTACCCATCTCTACCACAAAACCTCCATCGGTAGTATAGCAAATCTCAACCCTAATATGAAGGTGCCTTTAAGGCTCCTTTATGAAACTCTGGGTCATTTCAATAATTGCCTTAAGTTACTGAATTAAGAGTTCATAAGCTAGTTCTATAATAGTTTGCAAACTATTGTTGTGCATCTTGAAGCAAGTATAGGTATATGACCAATTAAAAAAGCCATATATCTCTCCCGAATTTGAAAAATCGGGATTCTCTTGCACATCAACATTTTGCTTTCCTCCTCTCCCCCACCTCTGCAGGTAGATTGTTTTAACTGCATTGCAGCACAGCAGCCTATCAAATCACAGCCCACCAAGCTCGGCGGGGTCCTTGGACCGGTTACAAATTCACGAATGAGGATGCACGAGCGTTCATCAAATTTCTGCTGACTCCTGAATTTGTCCCTGCGCTGTAGGATTTGGGATGGGATTGCTCCAGGCTAGGTTGGTGGCTGCGCCTCTCCGCTGTGCCAGCCCAGGCGAGCAGGCGAGCTGAGGGAAGGTGAGGTTTCTACGAACGCCCGCTGCGCCACACAGCTCAGCCTCTCACACGGTTTTTAGCAACGCCGACAAGCTCAGCTTCAAGCACGAGCGGAGACCCGGCCCCAAACCGGCCGGGGCCGCAGACGCGGAGGGCCCCGGCGGCGCTGGGCGCCTCGGGAGGGGCGCGGGGCGCTGAGGGCGGCCGAGGCTCCACCTG